>CM045887.1:65179944-65270361 GCA_025169545.1 Anguilla japonica
AATGCAGATACCATTGTAGTGCCAGGAGTAACAGAGATAGGGATAGGTAAAAAAATTTTCAAGATTGAGTTTGAGATCTAGCCGTTGAGCATATTCAACTGGAAAATATCACTCAAGACAGGCTTGTTTGTGTGAGGAAATCTGCACATCCGTGGATGGAGAACAGAGACACAGCTCTCTGCAGCTCAACACAAAAACACCACAGCAGTGATAGGAGAAGCTAAGCTACTGAGAAAGGAGCATGCACAAGGAACACGGTGAGGCCAAGGAGGGATGCCCTGGGGAACTCCTGCACTAAGCGCTAAGGCAGTGGGACTTGAGATAGAGCCCTGGGGAACTCCTGCACTAATAGCTAAGGCAGTGGGACTGCTGAGATGGAGCCCTGGGGAACTCCTGTGCTAAGCACTAAGGCAGTGGGACTCTGAGATGGAGCCCTGGGGAACTCCAGTACAAAGGGTTAAGGCAGTAGGACTCTGGTATTGACCCCTAGGGTACTCCTGCACTACAGCAGTGGGACTGAGCAGAAAAGAATCTCTTGTTGGAAATACCTGAGGTACTGCTTTGTGGGCCAGGGTTACCATCAAACGCAAGAGAGAGGTCAAGACAGGACAAGGAGGCAGTTTTTGCAGATCTGCATGATTCTGTTACTAGGGCTGGGACTATAGTGATTTTCTTTTACGCTCAGTTAAGCCACTGCTCTTATATTTCCTTTGTGCAAACCCACTTAAAGGCATTACAGAGCATTTCCTTCAGCTTCATAGACAGTGGCAGCCTGAACCCAGAACAATAATATTAGATTAGACAGATAAAGGTGAAAACTGAGGCTATAGGCCCTTTTCAGTCTTTCTGCTGCCAGGTATACTATTAAGTAAATTAAGTGTTATTGTAAAAATATACTCATTTTATGCTAATTCTGTTGGAATTGTGGATTAATTAAAAAAGCAAATAACCCACCAGACAGCAGTCTGTCTCATTGCCGATCATTTCCAGGCTTTAGAGAGGCCTTAGACATTGTTTGATAAATGTTTTATTCAGAAATTAGGGGAAACAAATACTTAAAAATAGATAAAACTAAGCTACATCTTAGAAATCATGGCTAAAGCTTTGTGCTTCTAGTGTACAGTGCACTCAAGGGGACAAAAGACGATAATTATAAAATCTGAGGCATTGGCTAGAATGCGGGAAATTAAGTTAACCATCTCTTACACTTGCCAGTGGTGCCAAACCAAAACAATTAAGAGAGGTGAGAATTCAGAACACAAATCTGTAATAAAAGTGTGTGTAACTACTTAATCAGTAATATTTTATTATTTTACATTATTTATTTTATATTAATATTATATTATTATCTTTATTTTCCCAAAAGCCATAACTCAGTGGAATAACATAGTGGACCAATAAGATGCTGAGCCCTGCATCTGCACGAACACAAAGAGCTGAAGAGGAGGACCGTACCTGAGACTCGCACAGAGACTGAGCCGATGGTCCTGTCGGTCTCAGCATCGGTCACCTTGTAGACTCCGGCATCCTCCAGTGTCACACCCCTCAGCAAAAGGGTGTAGTTCTGGGCCAGAAGCTCACATCTCTGAGCACAACGCTCCCCATACCTGGCTGGGCCTTTATTTGCATCGAGCATCAGCACCTCATCTGAACCAAGGCCTGCACTGAATGTTACCCTCACTGGGTCTGCGGTATAGAGCGGTATGGAGAGCAAACCACCGGCCTCCACTGTGAGGGTCTGGGGTGGGTGGCCTGTGAGGGCAGGGAATTCATTTACATATTTGCATATTTTACACTTTCATGTATATTTACAGGTGATATGAACACATTATTAATAGCAGTCAGCTTGTTAGTGTAAAAAGGTAATAATTACATAGGGAAAATTAAGTCAACTAAAAAATTACTGGAGTCATTTTTCATCATATTCAAGGAACATTATGGAATATTTATTTAAATTATGAAATATTGTTACACTTGCCCTGCAGTTACCACAAGAAAAAATAAATACACATCTGACACACTTATACACCTGAGCTGATCAGCAACCCTACAGAACTGAAGATCTAAAGTGAATTTTACCTGTAACAACGAGCCTGACAGAATCTGGTTTCCCCCTCTCTTTGGACTGTTGTAGAAGCACTGGTAGACGCCTTAATCTGAAAACCGTGTCTGTCTGATGGTTAAAGACATGTTTCCATAGAGGGCTTGTTCTGGGGAAACTGAAGCTCTGTTCTTGAACTCGGGCCCATATGTGATGGTGTTCTTATGGAGTTGAAAAATGTTCTCTCCACCTCTCTTCCAGAGGATATCCAGATCACCAGCACACGCTCGATTATTAGTGTTCCCAAAGCAAGGAAGACTGACAGACATTCCACTGGCTATGAGAACACTTGATGGGACTGAGAGAAAGAGAGAGAGAGAGAGACAGAGAGAGAGAGAGAGAGAGAGAGAGAGAGAGAGAGAGAGAGAAAGAGATTTACAAAGCATTCCTGGCATACAGGAATTGAACAGCTCAACCATGTTGCCTGGAGTAGAAGAAGGCCCTGATGCACCATATGCTGTCCACTGCACACCACCCAAGGCTTGTGGGTTTTATACAGACTAGAATGATCCTGTACCCCCAACAACAACCCTAAGAATAATAACAGTAATATCCTTTGACAAAAAAAAAAACCTTTTTGGCCTATCAAATCCATAAACACAAAAAACGTGCACTAAATCTGTAGGAAAAAAAGGCGACATGCACTTACCTCCAATTTCTAGGTTCACAACTGAAAGAACAGTCTTATCCTTGTACTGGCATTTATAAATGCCGAGGTCACTGTACACCACAGGACTGAGGGTGAGGCTGTAGTTTCCCAGCTCTGTTAGGTGGAAGGAATCCACCCGTCCCTGGAAGCCGCCTCCTGGGGAAAAGGATCCGGTGTGGAGTTCGGCCACAAGCAGCCAGTCAGGATACTCATACTGCTGAAACCACCACTCCACATCCCTGCTGGGGTCTCCATGGCAGGGGAGAGTGAGGGAATCGCCGACATTCACAAATAAACCCAGACGGCTTGGAGATGCTGGCGAGGCTGGGAGAGGGAGAACGATAGTTTTCAATTCCCCACTTCTCCCATCAATTACAGAGCTACCTGGTGCCGGTTTTGAAACGTCTCTCATCTAATCTGCCTTAAACGACTCATCAGACCTTGTGAAACCACAGACCTTAATTTATGCAAAATGCACGTATGTAGCCTGTACGAACAGTCCTGGAGGTGTTTGTTTACTTGGCCTCTAACTGGGAGACGGTCTGCTCCGTCAGGAATATGCTCAAGACTATCAGCCAGAAGCTGGCCGCTGTAAGTCTTGGTCTCAACATAATTAAGACGGCAGTGTAGTATGATGGATAAGCAGCTGGTCTTGTAACCTAAAGGTCACAGGTTCAATTTCCAAGTAGGGCACTGCCATTGTACCGTATATACAGGTATCAGTATATATCCAGCTGCATACATGGATTCAGTGTAAATGCTATGTAAGTCACTCACACATTGGTTAAGAGCGTCTGCTAATGTAATGGAACAACTACAAAACACAGCTCTGATATGGTACAATACTGAGCATTTGTAGCCAAAGTTACTCACCAAACAGAAGCCCAAGAAGGACGCCAAAAAACTTGTCATTCTCATGTCCGGCAGGGATTGTTACTGAAAGATCTGAAAATGTAATGTTGGAAGAAAAAGAACTTATGTGAAATTTCCTTAATTACCATTGTGACTTTGAAACGGTCTCTCTAGTAAATCAGACAACAGAAGCAGGGAAGAGGCGTCTCTTCTCCGCTGTGCCTCAGCTCAGCTGGCTAGCTCTGATAGTCTGGCTGAAGACAAACCCTTAACGAAAACTTTCACACCGTGTTAGTTATGGTTGCGTGCTGAAAGGCTGCATGTTGAAATTTTGGAAGAGTGTTTGCCGTGTTTTATTAGTGATGTTGCCTCACCCTCACTGTTCAATTTCAGAACTCTTTTATCCATTTTATCATCCATTTTCTACTGTAAGAATGCATAACTATACACAGGAACTTTGGGGCCTCTGGCTCCCAGACTTTTTGGTCAACCAAGGAAGTATGTGCCTGTCCCCTTCCTCTTGTGACCCTGCAATAAACTCTCTGCGTGATCAATTAAGCACCAGCTTGGGACAAGGAACACCCCCTTTTTGGAGTAATGGGGAGCTCGATTAACAAGCTTAAACATTAACACAGTAATCAATGGTCTATCTGTTCATATTTCATTCACTGCTCCAATACCGCAAGCCAATCAAATGTGGCCAAAATAATAAACCAGTCACATTACAGAGATCACACGTGGGGTTCCGTCGTGTCAGTGACTTTTGAGCATAAAAGTAATCAAAAAACTTAATAACTTTGCTCTGAGGTAAGGCATTGCCTGACCGACCAGAAACGCACCTCCTTAAGGACATCACCGGACTTTGCTGCGCTTCCCAGCTCGCACCTCGCTGGAGACCTGCCTGAGTTGGCCTGCCACGTCCGCGGAATAAACCAAGCCGGCTTATTTCCCATCTACAGCTGTTTGAGGAACACGTATCTGCGTACTTTTCCTCTGTATCTCCCTTGCAGCCAGGACCCACGTGGAAGATTTGTGCACATCCGTCGTCTTGACTGGAACACGTCCCGAACCTTCGTTAAATGGTAGTACTGCCAGCCTCTTATGTTTAGCCATCGCAATATCATCATTTCCTCGTATAATCTTATTCATCATATTATACAAATTATTGTTTTCAATTAACCTGTTATCAACTCATTATCATAACCAATAATTGTATATTCTTTATTTCTAAACTGTTGTCATGTCCGTGTTATTTTAATAAGTTGGGCTCTACTGACATCTCAAATTCTGATTGGTTGTTGAAACTCCATTCATCTGAGTAAACCTCACAACACTATGCTTGAAGTCCAACATGAGCAGAAATGCAACAGAAATCTACATCTATGCCCAATTGTGGAAAGTTTAACGCGAACACTGATAGGTTAACAGGTTGGGTCTGAACGTTTGGGCTGAGGTTGAACTTAATATTGCAGCAGTGGAGTCTGAACAGATTACCACTCTGTCTGGTTTTACACCCATTGCAGGGTAAAATTACGGCTATTATTTCTGCTGTGTACACTGATAAGTGGTTAGAAATTATTTTGCATATACTTGTATCTAATCCTGGGATACACACACCAGCACCTACATGTCCATCACTTGGGTCTTTAGAACCGTCTGTGTAGATCAAGTAGTTGTAATATCTGTTCTTTAGATACATTTCCATTATATAATAAATTTAATGAATTTGCCTCTCTGACAACTCTTTTTTCTGCTTAATTGCAAGTCTATTTTTAGGGTCAGGATGTATCCATGGAGGTACATTACCTAACACCACGGTAGGGCTGTATCAAACTTTATTCATGACACAATATTCTATTTTTTGGCCCACAGTCCACCCAAATCCTCTCCCTGCACATTGCGGGTATTCCCAGTATTCCCATTCCCAGCCATTTTGGAGCCCCACTGATGCAACATCTCCCTTTTCTGTTCCTTGCAGTTTAACCCGATATGCCAACGATCACTCAGTTCTCCTTAAGTGTAGAGATAATTCACTAATTTCGATAAGTTAAGCATTTATGGGAGTTGTTCTAGATGCACCTGTACTTAGTGCTCTGCACTGTACTCAGTCAATGGTTTCTGATGCAGAGTTAGTTGCTGCTCCATATATTACACAAGAATAATCAGTGGCAGATCTCATTAGAGACAGATATGCAGCAGTGATCTTTGTTCATGCCCCAGTCATATCCAGAAACACATCTCATATGTCATGGTTCTGTGTTTCTGTCTGTTTTTCCTTGTTGGGCCGCCAGATGGCGGCACTTCTGTTTTGTGTCCTGCCCGTTCCCCTGTTAATTGTTTTATTGCTTTCAATTATTTTATTATTGTCTCGTTATTTAATCATCGTCCCCACCTGCCTCTCGTTTTCCCTTCCCTCTGGTTTGATTGTTCTTTGAGTTCACATGTGTCTTGTTACCCCTGTCTACTTAAGTTCTTTGTCCCCTTGACTCGGGTGCTGGTTCCTTGTGTTTGTTTCCGACTTGTGATTGTTTCAGACCGTATGTACCTGCCCGTGTTTTTGACCCGTTTGTGTTTCTGACTTTGTTTCCGCCTGTGTGTTTCTGTGCGTTTCTGCCGTTTGTTTTCTGTACTGGTGTAGTTCTGTTTTTTTGTATTTTTTAGTTTTCATTTTATGCCCCTCGTGGCTCTTTGTTTGTTCTGTTTTTTTGTTAGTAAAGTCTTTTTGTATCTACATTTTTGAGTTTCATGTTTTTCCCCACTCTGCGCCTGGGTCCTAAACCCCATACCGTGACATCATAAGGTTCATTTTTTTTTTTTTTTTGCATTTAGTCTCTATATGTTTTATATAATGTTTCCATGTGTCTTTTTGATCAAGCCACAATCCTAAGTTTTTAGAGTATTTTACTCTCTCCGTTGATTATTATATAACATCCTTACTATATTGCTATCTGTTCATTTTTATTGTGAAAAGCATGTCACCTGATTCTGCCACAGAGAGCTTCAATCCCCAATTATATGACCATTTGTCAACATTATCTATGGCTTTCTGAATACTGAGGTGAACTTCAAGGACTTAAGGTTAATTTTTCCCCTTTTCCAAATTGCTCCATCACCTGCGTGTGGTCAATACCAGTGTTCTCAGAGACCTTTATTGATCATAATGTTAAATAGTATGGGACTATAGTATAGTATTCCATTATCAATCCTATACACATCAGACATTTCAAATCCTACTTTTACTTTAAAAGTTCTATTTTAAATAAATTGTCACCCAGGTGCACAGCTTTCCATTGATACGTATCATACGTATCATTATCAACAGTCCCTCTTTCCACACAGAATCATAAGCTTTTTATATATATCAAGTACACTATAACCAGACGTCCTTCATAAACTGTTTCTTCTCAACTTCATTGCTTACTTTACCTAGAGCGTTTTAGCGAGTTGAAATTTCGGATTCAAGTTGAACACAATCGCGTGGGCGGGATCTACACAGAAGCGCAGGTGATGCGTTTCTATAGGGAATGGGGATGTGACGTCATCAACAGTTGAAGTTAGCGAGTTTAAATGCCGGTTCCACGTGCCAGTCTACTGTGGAGTGACAGTATAGCTGCTAGTCGTTTGTACGCGTGCCAGTTTATAGTCTGTGAAAGCTTTTCGTGCCGATCAGGCGTTCGACTACAGTAAGAAAAGTATGTTATTGATGCAACCTGTGTGAGGCAGAATCAACTCCACACAAACTACCCAAGAATGAAATCCCTTCACACAAATGAACGTTTTGGTGGTCCCTTGACAATTATATAAAATATATTGACACATAAAAATTGCCTACGCCAGCTTTAACCTCGCGTTTGCGTCTTAAAATGGTGCACATTTTCACTGTAATTGATATTTATCATAACATTTCTCCAATACTAAAGTAGCGTAAGATAACACAAGAGGAGGCAAGGGCGAGCTGGGAGCTCCGATCTCCAGCCTGCGAGTGCGCAGGACCGAGCACGCTCTCCGCGGATCATGACTGTGAGACTATACGGATTCCTCTCCGCACAATCCAACTAAAATATATCACTAGATAATAACCACTGGGGTATAATGGTAAACAATAATAAATAAATAAATAACACAATCACAAGCTGCACATTTGGTCATGAACTTTCTTATGCTAGTTCGGGGTTAGCTTACTCTCGGTTTTCAAACCACCAATCTTCATTCATTCATTCATTCAGAAAACTTTGATTCATTCCACTTGGCTTCATTTAGACTAGCATGTTCATTTTAGGCCACTCTTTTGAAGTCTTTTGAAGCGGTTGTTCCCGCCGCACGTTCTAGCTACATGGAATCGGGTGTCCAGTTATCTGCGAGTTGAAGCGCAAAACCAGCAGCGACCGGTGATGAACATCTAGAAACTGTAAAAAGTTCAGGCGCTTGACTACAACAAGGGAAGTATGTTATTCATGCCACCGGTGTGAGGCAGAATAAACTCCCAAGTCACCCAGAGCTCCACACAAACTACCCACGAATGAAATTCCTTCACACAAATGAACGTTTCGTAATGGTCCCTTGACAATTAAATAAAATATATCAAACAGAAAAATTGCTTACTCCAGTTTAACGTCCCGTTTGCGACTTACAATGGCGCACACTCATTATAATTGGTATTAATTCCAACATTTCTCCAATATTAAAGCAGCATACGATAACAAAAGATGACTTTTGGCAAGGGCGAGATGGGAGCGAGTTGGCAGGACAGGACCGAACACACGGTTCTTCACCCGTGAGAATATCAACTACGAAAGCCTCTCCACTCAATCTACCTAAAATCACTAGATATAACTAGATAATAATCGCTGGGGTATAATGGCGAACAATAATATATATATATATATATATATATATATATATATATATATATATATATATATATATATATATAAACACAAAGACAAGCCTTACCTTTACACAAGAATAATCAGTGGCAGATCTCATTAGAGACAGATATGCAGCAGTCTCTTTGTTCATGCCCCAGTCATATCCAGAAACACATCTCGTAGGGTTTAATTTTTCATTTTTGCATTTAGTCTCATATGTCATGGTTCTGTGTTTCTGTCAACTTTCTTATGTTAGTTCGGTGTTACTTTCGGTTTCCGACTCGGAAATTCTGAGCCTGTTTCCGAGCTGTCTTCATGCATTCAGAGAACTTTGATTCATCCCACTCGGCTTCATTTAGCATGTTCGTGAAAAAGTTTCTCATTTTAGGCCTCACTTGTCCTTTTGAAGTTTTCAGCGGTGTTTCCCCTCCGCTCATTCTCGCCTCCATGGAATCGGTGTCCAGATTTCCGTAAAAACCAACAGTAAAAACCAACTATCTCAGCTAAGTTTCACAGTTCACTGCTTACAACTGTCATTTCCGTTTTATTTATGATCTCGCGTGAAAGTGATCCCAGCGCACCTTTCCGTGGCCGTCGTATGTTTGGTACAAACCTGTTCATTACAAGGAAGGATTCATGAAAATTTATACAATGAACGGAGGAAGTAAGATGCAGAGTTAGGACCGTTTCTTTCTCCTTTGGTAATGCACACCACCTCCGACCAGCACCTTCGCTTGCATTTGACCGCACTTGATCTCAACTCAATAATTTATTTTTATGAATGTCAATATATGTTTATAACTACATTTAATAGTCTCAGACACATTTGTTGAATTGTGTTAACTTGCCTGTCTAAAGCCATCTGCAAAGACTGAGTAAATATCACTGAATCCAGTAAGCCAACAAAGTTAACAAACCAGCATGAGTTAGATCATGAAACAAAAACGACGGATGTCATTTAAAATACAAAATAGTTTATTAATTACTCAATAGACTTAAAGTAAAATCACGATGAAATGCATCCAGAATCATAATAACAGCAAGTACATGAAGAACAGAGTAGCTAATTTACATTTGCTCACATCAGTACCCTACAGTGCTGAACAGAGGAAGGCTTGGATCTGTGCTGCTGCTTTGACAGAGTCACTGCAGGGAATGCACACTGACATCTAAAGAGGGCAAATGCAGCATTGACAAACACATCAAAAAACGGTTTAAAAATTAAAAAGTCACAAATGGGCACAAAAGCACAGATTCTCCAGGCTCACCAGATAGTCAGCTCCTGCCTTCCTCTTGTCCTCTGTGTTGCAGTTGGTAAGAGGAGCTTCTGATAATGTATGACAGGACAGAATGTCCACTGCCACAGTATTGCTGTTGTTCAGGTCCCTGAATGAATTTTCAGAATATCAAATTAGGAATGTTTCAGCTTTAACAGTGAAGAGAACTTAACCACACAAAGCTGCGTATCTGAGGAGCCTATAGAGAGGTCTGATTGTACTCTACACCCCCGTCACATGACCCTGACACACAGGGCCGTCCCTGAAGAGGTGAGAGGTGGTGACGATTCAAGTGCCCCAGGGGGGGCACAGCTAAAAAAATTCTATTTTATTCAAAAGAAATCGATTAGAAAGAAATACTCTTTCAGAGGGCCCAGAATTCCTAGCTATGCCCCTGCTGACACACCCTGAGGTCAGAGGGTTCAGAACCTCAACTCCCAGAGCTGACAATCCAGCAGGTGTGTTGGATTCATTGAAGACTACAACTCCCAGAGCTGATTGAAGACTACAACTCCCAGAAACGCTAAAGACTTTTCAGTCTATTCAGGGATCCCATGTATTGCTTGATTAGGCTGCTTACTGGAAGCCATCTTTAGGAACCTGTCTTTGCTGAGTCCCACCATGTGGCAGGAGCTCAGCTTGTGAGCCTTTCATGGGGTTGGGTCACACTTCCCAGTTTCTCTCAACTGAAGTCTTTGTTTTTAAATTTATATTTTTTAATTTTTTAACAACTACCAATTGTGAACAAATACATACATTGCACAAAGGTAGACTTACGCTGGGATCTCAGTACAGTTTCACACAGTTGAGTAAAACTGTACTGAGATCCCAGCATAAGTCTACCTTTGTGCCGGTGGTCGTGTCCACATGTGCCTTCCTCCAAAACCTCTGCTTCAGCAACTTCATTACATAATCAGTTCTTAGGCCTAACGTCACTGATCAGACAGTTTAAAGTATGGCATAATTAACTGTCCAAATTAATTATAAGCAAATTAGGTCATGATAACACATGATCACTTGATACTACCCATTACAAATGCTGACGGTAAATAAAAAAACAGATGCCAGATACACGAATTTACAAAAAACAATAAAAAATAATTTAAAAAGGACCTATTTAAAAACTTATCTAAAAGTTCAATCAAATCCCTCTCTCCTCTTCTCCCTATTTTCATTTCTCTCCTCTCCAACAATTCTCATCCGAAAGATGGAAGCTATGTTCTTATGTCCTTATGCTGAAACTGCGCTCTCCCTTGTTTTCCAAATGACGTAGGTAATTAGCGAAGACGACAGAGACCGGACTAGCCCAGATTAGGATCTCTGGCGTGTGGGAAAAAGGCGGCTGTTTTTCCCACGGTCATCCGCCCGTCAGTGCTAGCCTTCCTGTTTGTCGTCACTACGTCCCGAAAGCCAACCCAAGTTCCAATAACCAGGGACAACAACGGACAGTAACATAAATGCCACAAACAAAACAAGGAGTCAAAATCTACATACAATAACAAAAATATAAGATTACGAACAATAAGACAAAAAACAGAACACATTACCATGTGTAGGCTAACAGGATGGTTCAGGCAGAAAACAGACCAGCGCTAGGCTACTCTTCACATAAAAGAAAGCACAGATCTAAACCTCACTACCAAGGCAAAGTAAAAGGAGCATCTCCCAGCAAACTTTTTCCTGCTCTGGTCTAACCATCTAAAACATGTTAAAACAAGGAAACTGCCTGACCACCTGTAACCTACAACAGAAAAGAACCAAAACATACAGAAAACAAAATTTGGTAGGAGAAAATTTTCAAAATCTCTCTCTCAAAAAAAAAAAGCCTGAGGTGTCTTCAGGCTTTATCCAGTTGACTTAGGTGGACACAGGTGCACATCGTCAAGCAATCAAGCCCCAGTCCACTCCACCTGCAGGATTAAGACACACGCAGACTCCACAGAGCAGGGAATGGAGCAGTCCTGACCTTCAGTATAAGTTGTTATCCAGCAGATGGCGTTTTGTTCCGTTTCTAGAGCACTTTTCCAGTTAGACGAAGATAAGCACAGGTGAGCTAGTGTCCCATAAGACTCACTCCCCTTGGCTTTTCCCCATTCGGTAAGCAGGTAAGAAGCTCAGGCCTGCAGGTGAGTGAAGGGGCTGCTAGACCTCCTCCGTTTTTTAAAAATGTTTTAGCTACTTTTCTTTCTTTTTCTTATCATGTAAATTTAGTTTTCTTACTGTTGATTAAAATACTGGATTTCGGTCTTTGTATGCTGCGTCTCTTTGTGTTTGGTTCGAGGGTTTATTATAAACGGACCGGACAGTGCGAGACGAAACACTGCATTTGGTTAAACTGGAAGGACTCTTAATTTCACTTTAATTCAGTGAGGCTTTGGACCCAAAACCAGGACGTTTGATGAGAACTGAACTGCAGGAGCTATTAAGGATGAGCCCTTTCCAGAACCTGGTTTTACCCTGGACTCAGATGGTCTAACGGGACCTGCGCTCGAATGTAAGAGTGTAGAAAATCCATATCTGTACATACTGAACAGTAAGGCACTGTACTGATGTTGTGTAAAGGCTTCAAACGGTTAATTACATGGAAGAACAGACACTGAGAGGAAAACCTACATCCAGATAGTGCTGTTAAACCAGTGTGGTATGGAAGCATAATCCCTACATTAAGTTGACAGTGGAAACGCAAACTGGGATGTTGCATTTGTATTTGAATTATGTCATGATTTTTGTGCACATCGAATGTAAATGAAATGCAATTTCCAATTTGGATTTTAATTTGAAATATGACTGGCTTAGTGTGAGTGGTTTCTAAAGCCCCTCTGAAGAAACATCAGGTGATCTCCAGTGGAGAATCCTACATGGTGCTATTGCTGGTAATGCTTTAATTCTGTGATGAATCCAAAAGATTTTGGAAATTGCCCTTTTTGTGGAATCGCAGAAGACCTAAAGCATTATTTGAGGGGTTGGAAAACTAGTTTAGTAGCTTCAATGAAACGTGCTGATTGAAGCTCAAAACAATTTTAAAGTTTGGAGCTGGTTACAAAAAGTCTAATTTGTCAAAGTGGCAACTGATTCATCCAACAGTGCGATTCTGATGGATCTTTGGCGATTGGATCTTTGGCACTGTTTCGAGATTAATTTTGTTTTTATTTATATTATAAAAAATATTGTATTTTTATATCAGTTTATTGTATTTTTTCCACAAATACTCTGTGTGTATTTATTGAGAATCATGTCAATTCAATAAAGCATATTTGAAATAAACTAATACATTTCTCTCTCCCCCTCTCAAACTGTGCCAGGTTGGTTTTTTGTTTGTTGGAGGAGGCGTGTCAGAAGGAGAGTTTGGCTTTTGGGCACCTGGGTTTTCTATTTTGGTACCAAGGTATTTCATAAGGCATCTTCTTTTGCATTTTTTATCTGGACAGGCTAAAGTGACTTCATGGAGGAACACAATTAAAAACTGGAGGTCTGTGAATTTAGTGAGCGTACTGAGGGGGGCCTGTGTCTGTGTGTCTGAGGTGTGTGTGTATGCTCACTACAAACTCAATAACAATAGAAATTTTGGTGAAGGGGCGTCAAAAAGTGTGTCCGTGGGGGGGGGGGGGGGGGGGGGGGGGGGGGTGTGGTTTGTTGGGGAGGGGGGGGGGGGGGGGGGGGGGGGGGGGGGGGGGGGGGGGGGAGGGGGGGGGTTGTGGGGGGGGGGGGGGGGGGGGGGGGGGGGGTGGTGTTGGGGGGGGGGGGGGGGTGGGGTGGGGGGGGTGGTCTTCCCCTCTGTCCCTCTCCCTTTTCATGTCAGATCCAAATAAATTCATACCAGCAGAGTCCCCTGCAGGTACAGCACAGTGTCATAGCGGTTCCACACTCTACGACATCTTCTCCTGCATTTCAATCAGGTCAGAGCGCTCCGTATCGGGCTCGGGGAGATGGAGTTCAGTGTCAGAAGGATCCGATTCAGACACAGGGAGATGGAGTTCAGGGAGAGAAGGATCCAATTCAGACACGGGGAGATGGGGTTCAGGGAGAGAAGGATCCAATTCAGACACGGGGAGATGGGGTTCAGGGAGAGAAGGATCCAATTCAGACACGGGGAGATGGGGTTCAGGGAGAGAAGGATCCAATTCAGACACGGGGAGATGGGGTTCAGGGAGAGAAGGATCCGATTCAGACACGGGGAGAAGGGGTTCAAGGGAGAAGGATCCGATTCAGACACGGGGAGATGGGGTTCAGGGAGAGAAGGATCCAATTCAGACACGGGGAGATGGGGTTCAGGGAGAGAAGGATCCGATTCGGACATGTGAAGATGGGGTTCAGGGAGAGAAGGATCCGATTCAGACACGGGGAGAAGGGGTTCAAGGGAGAAGGATCCGATTCAGACACGGGGAGATGGGGTTCAGGGAGAGAAGGATCCAATTCAGACACGGGGAGATGGGGTTCAGGGAGAGAAGGATCCGATTCGGACATGTGAAGATGGGGTTCAGGGAGAGAAGGATCCGATTCGGACACGGGGAGATGAGGTTCAGGGAGAGCGGGCTGGGTCTCGGACACAGAGAGAGGGGGCTCAGGGCCGTCAGGAATCAGACCACATGCTGCTCTGCTGCTGGAGTCTTTCTGATCTTCAGCACTGGCTGCTTGGTAACGGAATACAGGCTCTGCTCGCGTTCGCCTTTGGAGGTACTTCCTGACTGCAAAGGCCCCCAACACCAGCAGCACTCCCAGCACTCCCAGCACTCCCAGCACTGTCCCAGCCACTGCTCCAGCAGAGAGAGGAGGGGCTAAGAGGGAAAGAGGGACTCATTTAGGAAAAATACAGCAGAGCAGGTAATAATCAGGCAGGAAGACTACAATAATAATAATATTAATAACAAGAACAATAATAAAAATAACAACAAGAACAATAACAATTATAATCCATTTCCATTTAGAAAACATCCAGAGGGACTTATAAAAAGTGCCTCCATAAAGGTTCATACAACAAGCAGAGCTGATGCAAAGTTAGCAGTCTGACTAACTGTAGTAGCACATTAGTAACAGGTACTGAAGTAACTATGTAAACCAACAATATAACAGGAAGTGCCAGAGTAGGTGGGAGGAGACTGTGGATGTAGGGCTTTGAGTTGAAAATGTGCTTTGAGGAGGGTGGTGTTATTTATTTATTTGTTCTATTTGAAAAACAAAACAAATTTTTTTGTTGCCATTTTTCTCCCATTTTCTCCCCAATTTAGTTGTTATATTAATTCCTCGTGTCCTGGTCGATGCGCTATCCTCTGTCGGTCTGGGGAGGGCGTAGACTGTAGACTACTACATGCCTCCTCCAATACATGTGGAGTGGCAAGCCGCTTCTTTTCACATGACAGTGAGGAGTTTCACTGGAAGAGCGTAACGCACGCGGAGGTTCACGCTATCTCCCCCAGATCCCCTCCCTGCTGAACAGGCGCCCCTACCAACCAGTAGGAGTCGCTAATGCAACAATCAGGAATCATACCCTCACCGGCTTCCCACCCACAAACACTGCCAATTGTGTTCGTAGGAACATCTGACCAAGCTGGAAGTACCGCTGCTGGGGATTGAACCCGGGTCTCTGCGGCGGTAGGCGAGTGCTTATACTTCTACACATTGTGGTCCTTGATGTAAAGCAAAACATCCAGGGCTGCACCATTAGCCAGGTGAGCAGTGGAGTGGTGAGCAGAGGAGTGACAGGCAGGTAGATCAGGTGATGACAGAGGAAAGGAGCTGTGTTCTGTACCAGCTGGATGAGGCTGGCAGCACACAGAGCGGGACCAGCAGGGAGAGGTGCACTCCTGCACTAAGCACTAAGGCAGTGGGACTCTGAGATAGAGCCCTGGGGAACTCCTGCACTAAGGCAGTGGGACTCTGAGATGGAGCCCTGGGGAACTCCTGCACTAAGAGCTAAGGCAGTGGGACTCTGAGATGGAGCCCTGGGGAACTCCTGTACAAAGCGCTAAAGCATGTTATCAGATGGGAGTTGATAAGGAAAGATATCCCGTTGAAATTTCTGAAATACCGGTTTGTGCGCCAGGGAAACCATCGGGATCAACTGTATCAAACTCAGCAGAGAGGTCTAAACAGGATCAAGACAGGGGACAGAGGATCAGTGATGATTCTGTTACTGGGGGGAGGGGGTGGTATTATAGTGACATTCTTTTACTGTCAGGTGAGCCACTGCCCTTTCCTAGGACATTTTCTGTGCCTAAAACCTGTCTTACAGCAGCAAACCAGCTAAAAGGCATCCATGCGTTTTCTCCAGCTTTACTTTACAGACAGAAAAATCAGTACAGTAATTTGTGGCCAGATAGAGGCGAAACCCTACACTAAAGGCTTCAACAGGCCATTTTCATACTTTCTGGAGCCAGGTAGTCTATAGGCCGATACATTTCAGTACATTCAATGCTATTGTGAAAATACTCATGTCATGCACATTCCATAAGAATTGTAGTCTAATAAAAAAGGAACCAGTCTTCTTTCCAATAATTGTCAGGATTTAGTCGAATGATAGGCAACAGACATTGTCTGACAAATGTTTTATCTAGCAATTCTGGAAAAGAAGACAAAAATAGACAAAGCTAGGCAACATCGTAGAAATAATGGCCTAAGACTGCAAAACATTTAGACTAAAACCTCTACCTTTGTGTCTCCTGTGCTTAAAGGGACAGAGCATGACAATCATACATGAGGCATTGTGGAAAATAAATGTGCTAAATGAAGTTAATTGTCTCTTACACTTGCCAGTGCTGCCAAACCAAAACAATTAAGAGAGAAGGTGACAACTGAGAACACAACTGCACAATAAAGGTTATGTGTAACTGCTTTAATCGGCCTTTTTTATTATTCTATATAATATATAATGTATATTAGTATTAGTATTATTTCCATTATTTTCCCAATGGCTTGCAGCAGCCATAGCTCAGTGGAATAACAGAGTGGACCAATAAGATGCTGAGCCCTGCATCTGCACACACACACAGATCTGAAGAGGAGGACCGTACCTGAGACTCGCACAGAGACTGAGCCGATGGTCTTGTTGGTCTCAGGATCGGTCACCTTGTAGACTCCGGCATCCTCCAGTGTCACACTCTTCAGCAAAAGGGTGTAGTTCTGGGTCAGAAGCTCACATCTCTGAGCACAACGCTCCCCATACCTGGCTGGGCCTTCATTTGCATCGAGCATCAGCACCTCATCTGAACCAAGGCCTGCACTGAATGTTACCCTCACTGGGTCTGCGGTATAGAGCGATATGGAGAGCAAACCACCGGCCTTCACTGTGAGGGTCTGGGGTGGGTGGCCTGTGAGGGCAGGGAATTCATTTACATATTTGCATATTTTACACTTTCATGTATATTTACAGGTGATATGAACACATTATCAACAGCATTCAGCTTATTCATGTAAAAAGGTCAAAATAATATGGCAAATTATGGCATGCAAAAATTACTGGTGTCATTTTTCATCAAATGTGAGGTACATTACACAATATTTCTGTAAATTATTAAATATTTTTACGTTTGCACTGATTATAAGTAATTTAAGAAAGAATGGCCCCTCTACAAAACTGAAGATTTAATTTTACCTGTAACAACGAGCCTGACAGAATCTGGGTTCCCACTCTCTTTTGGACTGCTGTAGAAGCACTGGTATTTGCCTTCATCTGAAAACCTTGTCTGTCTGATGGTTAAAGACATGTTTCCATGGAGGACTTGTTCTGGGGAAACTGAAGCTCTGTTCTCAAACCTGGGCCCATATGCGATGGGGTTCTTATGGAGCTGGTAAACTTTCTCTCCACCTCTCATCCAGAGGATATCCGGATCATCAGCACGCGCTTGTATATTAATGTTCCCAAAGCAAGGAAGACTGGCAGAATTTCCAATCGCTACGGGAACATTTGATGGGACTGAGTGAGTGAGTGAGTGAGTGAGTGAGAGAGAGAGAGAGAGAGAGAGAGATTTCAGGGAAACAAATATAGATTCAAATTAGGAAATAAAACAATTGATGACAGTAACAATTACAGTTATTTAGGTTTAAAAATGAGCTCAACAGGAAGCTTTAACTTGGCGGTAAATTAACTGAAGGATAAAGCACGCAGGGCATTCTATGCCATAAAGAAAAATACTCAAATTATACTGCCTGTCAAAATTTGGCTTAAAATATTCCAATCAGTGATTCAACCAATTGCGTTATATGGGAGTGAAGTGTGGGGTCCGCTCACAGAGCAAGACTTTACAAAATGGGACAAACACCCCATAGAAACCCTGCATGCAGAACTTTGTAAAAACATCCTCCATGTCCAGAGGAAAGCACCAAACAATGCATGCAGGGCATAATTAGGCCAATACCCATTATTAATTAACATCCAAAAAAGGGCAGTTAAATTTTGGATTCACCTCAAAAACAGCGACCCCCACTCGTATCATTACAAGGCCCTGAAATACCAAGAGATGAGCCCAAAGAAGAGTCCCCTCAGCCAGCTAGTATTGAAGCTGAGTTCATTAACCCCTACTAACACAAAGCAGCCTCAAAACAGCAACATACAAACAATTAGAGTCAACCAAATTATAGCAAAACATAAAGAAAATTACATCACCTATTGGGACACACAAACAAAAACACAAAGCAAATAAGAATGCTATCGGGCCCTAAAAATAGACTACACTGTGGCAGATTACCTGACCACATTGAAAGATTTAAAGGTATGTGTACCCTTACCATGCCAATAAAGCTTATTGAATTGAATTGAATTGAATTGAATTGAGAGAGAGAGAGAGACACAAAGAGAGAGAGACAGAGAGAGAGAAAAAGCTTTGCAAAGCATTCCAGGCATACAGGAATTGAACAGCTCAACCATGTTGCTTGGGGTAGATGAAGGCCCTGATGCAGCATATGCTGTCTACTGCAAACCACCCAAGGCTTGTGGGTTTTATACAGACTGGAATCATCATGTCCCCCCCAAAACAATCATAAGAATAATAACAGTAATATCCTTTGTCAAAAAAACAACTTTGGGCTATCAAATCCACAAACACCAAAAACATTCACTAAATCTATAGGAAAAAAGGTGACTTGCCTCTAATTTCCAGTTTCACATCTGAAAGAATGGTCTCATCCTTGTACCGGCATTCATAAAAGCCGAGGTCACTGTACAGCACAGGACTGAGGGTGAGGCTGTAGTTTCCCAGCTCTGTTAGGTGGAAGGATTCCACCCGTCCCTGGAAGCCGCTTCCTGGGGAAAAGGATCCGTAGTGGAGTTCGGCCACAAGCAGCCAGTCAGGATACTCATACTGCTGAAACCACCACTCCACATCCCTGCTGGGGTCTCCATGGCAGGGGAGAGTGAGGGTATCGCCGACGCTCACAGATAAACCCACACAGTAGACTGCCAGCTGGGCTAGGGGTGGAAGAATGAGAACAAGCGCAAAACTGGATGTTCAGTCAGCGTAAGAGAAATCTCACAGTGTTGGACTTTTTATGCATACGAGAAAACAACTCAATTTATACTGTGAGCTGCATTATGTTGGGGACAAATAAATATTTTTCTTTATTTGGGTCTGGTCTCCACTATTTTAACAGTTCATATGTGGCTAAAGTGCAGATTCTCAGCTTTTATTCAAGGGTTTCACCATGCAGAAATGACCGCACTTTTTATACATAGACCCCTTATTTCAGGGCATCATAATGTCGGGGACAAATGGTGTTTCAGGTTTTTCTGATTAGTCAGGTGTGTTCAGTTGCTTGCCTACTGCAGGTATAAGAGAGCTTTCAGTATCTAGTCTTGATTCTAGCCTTTTGATTACATTTGGAATCTGTTGCTAGCATTTGAAACAAGAACCAGAGTTGTGCCAATGGAAGTCAAGAAAGCTATTATGAGGCTGAGAATTAAGAATAAAAAACAGCCAGAGGCTAAACCTTAACCAAAATCAACTGCTTGGAACATCATTAAGAATAAAGACAGCACTGGTGAGCTCAGAAATCAACATTCAGTTTGACAAATATCCAATAATAGAGGAAATCAGGAAGGGGGCAAATACTTTTTTTACATCACTGTGTATGTAGATGTGTAAATACTGTATAATGTATATGCACTGTTCTTACTGTGAAATGCAGTAAATTTTTCAATACCCACACTTCTCACATTGCAAATTGATGGGAGAATGTCTCTCATCTAATCTGCCTTAAACGACTCATCAGACCTTGTGAATCCACACACCTTTATTTATGCAAAATGCATGTATGTAGCCTAAGTTACTCACCCAAAAGAAGCACAACAAGAACTCCAAAACTTGTCATTCTCATGTCCGGCAGGGATTGTTGCTGAAAGATTGTTATGTGAAATTTCCTTAATTACCAGTGTGTAGTACCATGCTGATTACATTATTGATTTACATTCTATATATTAACCCCCTATTTTCATTGTTTAAATAATGCCCTGTTTAACTCCCACTGTTTATCCCCAATCTCCAACAATACTTTGATGCTCCATTCTCTGCCAATTTCACTCATCCTTCCACAAAGTCTCTTTCAGCATTGTATTTCTTGCATTCTAAGAGCACGTTCTACGTTTTCTGTACATTTACACATCTCACATTTATCAGATGCTCTCTTATGATATAAAGTGTTGCATTTAATCCTGTGAGTCCAAATCTAAGCCAAGAGAGAGTAACATCTTCTCTCCTGCGTCTTCCTGTCTATGATTTTACTTTAACAAATCTCTGTATCTTGTAATATTCCCTACCCTTGGAATGCATATCCTGCATGTTTGCCGTGTTTTATTAGTGATGTTGCCTCACCCTCACTGTTCAATTTCAGAGCTCGTTTATCCATTTTATCATCCATTTTCTACTGTAAGAATGCATAACTATACACAGGAACTTTGGGGCCTCTGGCTCCCAGACTTTTTTGGTCAACCAAGGAAGTATGTGCCTGTCCCCTTCCTCTTGTGACCCTGCAATAAACTCTCTGCGTGATCAATTAAGCACCAGCTTGGGGCAAGGAACACCCCCTTTTTGGAGTAATGGGGAGCTCGATTAAGAAGCTTAAACATTAACACAGTAATCAATGGTCTATCTGTTCACATTTCATTGACTGCTCCAATACCACAAGCCAATCAAATGTGGCCAAAAGAATAAACCAATCACATTACAGAGATCACACGTGGGGTTCCGTCGTGTCAGTGACTTTTGAGCATAAAAGTAAACAAAAAACTTAACAGCTTTACTCTGAGGTAAAGCATTGCCTGACCGACCAGAAGCATCTCCTTAAGGACATCACCGGACTTTGCTGCACTTCCCAGCTCGCACCTCGCTGGAGACCTGCCTGAGTTGGCCTGCCACCGTTCGCGGAATAAACCAAGCCGGCTAATTTCCCATCTAGAGCTGTTTGAGGAACACGTATCTGCGTACTTTTCGTCCGTATCGCGCTTGCGGCCAGGACCCAAGTGGAAGATTTGTGCACATCCGTCGTCTTGACTGGAACCCGTCGCGAACCTTCGTTAAATGGTAGTACTGCCAGCCTCTTATGTTTAGCCATCGCAATATCATCATTTCCTCGTATAATCTTATTCATCATATTATACAAATTATTGTTTTCAATTAACTTGTTACCAACTCATTATCATAACCAATAAATGTATATTCTTTATTTCTAAACTGTTGTCGTGTCCGTGTTATTTCAATAAGTTGGGCTCTACTGACATCTCGAATTCTGATTGGTTGTTGAAACTCCATTAATCTGAGTAAACCTCACAACACTATGCTTGAAGTCCAACACGAGCAGAAATGCAACAGAAATCTACATGTATGCCCAATCGTGGAAGGTTTAACGCTAACACTGATAGGTTAATAGGTTGCGTCTGAACGTTTGGGCTGAGGTTGAACTTAATATTGCAGCAGTGGAGTCTGAACAGATCACCACTCTGTCTGGTTTTACACCCATTGCAGGGTAAAATTACGGCTATTATTTCTGCTGTGTACACTGATAAGTGGTTAGAAATTACTTTGCATATACTTGTATCTAATTCTGGGATACACACACCAGCACCTACATGTCCATCACTTGGGTCTTTAGAACCATCTGTGTAGATCAAGTAGTTGTAATATCTGTTCTTTACATACATTTCCATTATATATTCAATTTAATGAATTTGCCTCTCTGACAACTCTTTTTTTCTGCTTAATTGCAAGTCTATTTTTAGGGTCAGGATATATCCATGGAGGTACATTACCTACCACCACGGTAGGGCTGTATCAAACTTTATTCATTACACAATATTCTATTTTTTGGCCCACAGTCCACCCAAATCCTCTCGCTGCACATTCCGGGTATTCCCAGTATTCCCATTCCCAGCCATTTTGGAGCGCCACTGATGCAACATCTCCCTTTTCTGCTCCTTGCAGTTTAACTCAGAATGCCAACGATCACTCAGTTCTCCTTAAGTGTAGAGGTAATTCACTCATTTATATAATAAAAAGCATTTATGGGAGTTGTTCTAGATGCACCTGTACTTAGTGCTCTGCACTGTACTCAGTCAATGGTTTCTGATGCAGGGTTAGTTGCTGCTCCATATATTACACAAGAATAATCAGTGGCAGATCTCATTAGAGACAGATGTGCAGCAGTGACTCTTTGTTCATGCCCCAGTCATATCCAGAAACACATCTCATATGTCATGGTTCTGTTTCTGTCTGTTTTTCATTGTTGGGCCGCCAGATGGCGGCACTTCTGTTTTGTGTCCTGCACGTTCCCCTGTTAATTGTTTTATTGCTTTCAATTATTTTATTATTGTCTTGTTATTTAATCATCGTCCCCACCTGCCTCTCGTTTTCCCTTCCCTCTGGTTTGATTGTTCTTTGAGTTCACCTGTGTCTTGTTACCCCTGTCTATTTAAGTTCTTTATCCCCTTGACTCGGGTGCTGGTTCCTTGTGTTTGTTTCAGACCATATGTACCTGCCCGTGTTTTTGACCCGTTTGTGTTTCTGACTTTGTTTCCGCCTGTGTGTTTCTGTCGTTTGTTTTCTGTACTGGTGTAGTTCTGTTTTTTTTGTATTTTTTAGTTTTCGTTTTATGCCTCTCGTGGCTCTTTGTTTGTTCTGTTTTTTGTTAGTAAAGTATTTTTGTATCTGCATTTGTTCTCTATTTTGTTCTCATCTGTTCTCTATTTTCTCCTCTCTCCTCAGCGTGCCACCTCCCCCACCCCAGTCTTCCTTCACTGCACATGACTTTGCAGCATTCTTTGACGAAAAGATTGCAGACATCCGCAGCTCCTTTGCCCCCCCTGCGCCCTCCGCCCCCCCTGCGCCCTCCATCCCCATTGCCCCCTCCGCCCCGTTTCTCCACATTTTCTCTCCTCTCAGACTCTGAAGTTTCCCAGCTCCTGCTCACCCACCGCCCTACCACCTGCGCTCTCGACCCTATCCCCTCATCTCTCCTCCAGGCAATCACACCAGACATCCTCCCATTTGTCACCTCCCTCGTGAACTCCTCCCTATCTTCTGGATGTTTCCCCTCATCCTTCAAGAGGGCCCACATCACCCCGCTGCTGAAGAAACCCACACTAGATCCTTCAGTCATTAAGAACTACCGCCCGGTATCTCTCCTCCCTTTCCTATCCAAAACACTTGAACGTGCTGCAGCTAACCAACTCTCTGCTTTCTTCTCTCAGAACAACCTGCTTGACCCCCACCAGTCTGGCTTCAGGCCTGGCCACTCGACCGAGACTGCACTCCTCTCGGTCAGTGAGTCACTCCATACCGCACAAGCAGCCTCCCTCTCCTCTGTCCTGATTCTTCTAGACCTCTCTGCTGCATTTGACACCGTGGAGCACTCTATCCTCCTGTCCTCCCTGGCAGCAACAGGGATCTGCGGCACAGTCCTTGACTGGATTGGGTCTTACCTCTCTGACCGTTCCTTCCAGGTTGCCTGGGCGGGTAAGGTATCACCGCCCCGTCCCCTCGCCACCGGAGTTCCCCAGGGCTCAGTCCTCGGTCCCCTTCTCTTCTCCTTATACACCAGATCCCTTGGCCCTGTAATCTCTGCCCATGGCTTGTCCTATCACTCCTATGCCGACGACACGCAACTCTTTCTCTCCTTCTCCCCATCGGACACACAGGTCCCTGCCCGCATCTCCGCTTGCCTGAGGGACATCCAGAGCTGGATGGACAATCACCATCTGAAGCTCAACCCGGGAAAGACGGAGCTAATCTTTAATCCTGCTCTATCCTCTCCCCTCCTCGACTTTTCCATTTCCCTAGGGGACACCTTAGTGACATCATCACCCTGTGCCAAGAATCTCGGAGTGGTGATGGACAACAGGCTGTCCCTCTCCAAGAACATCGCAGCAGTAAGCCGGGCATGCAGATTTTTCCTGTATAACATCCGGAGAATCCACCCCTTTCTCACCACCTACTCAACCCAGCTCCTGGTCCAAGCAATGGTTCTATCCAGCCTGGACTACTGCAACTCCCTTCTGGCTGGACTACCGGCATCTGCCATCAAACCCCTGCAACTCATTCAGAATGCTGCAGCTCATCTGGTATTCAACCTCCCCAGACACTCCCACGTCACTCCCCTGCTCACTACCCTCCAAGGGCTGCCTGTTATAGCTCGCATCAAATTTAAAACATTGGTCCTAGCATACCAGGCAGTCAAGGGATCAGCCCCAGCATACCTCCACAAGATCTTCAAACCCTACATGCCAGCCAGATCCCTCCGTTCTGCTACCTCAGGACGCCTGGCACCTCCCCCTCTTCGCACCTGCATTTCCAGAACACGTCTCCTGTCTGTTCTGGCCCCACGATGGTGGAATGACCTCCCCGTGGAGGTCAGAACAGCTGAGACTCTGACCCATTTCAAGCGACGACTGAAGACTCACCTCTTCAGGCTGCACCTCTCCCCATCCCTCCCTACCCCCCTGTAAATGACTGTAAGCTTAGGGTTGTAACTAGCAGCTGTTTCGTTGGTGACTTAGGTGCATTAACTGTCTTAACTACTGCTTGTATTTTTCCCATAGACTGCCGTTCTCGTTGTGTTAGTGTTAATCAGTTTAACCTTCAGGGTCCAAGTTGAACTATGCGGTTGTTCCCTGCAATGGACCGGTACTTCTCTCTAGGGTTTTCGTCATACTTGTTCCTGGTTATGGTTATACACTTTGTTGTACGTCGCTCTGGATAAGAGCGTCTGCCAAATGCCTGTAATGTAATTTGAGTTTTGTGTTTTTCCCCACTCTGCGCCTGGGTCCTAAACCCCGTACTGTGACATCATAAGGTTCATTTTTTTTTTTTTTTTTTTTTTTTTTTTTTTTTTTTTGCATTTAGTCTGTTTTATATAATGTTTCCATGTGTCTTTTTGATCAAGCCACAATCCTAAGTTTTTAGAGTATTTTACCCTCTCCGTTGATTATTATATAACATCTTTACTATATTGCTATCTGTTCATTTTCATTGTGAAAAGCATGTCACCTGATTCTGCCGCAGAGAACTTGAATCCCCAATTATATGACCATTTTTCAACATTATCTATGGCTTTCTGAATACTGATGTAAACTTCAAGGACTTAAGGTCAATGTTTTCCCCTTTTCCAAATGGCTCCATCACCTGCGTATGGTCAATACCAGTGTTCTCAGAGACATTTATTCACCATAATGTTAAATACTATACTATAGTCTACTAGTATAGTATACTATTCCATTATCAATGCTATACACATCAGAAATTTCAAATCCTACTTTTACTTTAAAAGTTATATTTGAGATCAATTGTCACCCAGGTGCACAGCTTTCCATTGATACATATCTTAATTTTTTTTATCAACAGTCCCTCTTTCCACACACAATCATAAGCTTTTTATATATCAAGTACACTATAACCATGACGTCCTTCATAAACTGTTTCTTCTCAACTTCATTGCTTACTTTACCTAGAGCGTTTTAGCGAGTTGAAATTTCGCATTCAAGTTGAACACAATCGCCTGGCGGGATCTACACGGAAGCGCGGGTGATGCGTTTCTATAGGGGAAAGGGGATGTGACGTCTCAACAGTTGAAATGCCGGGTCCACGTGCCAGTCTTCTGTGGAGTGACAGTATTGCTGCTAGTCGTTTGTACGCGTGCCAGTTCATAGTCCCTGAAAGCTTTTCGTGCCGATAAGGCGCTCGACTACAGCAAGGAAAGTATGTTATTCATGCTACCTGCGTGAGGCAGAATCAACTCCACACAAACTACCCAAGAATGAAATCCCTTCACACACATGAACGTTTTTGGTGGTCCCTTTACAATTATATAAAATGATATAAATTATATAAAATATATTGACACAAAAATAGCGTACACCAGCTTTAACCTCCCGTTTGCGTCTTACAATGGTGCACATTTTCAATGTAATTGGTATTTATTATAACATTTCTCCAATACTAAAGTAGCGTAAGATAACACAATTGGGGGCAAGAGCGAGCTGGGAGCTCCGAACTCCAGCCTGCGAGTGCGCAGGACCGAGCACGCTCTCTGCGGATCATGACCGTGAGGCTATACGGATTCCTCTCCGCACAATCCAACTAAAATATATCACTAGATAATAACCACTGGGGTATAATGGTAAACAGTAATAATAAAAAAACACAAGCACAAGCCGCACATTTGCTCATGAACTTCCTTATGCTATCGTCCTACTTTCGATTTCAAAACCACCTATCTTCATGCATTTCGAGAACTGATTCATCCCACTTAACTTCCTTTAGCATGTTCGTGAAAAAGTTTCACATTTTAGGGCACTCACTTCTTCTTTTGAGGTTTCTCCCGCCGCTCGTTCTACATGGAATCAGGCGTCTTGTTTTCCGGAAGTGGGAGCGCAAAAGCAGAACCGTTGCACATAGCAAGAACCTTCCGCCTCTCTTGCACTTCCGTGTTTATGTTCCGTACAAATGCCCTCACCTGAGCTCTCCGGCGCCGTCGTGTGTTGGCTACAATTGTTTATTACAATGAAGGGTTTAGGAAAATCAATACAAAAAATGAAGTAAAAGCAGAGATAGGACCGTTGCTTTCTCCTTTGGTAATGCACACCACCGCAGACCAACATGTTCACATGCATCAGGTACTTGACTTTGACCGCACTTGACCTCAACTCAATCATTTATTTGTATGAACGTCAATATTTATTTATTTAGCTGCAATGAGTAGTTTCAGTCAAATTTGTTGAATAGTGTTGACTTTCCTGTCTAAAGCCATCTCCAAAGACTGAGTAAATATCACTGAATCCAATAAGATAAAGTAACGTGAAACCAGCAGGGACAAAAACAAAACAAAAATTTTGTCTTGAAACAAAAATGATGTCATTTAAAATACAAAATAGTTTATTAATTAGCCAACAGACTTAAATTAAAATCACAATGAAATGCATCCATAATCATAATAACAGCAAATACATGAAGAAAGGAGTAGCTCATTTACATTTGCTCACGTCAGTACCCTACAGTGCTGAACAGAGGAAGGTTGGACCTGTGCTGCTGCTTTGAGTCACTGCAGCGAATGAACACTGACATGTAAAGAGGGAAAATGCAGCACTGACAAAACAGCAAAGAACAGATTATAAAATTAAAAAGTTACAAAAGCACAGATTCTCTAGGCTCACCAGATAGTCAGCTCTAGCCTTCCTCTTGTCCTCTGTGTTGCGGTTGGTAAGAGGAGCTTCTGATGATGTATTACAGGACAGAATGTCCACTGCCACAGCATGGCGATTGTCCATAGTTAGCTACCATCTTTGGTATGTTTATTTTAATTTTATCATTTCTTATATTTCAGTGGTAAGGACACGTGGCGGCACAGAGGAGGAGAGGCTGCTACATGAAAAAAATATCCTGGCAATGATGTGTGAACATGAATCCAATGTACACAGCTAGTTAGCAAGTTATATTTCAAGGTATTGCATCTTTGAAGCTATATATTGTCAGTTAAGTAACATTTTAACAACTGTTCAATACATTGAGATATTTCAGTCATTTACATGACAGACTTCATGATAGATGATGAATAATACAAAAAGATTGTCATTAAGTCAATTATTAGTGAATCCATAAATTATAAATGTGTGCTTGGGTATATTACTGAAGCTAAATCAGGGTGGAAAATTAACATTTAAAAATTTAATTTTAGTTTTTTAACCAAATTCTACCAGCCACCCCAGAATAGTTTTTTTTTTCAAACAGCATTGCAAAATAAGGATTACGATACTTTACAGAAAGCGCATACGCAGTTATATTTATGTCTTTCACCGGTGTGAAGCTGACAGACAGCCCAATGCATAGATGCAGTACTTGATTCGTAAACGAGCCATTTACGAAACTTAAAAGTACGGTAACATTCAAACTAACAAGGAATAAAAACATTTTAAATCACACAGTTAAGTAAAACTGTACTGAGATCCCAGCGTAAGTCTACCTTTGTGCCGGTGGTCGGGTCCACATGTGCCTTCCTCCACAACCTCTGCATCAGCAGCAATGGGGACATGGTGGAGCCAGATGTGGAGGGGGTCGACCATGAGGGGGAGGGTGAGAGCTATCTCTACCAACCAGATGACCAGCTGCCCGGAGACTGTTTAAGAGACAGACTGGCAGCTGCCCTGTCTGCTCCAGACACGAGGAGATGGGGTTCAGTGTCAGAAGGATCCGATTCGGACACACAGAAAGAGGGTTCAGGGAGAGAAGGATCCGATTCAGACACGAGGAGATGGGATTCAGTGTCAGAAGGATCCGATTCAGACACGAGGAGATGGGGTTCAGTGTCAGAAGGATCCGATTCAGACACGAGGAGATGGGGTTCAGTGTCAGAAGGATCCGATTCAGACACGAGGAGATGGGGTTCAGTGTCAGAAGGATCCGATTCGGACACGAGGAGATGGGGTTCAGTGTCAGAAGGATCCGATTCGGACACAGAGGGAGGGGGTTCAGGGCCGTCAGGAATCAGAAGGCATGTTGCTGTGCCGTTGAAGTCGTTTTGATCTTCAGTGCAGGCTGCTTGGTAACAGACTGCAGGCTTTCGCTTTTGGAGGCACTGCAACACCAGCAGCACTCCCAGCACTCCCAACACTATCCCAGCCACTGCTCCCGCAGAGAGAGGAGGGGCTAAGAGGGAACATGGAGAAAGAGGGACTCATTGAGGAAAATACAGCAGAGCAGATAATAATCAGGCAGGAAGACTACAATAATAATATTAATAGCAACAACAATGATAATAATAACAACAATAATAAAAATAACAAAAGAACAATAACAATTATAATCCATTTACATTTAGCAAACATGCAGAGGGACTTATATTTGAAAAACAAATAAAACAAATTTTTTTGTTGCCATTTCTCTCCCATTTTCTCTCCAATTTAGCCGTTATATCAATTCCCTGTGTGTATCACACAGTCCTGGTCGATGCGCTATCCTCTGTCGGTCTGGGGAGGGTGTAGACTACCACATGCCGCCTCCGATACATGTGGAGTCGCCAGCCGCTTCTTTTCACATGACAGTGAGGAGCTTCACTGGGAGAGCGTAACGCGTGTGGAGGTTCATGCTATTTCCCCCAGATCCCCTCCCTGCTGAACAGGCGCCCCGACCAACCAGTAGGAGTCGCTAATGCAACGATCAGGAATCATACCCTCACCGGCTTCCCACCCACGAACACTGGCAACTGTGTTCGTAGGAACGTCTGACCAAGCCGGAAGTACCGCTGCCGGGGATTGAACCCGTGACAGGCAGGTAGATCAGGTGATGACAGAGGAAAGGACCTGTGTTCTGTACCAGCTGGATGAGGCTGGCAGCACACAGAGTGGGACCAGCAGGGAGAGAGGCCCAGTACTTCACTCACACAGCACCAGGGCCTGCACAATGAGCTGGGTAGGGCTGATAACCATCAAAGGACTGATTTTACTGCTGTAGGGTGTGGGGAGGAATCAGCAGCTCTCAGTAACAGCTCGCTATCTGGAAATACACTGATTCTTAGCACTCCAGAATGCAGATACCATTGTAGTACCAAGGGTAATGGAGATAGGGGTAGGCAGATGTTTAAGTTGAGAGCATTCAACTGGAAATATCACTCAGGACAGGCTTGTTGTGTGAGGAAATCTGCACATCCGTGGACGGAGAACAGAGACTCAGCTCTGTGAGCTCAACACAGCACAGCAGTGATAGGAGAAGCTATGCTACTGAGACAAGAGCGTGCAGAAGAAACAGGTGAGGCCGAGGATGGAGCCCTGGGGAACTCCTGCACTAAGCACTAAGGCAGTGGGACTCTGAGATGGAGCCCTGGGGAACTCCTGCACTAAGCACTAAAGCAGTGGGACTCTGAGATGGAGCCCTGGGGAACTCCTGTACTAAGCACTAAGGCAGTGGGACTCTGAGATGGAGCCCTGGGGAACTCCTGTACTAAGGCAGTGGGACTCTGAGATGGAGCCCTGGGGAACTCCTGCACTAAGAGCTAAGGCAGTGGGTTTCTATGATACAGCCCCGCCATGGGGTAGGAAAAGTATACCCCGTTGAAATTGCTGAGATACCAGTTTGTGGGCTCTGTAAATCAACTGTATCAAATGCAGCAGAGAGGTCAAGACAAGATCAAGAAAGGGGACAGGGGGAATGTTTTTCCAGATTTACATTATTCTGTTATGAGGATGGGGGGGGGGGGCGGCTAAAGTGACATTCTATTACTATCAGTTAAGTCACGGCTCTTTCCTTGGACATTTTATGTGCAACAAAAAGGCTTAAAAGCATCAGAGCAATTTCTCCAGCTTTACATTACAGACAGCGAACCCAGTAGAGTAATTTGTGGCCAGATAGAAGCGAAACCCTACACTAAAGGCTTCAACAGGCCATTTTCATACTTTCTGGAGCCAGGTAGTCCATAGGCCGATACATTTCAGTAGATTCAATGGTATTGTGAAAATACTCATTTTATGCACATTCCATAAGAATTGCAGTCTAATAAAAAAGGAATCAGTCTTCTTTCCAATAATTGTCAGGATTTAGTAGACTGATAGGCAACAGACATTGTTTGACAAATGTTTTATCTAGCAATTCTGGGAAAAGAAGGCAAAAATAGACAAAGCTAGGGAACATCTTAGAAATAATGGCATAAGACTGCAAAACATTTAGACTAAAACCTCTACCTTTGTGTCTCCTATGCTTAAAGGGACAGAGCATGGCAATCATTCATGAGGCACTGTGGAAAATAAATGTGCTAAATGAAGTTAATCATCTCTTACACTTGCCAGTGCTGCCAAACCAAAACAATTAAGAGAGAAGGTGACAACTGAGAACACAAATGCATAATAAAGGTTATGTGTTACTGCTTTAATCAGCCTTTTTTATTATTCTATATAATATATATTAATATTATTATTATTTCCTTTATTTTCCCAATGGCTTGCAGCAGCCATAACTCAGTGGAATAACAGAGTGGACCAATAAGATGCTGAGCCCTGCATCTGCACAAACACAAAGAGCTGAAGATGAGGACCGTACCTGAGACTCGCACAGAGACTGAGCCGATGGTCTTGTTGGTCTCAGGATCGGTCACCTTGTAGACTCCGGCATCCTCCAGTGTCACACTCCTCAGCAAAAGGGTGTAGTTCTGGGCCAGAAGCTCACATCTCTGAGCACAACGCTCCCCATACCTGGCTGGGCCTTTATTTGCATTGAGCATCAGCACCTCATCTGAACCGAGGCCTGCACTGAATGTTACCCTCACTGGGTCTGCGGTATAGAGCGGTATGGAGAGCAAACCACCGGCCTTCACTGTGAGGGTCTGAGATGGGTGGCCTGTGAGGGCAGGGAATTCATTTACATATTTGCATATTTTACGTTTTCATGTATATTTACAGGGTATATTAACACATTATGAACTGCAGTCAGCTTGATCATGTAAAAAGGTAAAAATAGTATGGCATCTAAAAATTACTGGTGTCATCTTTCATCAAATCTGAGGTACATCAAGCAAAACTTCTGTAAATTATGAAATATTTTTACGTTTGCACTGATTAAAAGTAATATAAGAAAACTGAGCTGCTCAGCTCCCCTACAGAACTGAAGATCTAAAGTGAATTTCACCTGTCACAACCAGACTGGCAGAATCTGGATTCCCCCTCTCTTTTGGACTGTTGCAGAAGCTGCCTTCATCTGAAAACTGTGTCTGTCTTATAGTTAAAGACATGTTTCCACAGAGGGCTTGTTCTGGGGAAACTGAAGCTCTGTTCTCGAACCCGGGCCCATATGTGATGGTGTTCTTAAGGAGCTGGTAAACTTTCTCTCGACCTCTCTTCCAGAGGATATCAAGATCATCAGCACACGCTCGTGTATTAATTTTCCCAAAACAAGGAAGACTGGCGGACATTCCCATCACTACGGAAACAAGTGATGGGACTGGGACAGAGAGAAAGAGAGAGAGCGAGAGAGAGAGAAAGGGAGAGGAGAGAGATTTACAAAGCATTCCTGGCATACAGGAATTGAACAGCTCAACCATGACTCCTCTAAGAATCATGACATCAACTGTGGTATACCACAAGGCTCGATCCTAGGTCCAGTCCTTTTCAGTCTGTATATGTTGCCCCTTGGCAGTATCATGAGGAGACACGGCATCAATTTTCACAGTTACACTGATGACACTCAACTCCATATTGCTGTGTCTCCTGATGACACAAGCCCTATTGATGCCCTCCATAAGTGTATTTTAGACATTAATGCTTGGATGGCTCAGAACTTCCTTCAGCTCAACCAGGACAAAACAGAAGTACTCATCATTGGAGCAGAGGCACAGAGAGAGAAACTGACCTCTAAATTGAAGTCACTGGCACTCAGTCCCAGGCACCAGGCTAAAAACCAGTGATGGTTCATTAATGCGGGGCGCTGGGGCACCGCCCCCCTAAATGTGAAATAATTATAAAATAAAAATTGTTTACTCGTACACTGCGCCTGGTAGTCTGTCAGCACCTGTCAGCATTCATTAAAAATTGGTTCCAAAATCAAATTGTATTTGGTTAATCTCTGTGTGAATACATACACTTCCTGGGTGAAGGGCGCCGGCCAAATGAGTGTGTATGTAAGTCCTTCAACTTTTGGCAAGCAGATGACCTGAGGCTGCTCTCTAAATGGCTGCCTCAGATTTTCCACGGGGCGTAGCTGCACCCCAGACACTCCTACTTTTATTGGCAGCAAATTGGTATTGTTTTTATATTTTTTGATCTAATGTGATTGGACAATTCTCAACGCTATCTTTCATGTTCACACCCGCCATTAATATAGCTACCGATGTGCGACTGTCACTCCTGCTCCTTAGCTAGCTGACCGTTACTTTCAGGAGATGGCAACTTCAGGTGGAACAGCGGAAATCAAAGAAAATCCGGTTATTTCCTTACAAAAACACCCTTTCACAAGGCGTTCACTGGAATAAAAAAAGAGGATAAAGGAGCTTTGACCGGACCGACCCGATTTACAATTTCAGCAGCACGCAAGTGATCGAGGACAAGCCTACACCCAGGGCTTCTCCCGCTCTTGTTATGACAAACGGAGTTGGCTAGCCGGATGTGTGGGAAAGAAACGCATTTAAGATCACAAGCCATCACCACCGTGATGGATTATATTATTAACAGAAGAAGTACATGCAGATCTAACAAGGGCCTGATCTTGGTCATTAATAATCTGTAGAGGTTTGCACTGAATATAAAACACAAGCAGTAAAAATCCATACACAATGTAAGCACAGCTTCTGCCATGCAAAACTAGGCCTTTCATACAAACGTGTTGCTAATAACAAAATCCAGCAGGAGTTGAATGAGGTTCATACATGTGCAGATCAGCCCGGGTTCTTGTATGTAATCTTTGATTCACCTACAATAAATCCAGTTGCATCAGATTCTGTGGATTGTGCATAATTTTGAAGAAGTGTTCAACAGTGTAGAAGAGAGCGACCTTGGCATTCTGGCCCAGGACGGGGCCTGTTTTTCTCCCCCACAGATGTGGTGTAAGTAATGCCTTTTATTGCTTTCCCTGTTTGCTATTTCAGAGTGTCGGAACCGAAGCGTTGTGGACAACGACGGGGGTACAAGACCTATAACATCTTTCTGAAAAATGCAAACGGCAGGAAAGTAGCCGCAGCCATCTAGACAATAGTATGAGACTACATGTTTTTGGCAGGCTTAGCATTGCTGAACAGCTAGATGAAGGATATAGGATTGGCATTAGAAGGCACAGAGGTGAGAAGAGGTGACAAAATCAACACATCCTGTTCATAATAATAGACTGTGAAATTCTGTGGAACCTTGATTTGGCTTTGCGTGGCCATGATGAGAGTGAGAGCTCCGATAATCCCGGGAGATTCCGTGGGTTGGTGAATTTTGTTGCCTCCTTTGAACTTAAGCATTCACATATTCACATTTTGTCCAGCAAATGGCAGCAGAAGGCTCTATACATGACCTTGGAGTTAGCTAATATTTTCCTACTCTTTTTATGACTTCATAGAATGTAACAGTGGCAGTAAAAATGACTTTAGTAGTTCCATATTTAGAAATTGAGCTGTTGACTGTTGGTAACTTCAGATGATGTAGGTGAAATGGGCATTTTGTCATCTCTACATATTATTTTATGTTATTAAGGAGGGCAAAATATGTTCGAGTAGTGCTACTGGCCAGTGTTTAGGCAACATTACAGTGTGTTGTGTTTTTATTTTTTTGCTGAGCTATGAAGTGCTGCTTCAGTTTGTTTGTTCCCCCCCCCCCCCCCCCAAATTTTTTTTCAAGCCTGCGGAATGGTTTGCCGGAGGACCTCAGGGTGGCAGAGAGTGTGGATATCTTTAAAAGAAAACTTAAAACACACCTTTTTAGCCTGGCTTTTAACTAGTGTGTGTTGACTTTTACTGTTATTTCTTATCTTTTTATTAGTTTTATTACACTATATGTTATTTATTCATTTTCATGGTTTTTATTTAAACTCATGTCCTTTTTAACTTACTCTTATTTCCACTTTTTATGTTCATAACTTGGAGTTGCATTTGATGTATGAAAGTTTGATTGATTGATTGATTGAACCATGTTGCTAGGTGGACGAAGGCCCTGATGCAGCATATGCTGTCCACAGCAAACCATCCAAGGCCTGTGGGTTTTATACAGACTGGAATGATTCTGTCCCCCCAAAAACAACCCTAAGAATAATAATAGTAATATCCTTTGTCAAAAAACAGCTTCTAGGGCTATCAAATCCATAAGCACTAAAAACATTCACTCAATCTGTCAGAAAAAAGGCAACATGCTCTTACCTCTAATATCTAGTTTCACATCTGAAAGTATGATTCCATCCTTGTACTGGCATTTGTAAATGCCGAGGTCACTGTACACCACAGGACTGAGGATGAGGCTGTAGTTTCCCAGCTCTGTTAGGTAGAAGGATTCCACCCGTCCCAGGAAGCCAGTTCCTGGGGAAAAAGCTCCGGTGTGGAGTTCGGCCACAAGCGGCCAGTCAGGATATTCGTACTGCTGAAACCACCACTCCACATCCCTGCTGGGGTCTCCACGGCAGGGGAGAGTGAGGGAATGGCCGATGTTCACAAACATGCGGACAGAGTAGACTGGAGATGCTGCCAGCTGGGCTATGAGAGGAAGCACGAGAGCAAGGGGGAAACTGGATGTTCAGTCAGCATAAGAGAGGGAAATCTCACAGGGCTGGGCTTTTCATGCATAAGAGAGAAATCTCACAGGGCTGGGCTTTTCATGCATAAGAGAGAAATCTCACAAGGCTGGGCTTTTCATGTATAAGATGAAAGCTACATCCTGCAGATGCGCTGGGACGCATCATCAGTGATGGAACCTGGGGTCATTGGGTGTTTTCGGGCTTTCAACATCAGACACCCTCATCCAGGCGACCCAGCCAGGGTTGATCAGACCCCAGCTTGCGTCCCAGCAGTATTCGCCCACGGATCTGCCCTCCTGATCCAAAGCCACCTAGTGGCCTACTCCACAGCTTCAGTAGCAAATCTGATGGCCTCTTTGCCTCCCCGGTAATGCCCAGTAGCGTAAACGCTTTGCAGAGTGAAAGCCCTGCAAATCCTCGGCAGCCCACCTCCACAGGCTCACAGCAAGTTCGCCAACCTTGCCTTCTACACTCTTCCATAAGCTCCTGGTACCTTGCTGCGCTTCCTCTCGTTGGCCTCGTCCATACGCTCTGTGAGTTCCAGCATGATCAGTTGCTCGGTGGACTCTGAAACGATCATGTCTGGTCGAAGCCGTGTTGATGTTATCCGGGCTGGGAACTTCAGCTTCTTGCCCAGGTCCACTTCCAGTTGCCAGTTGGTTGCAGTGGTGAGGAGACCAGACTTTGCTCTAGGTTGTAGGTGGGGTTTCTCTCCGGCTCTTAGGAACGTGATGGTCTTTGGCTGGTGGTGGCCCTTGCTGGTGTTGATGGCCGTGGCTACACTCTCAGCGACTTCCTTAAGCACCTGGTCATGGCGCCAGCGATAGCGCCCATCTCCCAGGGCTTTTTGGCAGCTGCTAAGGAGGTGTTCCAAAGATCCTCTTCCAGAACAACGAGGGCAGGAAGGTGTCTCACTTTTGCCCCAGATGTGAAGGTTTGCTGGACTTGGAAGGACATCGTAGACAGCTTGGACTAGGAACCTGATGGAAGTCTGCTTGCCAGATGTTGGACCAGGTGATCTTTCGTTGCAGTACACTTTCCCATCTAGTCCATGCTCCTTGCTGTCCCATCCCTACCATCCTGCTGGCTCGTACCTCCTCCACGCCTGCCCACACTTTCTCCTGAACAAGATGTTGCCGCTCTTTGCCCTGGACGTTGTCGACCCTGGTCGCCGGGAAGTAGCCTATGCCTGCCCGCCCGGTTGCTATGGACCCCACCAGTGCCTTCTGCCTCAGCCGTGACTCAGGCACCTCCAGAGATTTTTCTGCGCTCCATTTCCTGCCTGTTCGAACCTGGATGCCAGCAGACACCACTTTTGGATCCCTAGATTCTCTGTACTGGAGAGCTTCCCGTGTCTGTGACGCCATTAACTCTTCAGCGAGGCCACTGATAGGGAGCTGCAGGATGTTACTGGTGCCATACAGAGCAGCACTGCTCAGACTGTGGGGTAGGCCTAGCCATCTTCGCAAGTAGCTGCTGATCTTCCTCTCCAGTGCCTCGGCTGTCGTTATGGGCACTGCATACACCAGCAGAGGCCACAGGATCCGGTGTAGTATGGAATGCTGGTAAATCCAGGCCTTGAACCTTCCCGGCAGGCCTGTTTTGTCCACCTTGGTCAGCCAGGCCTCAAGCTCTTTGTTGGTTTTCTGGATGGAAGCAGCATCTTTGAGGCTGCAGTCAAAGATCTTTCCGAGGCTCTTGACTGGCTGCTCTGTAATGGACTGGGATGGTGGCTCCGGTCAATGAGAACCGGAACTTGTCCACTACTTTCCCCCTCTTCAGCACTAGAGACCCTGATTTTGTTGGTTTAAAGCTCATCCTTGCCCAGGTGATGAGCTTCTCTAGGCCTTGGAGTATCCACCTGCTGCCCGGGACAGATGTAGTAGTGACAGTCAGGTCATCCATGAAAGCTCTTATTGGGGGTTGTCGCACTCCAGTCTTGGTCAAAGGGCCCCTGCATTCTACCTGACTTGACAACCATGTTCATGGCGAGGGCGAAAAGGATGACTGAGATGGTGCAGCCTGTTATGGTGCCTTTCTCAAGCCGATGTCAGTCTGATGTACCTGACCCAGCAGTGCCTCTTAGCCTGAAGTTACCATAATAGTCCAGAATAAGGTCCTTGATTTTGCTGGGAACATGATGTCGATGTAGGGCAAGCTCAACGAGTTTGTGTGGTATGGATCCGTACGCATTTGCAAGGTCCAGCCACAACACAGTCAGGTCTGCCTTGCCTTCGCGTGCCTCCCTGATGAGTTGTGTGACCACACCAGTGTGTTCCAAACAGCCAGGGATCCCACCTTTCTGAACGGAGGTGTCAATATAGCTGTTCTTCAGAAGAAACTCGGTTAGTCGTCGTGACAGGATACTAAAAAATATCTCGCCTTCTACGCTTAGCAGTGAGATGGTTCTAAACTGACTGATGTTCTTAGAGTTCTCTTCCTTGGGGATCCAAACACCCTCAGCACACCTCCACTGGTTGGCAACTCTTCCCTTGCGCCAGATAACCCTTAAGATTTTCCAAAGGTGCCGAAGGAGTTGAGGGCAGCGCTTGTACACAGTGTATGGAACTCCACTGGGACCTGGGGCAGAGGCTGATCTGGCTCCTTTGACCACCTCCTGAACCTCCATCCAGCTGGGCTCCCTCATGGCAAACTCAATGGTTGGGGGTTGTGGGCTTATGAGGGCCATGTGTGGCTCGATCTTCTGGTCTCTCTCTGGGTCGCTCAAGGTGTTGTGCAGAAAGGTGTTAACATCCTCAGCTGAGCATATGAGGCTGCCACTGCGCTTGTCCCCTAGTAGCTTCTTAGAGAAGGCGAAAGGGTTATAAATAAAAGCAGCACGCTTCCTTGCTCTTTCTTTCCCCCGCCTCTGGTGCCACTCTGCCCTGCGCAGGGTCATGAGCTTCTTTCTTAAGCAACAAGCGGTTGCTTTTCTAGCTCTTCACTAGCCGCCTTGTGCTGTTGTTTTAGGATTCAAAGCTCTTGCCGCAGCTGGTGTATCTTGGTGGCCCACGGTCCATCGTACAGGTTGACCTGGTGTTGCCTCTCTCGACGTGGCCAAATCTCTTGTTAGCGTAGCTGACTATGATAGCCGTCATAGCCTCGAGCCGGCGGTCCACCTTCCCCTTGGTTGTGGTTTCAATGATCTTGCTCACGTCTTTGTCGAACTGCAACCACAAGGTCTGGCTGTTAGCTGGAGGCCACTTGATTCGCTTCTGTGGGACTATTCTGCAGGGATTGGAAGGCTCAACTGTGTGGAGGGACTGGGCTCTGTGGGGTAATTCCTGGCCAGGCTCCTCCTGTGTCTCACCAGGATCAGATCCTGTGCGCTGCAGTTCATTCTCTCGCTCCATGCACTTCATCCTGGCCTGATGTATTTTAAGGCCCCGCGGGTTCTTGCATACTTTTCTGCAGATGCATCTTGCGTTCATCTTGCATCTCACATAGCTGGACTTTTCATGCATAACAGAGAAATCTCACAGGTCAGGGCTTTTCATGCATAAGAGAAAAATCTCACAGGGCTGGACTTGCATGCATATACAGTGCCGTGAAAAAGTATTTCCTGATTTTTTCCATTATTGCATATTTGTCATATTGAATGGTTTCAGATCTTTAGACAAAATCCTAATCTTATTATACAACTAAAATACGGCTTCCATCACATTGTCTGATGCATGTTTTAGCATTGAGAATTAATACTGAGCCCCTTTAATAGTCCACATTACAGGTGCGGACAGGAAGAGTGGGCTAAAATTCCTCCACAACGATGTGAGACTGATATAAAATTATAGGAAGTGTTTGGTTGCAGTTATTGATGCTAAAGGTGCTGCAACCAGTTAATACCTGTTAATAATTTTTAAAATCAATTAATCAATTTTTATTTGTATAATCAAAGTCAAGTCAAAGTTCATTTATATAGCACACTTACAACAACCACAGTTGACCAAAGTGCTTGAACAGGCTTAAAATACCAAAAATGAATATAAAAGTAATAAAAGAATAAGAATAAAAGGAAACAATAAACATGGTAATCAAATAATTATATAGAAGATAAAAACAAGGTGACAAGCTCAACTCAAATTGAATGCCAACGAGGAGAGGTGGGTCTTCAGCAGCGACTTAAAAGATTCTAGGGTCTGAGCAGTTCTTATATGAAAAGGTAGGCTGTTCCAGAGATTCGGGGCAGCTATCGCAAAGGCTCGGTCGCATCTATTTTTGTGCCTGGATCTCGGAACAACCAAGAGCATCTGGTTGGCCGACCTTAGTGCTCTAACTGGAGTATGATGCTGCAAAAGTTCTGCTAGATAAAATGGCGCCTGCCCATTTAAAACCTTAAAAACAACCAATCAAATCTTAAAATCAATCCTGAAGCAGACAGGCAGCCAGTGGAGGTAGGCCAATACAGGTTTAATATGATCACGCTTTCTTTTCCCAGTTAGAAGACGAGCGGCTGCATTTTGCACTAACTGCAGATGACAGAGAGACGACTGATCTACACCCACATACAAAGAGTTGCAATAATCTAACCAAAAGGTAATAAAAGCATGAATAACTCTCTTGAAATCTTTAGGAGAGAGATAGGGCTTTACCTTGGCCAAAAGTCTTAACTGAAAAAAGCTTACTTTTACAAATGAACTAATCTGTTTATCAAACTTGAGGGAGCTATCAAGAATCACGCCAAGATTCTTAACAAAAGATCGATTATAGGAAGCTAAAGGGCCAAGAGCACCATCAGGGTCATCCAGTAGGTCAGGTCATCCAAACATAATCTCAGTCTTATTTTCATTAAAATTGAGGAAATTTGAATCCATCCAAGTTTTGATGTCTTTTAAGCAGTTCAATAAAAGCTGCATTGAATCTTTACTTTTTGTTTTTACAGGCAGATAAATTTGTATATCATCGGCAAAACAATGAAAGGGAATATTATGTTTCTTAAAAATGGACCCCAAGGGCAGCATATACAAAAAAAGAGGATGGGGCCCAAAATGGAGCCTTGGGGGACCCCACAAGTAAGTGGGGCCGCAATAGAAGCATATTCGCCTAGGTGAACCAAAAAACTCCTGTCTGTCAGCTATGAGTGAAACCATTTGAGGGCAGTACCTTTGATGCCTACGCACTGTTCAAGACATGATAAAAGGATCTTATGATCCACAGTGTCGAAGGCAGCAGTCAGGTCTAGAAGCACCAGAATAGCAGAGCTACCTGAATTAACAGTTAAGAGAAGATTGTTAAAAACTCTTAAAAGAGCTGTTTCAGTACTATGGCGTGATTTAAAACCAGACTAACTTCTCACAGATGCCATGATTATCTAAAAACGTTTGAAGTTGAATAAAAACTACTCCCTCCAGAGCTTTAGACAGAAAAGGTAGCTAGGAAATTGGCCTGAAGTTAGATAAAACAGAAGGGTCCAGATTATTCTTTTTGATAAGAGGCTGCACTACAGCATGTTTAAAGGCAGCTGGAACACACCCTGAGATAAGCGAGTTATTTATCAAAACAAGAACACTTGTCCCAACAATATTAAAACTTCTTTTAGTAAGCGAGAGGGAATACTGTCTAGGGGGCAATTTGTAGCCCGCAGATGAAGATACTACCTCTGATAATAAGGAGAATGATACAGGCTCAAACTGATCGAATACAGCTGGGCACGTAGGAGGAACAGAGGGGTCTGGGTCTAGGGCAAAGGAAGTGGACGGAGATCTAAGAGCAGAAATCTTATTGATAAAAAATTTAAGAAAGTTTTCACAGAGTGTAGGCGATGGCACAATACGAGCTGTATCACAAGGATTTATAAGAGAGCTAAAAGCAGTAAAAAGAACCTGAGGCCTATGACTGTTTTGAGAGACGAGGTTTGATACAAATTCTGTTTTGGAAGTTTTAACGGCTCTCTGATATTTTGATAAGCAGTCTCGTAGAATTCCTAGAGAGACGTGGAGCTTATCCTTCTTCCACTTTCTCTCAGCACGTCTACGTGCGCATCTGAGAGCGCGAGTAGTATCATTCAGCCACGGCTCTGAAAGCGGCTTAGAGCGTCTAGTCCTAAATGGGGCGACAGAGTCCAAGATATCAGTGCAAGTGAAGTCAAAAAGGGTGATAAGCTCCTCTGCACTTAGATCACAACAGCCATCCAGGGTATAGAGCATAGAGTTTTTAAAAGCAATAGAAAACTGTGACGTGGTTAAAGGGTTAATCGCACACAGGTGGCGTGCAGGAGCACAAGTTGTAACCCTAGAACAAGGGACTGCAGCAGTAAATAACACAGGGATATGATCAGCTATACAAGTGTCACAATTTTCACTGATGCATACACATATGCCATAAGACAGCACAAGGTCCAGTGTGTGACCCTTTTCATGTGTCGGGCCAGTAACCAACTGAGTGATATTAAATAAGATTCAAAAAGTCTTTGATGAGAGGTCTGATTTGACCAACAAATAAAAAACGATCGTATTTTAACATGATCCCGGCCAAGAAATCTGCAAAATCCTGTATAAAATCCTTATTTAACTTTGGTGGACGATACACCACCGCCGCACAACATGGGAGAAAGAACGTTTAATTCAAATAGCTGCAGCTCAAAGCTGGAGTAGGTGTCAGACTGAGTCTGCCGACAGTGGAAGGTGGATTTAAATACAGACGCTACCCCTCCCCCCTTGCCGGTGGTCCGAGGGGAGCTGAAAAACAAACAGTCCGGAGGACTAAGGAAAAACCCCGGCAGAATAAGGCTATGGCAGCATAGCTAAGGGAAACAGAGGCAGGGGCCAACGCAGCCATGAGGGCAGGCTTGAGACAGTCATCATCAGACCATGACCAGTTCAGCTTAACACAACACTACCAATGATGATCCAGTGACAGCACTAACCGCTCAGTCCACCAGAGACTCTGTAGCTATGCCCACCACCCACTCCTGCCCCTCAAATATAGGACAGACTAAAAAGATATGTTTTGAGCCTAGCTTTAATTAAGGTGATAGTGTCTGTGCCCCGAACATGGGCAGGCAACTTGTTCCACAGGAGGGGAGCACGACAGGACCACCTATGGTACTTTTAGCTATTCCAGGAATAACAAGGAGGCCTGCACCCTGCGAACGGAGCGTTCGTGAGGGAATATAAGGAAGAAGTAAATCATTTAAGTACAAAGGGGCAATCCCATGTAAGGCTTTAAAGGTAAGAAGTAGTATCTTATAGTCCATTTGGAATTTAACTGGCAACCAGTGACGCGATGCTAACACTGGGCTGATGTGACAAAAGCATGAACTAGCTTTTCTGCATCATGTAAGGACAGTATTTTCGAATTTTTGAGATATTTCTCAAGTGATAAAAAGCAACCCTAGAGATGTTTTTAATATGTATATCAAATGCAAGATCTGGATCAAAGGTAAATGGTAAATGGACTGCATTTATATAGCGCTTTTATCCAAAGCGCTTTACAATTGATGCCTCTCATTCGCCAGAGCAGTTAGGGGTTAGGTGTCTTGCTCAAGGACACTTTGACACGCCCAGGGCGGGGTTTGAACCGGCAACCCTCCGACAGCCAGACAATCGGTCTTACCTCCTGAGCTAGGTAACACCAAGATCTTTGATTACAGCAATTGAAGTAATGGAGATTCCATCAATGTTAAGCATATAGTCAGATAGTTTGCATCTCAGGGACTTGGGCCCTACTACCATTATCTCGGTCTTATTGGAGTTTAGCAAGAGAAAATTTTGGGTCATCCATTCCTTTATGTCTATAAGACAGGCTTTGATCTTTGACAGCTGGACAACTTCATCAGGCTTAACTGATAGATACACCTGGGTGTCATCTGCATAGCAGTGGAAATTAATGCCATGTTTGCGAATAACTTGTCAGAGGGGGAGCATATAAAGAGAGAAGAGCAAAGGCCCAAGCACAGATCCTTGTGGTATTCCATATCTAACCCTGGATTGATAAGAGGAATAATTATTAAAATGCGCAAATTGATATCGGGCTGATAGGTATGATCTGAACCAAGAGAGTGCCTGTCCACGGAGGCCTACAAGATTTAAGTCTATCCAGAAGGATGAGGTGATCAACTGTGTCAAATGCTGCACTCAAGTCTAAAAGCACAAGTACAGAGATGCAGCCATTGTCTGAAGTGAGGAGTAGGTCATTGAGTGCTTTGACCAGGGCTGTTTCAGTGCTGTGAGAGGGTCTAAAACCAGATTGAAAAACTTCCAATATATGATTGGAGTGCAAAAATGAACCAAGTTGTTTTGAAATGGCCTTTTCTAGTATTTTAGAAAGGGATGGGAGGTTTGAGATCAGCCTGTAGTTAGACAGGTCATTCACATCCAAGTTTGGCTTCTTAAGAAGGGGTTTGATGACTGCAAGTTTAAGAGTCTGTGGTATGTGTCCAGATGCTAAAGACGCATTGACAATATGTAACATTGGTGTTCCAATCACTGGTAGTAGCACCTTGAAAACCTTCGTAGGGATAGAAGACAAGTAGAAGATTTTGAGGAATTAACTATGGAATTAAACTCCATAGGGTCTATTGGAGAAAAAGAGTTCAGATAGGCCACACATCTTTCTGAAGATTCTGCATCCATGCGTTGAGCGGATGGAAGGGCAGACCCTATATGAGGGTGGTAGGAGAACTTTGAATCTTGACCCTGATTTTTATAATTTTGTCATCAAAGAAATTCATAGAGTCATTGCTAATAAATGATATTGAGACACATGGATCAACTTGATTCTTGGTCAGTTAGTCTGGCAACAGTGTTAAACAGGTGCCTAGGATGGTTTCTAGGTTCATCTATTAAAGTAGAGAAGTATGAGGAACGTGCTGTGGAGAGGGCATGTTTATAAGTTAGTACTGTCGTTCCAGTCCTGGAAGAATACCTGCAATTTAGTAGAACGCCATTTGCGCTCAAGTTGGCGTGAAGCTTGTTTGAGAGGACGAGTATGGTCATTGTACCAGGGTGCTAATTTCTTATAGCGGACTTTCCTCTTCTTAAGAGGTGCGATAGTACTAGGGTTCTGGAAAGTACATAATTTATGTTGTCTGTCAGCTGATCAATTGAGCTAATGCTTGCATTTTTGTATGCGTTTGGGCAGGAGCCAAGAAAATCCCCACAGTGCACAAACGAGCCTGGGAGCTCATTAATAATAGCATTTGCAGTCCTGGAGGAAAGCTTACAGCTAAGGTAGAATGAAGGATCTGGTGACACATGGCAGACTTGTGAAAGTTGGAAAGTAATTCAATAATGGTCTGATAGCAGAGGGTTTTTAGGCATAACCGCTATATTTGCTATTTCTGTATCATAAGTTAAGACCAGATCAAGAGTATGGTTATGAGAATGTCTGGACTGATGTATATGTTGATCGAATAGACTCAATGATAGACAAGAATGCTGATCTGAGAGGATCGCCTTCACTATCCATGTGAATATTGAATTCCCCTACAATTACTACTTTATCTGAATTAACAACCAGGCTGGAAAGGAAATCAGCAAACTCAAGTAAAAAGCCACTGTATGGCCCTGGTGGCCTGTAAACAATTGCAAGGATAAAACTGACTGCTTTTTTGTCCCGATGTGCAAAACTGAGAACAAGCACTTCAAAAAAGTTACATCTGAAGACGGATTTCAAAGTAGCAAAAAGATTAGAATTATATACAGCAGCAACACCACCGCCACGACCCATCAGACGGGGAACGTGAGTATATTTTTGTGTTTACTCAAGTTTCCTTTGTCTACTATAACATTTTGTCTAAAGATCTGAAACCATTCAGTGTGACAAATATGCAGTAATAGACGAAATCAGGAGGGGGGGTTATAGCTTCCCTGGCAACTTGTCAAACAGATCAAGGCGTTGTCCCGTTTCGTGTCGTGCGTTATAAACATATTTTCTTGGGAGCATTGAGCAATGTGCGGATATAATTTTTTTCATGCGATTTAGCCTCGATCCAGAACCACTTATCTACTTTACCTTAAACGACTTTCATTAGTGCCAAATGTATGTGCGTAGTTTACTCACCCAACATAAGTCCAACGAGGACGCAAAAATTTGCGAATCTCATTTCCGGCTGGGAATCGCTACTGAGACACCTGACCAAATACTATTAGGAGAAAATTCCTTAATTTAAACTCTCTCCAGTAAATCAGACGTCTTTCTCCGCCGTGACTTGGCTGGCTAGCCCCGCAGGTCGAGCTAAAGTCAACCAATGTTTTCAATATGCTGTTCTTCATACTATTAGACTGCTAATACATTAGACCGGCAAAACGTCATCCAGATTAGGCTCTCTCATCCCACAGTATCCATCTGCAGCCCGCAAGACTACACGACACGCCCACTACGAGACAGACCCTTCTCTCTCTCATCACCACGCCCCAGACGGCAACAGCGTAAACAGAGGAAGTTGAAACATGTCTAATGGAAGCTATGAGACTCTGTATCTCCACACACGAGTAACCCTGTAAGCTTAGTTTAGCTTAGCTCATTTTTACTTGGAATTTAATTTTACCATGAATTTAATATTAACAGCTGTAGCCTAATGTTAGTAGCACAGATACTTCTCAGCCACAGCATATATTGCAAGGGCAGGACAGTGGCAGCGAGCCTGTGTGCGCTCATCCGCTTTGCAGAATCAAGGTAGCTAATTGTATAAAAATTCATTGCCTTCTGTAACCTATATTGTAAAGAATAGGTTGTAGTGGGGCCCGGGTTCTTTGTAGGCTACTAACAGTTACTGGTTTGATGCTCAGGCTAGACCACAATGCTATTGCTAGCTAGCGTAATATTTGTAGAGCAGGACTGAAAAGTAAAATATTTCACTGGTACTTACTTACGTGGAGACTCAGTAAGGTAAAAAAACAGATGTCTGGGTAGGACACCTCTGGCCATTGAGTGGGGTTATTGCACCAGCTTGATGCTGGGAGACTGAAGGGGCATGACTGAAGATGGATCAAATTAAGCTTTTCGATGTATCTTGCGCGTTCTATGGCAGGCAGAGTGGACATATATTTACTAGACATAGTGTCTTTGGGTCATTTATAAACGAATTTAATTCTGGTGGTCTTCTATTAGTTTTGTTTTGTACTGCTATTTTACAGTCCATGGCGAGTGCCATTTGTTTTCCCCTTAAAGGCGCGGGGACGTGTTGCAAGGCAAAGTTCCCGGATGTGCTGGTCTGATCGCGTTGATACTTCTGCTTTCCTTTGTTGTTTTTTTTTACTTCTTAGCAGGAATAATAATAATAATAATAATAATAATAATAATACCACTAATAAAAAAATAAAAACAACATAAATAATAATAACGACAATAATAATACTTGTAATAGGAATAACAACAACAACAATAATAATAATAATAATATTAAACTGAAGTAAAAAAATATTGGTAATAACATAAACTATCCCAAAAACAACAGCATATCCTACTAGGATCATAATATAACTCAATCATAATAGAAAACAGGAGTGGGCTAATTGCACTACCTTGCAGCATAAAACCTTTCGATCGAAAACCTTTCCGAGAATGTTTGCCCCACCCTCACCTGTATCACCCTGCCAAATAAGAAATCCCTGATCCAGTTAAATACCCCCCACTCCCAGAGCAGCAAGGTTAATCAGAAAACCTTCTTTCCACAACATACCGTGCCTTCTCTACATCTTCCGGTTTCCTAAGAGCTTATCTTCCTGTTATCTTCATTCATTCGACGAACCTTGAATCATCCCAGTTCAACATAACATAACATAACGTAAGACAAGAACAGGCCATTCAGCCCAACACTGCTCATCTAGTCCTACCACTAAACTGTACTTAATGCTTAGTTTACCAAAAAGCTAAATAGTATCTAACACTGTATCAAGCCAGGCCTTGTGCCAGTGTTTCTGTCTCCACTACATGTCCAGGCAAGCTATTCCACACATTGACCACTCTCTGTGTGAAAAAATATTTCCTAACGTCTGTGGTTTGTGTGTTTGTGTGGCTACTCACTGGTCCTTTTGGAGTTTTCGAGTTGGAGTGTTTCCGTGCGGGTCGGTTTACATGGAATCCATGTCCAGCTTTCCACAACAGGTTTAAAACTTAACTACAAAAACACATTTTATGCACATTATTCCCATTTTAAGGTAAGAAAGAGAAATGGCTAGTAGGAATTTTTGAACAAAAATGACGGTGTTGAAGATAAAGATAAACGATAGAGTCAGGAGCTCCTTTATATAATTTAATAATATGACCGGTCGGCAAGAGGTACAAGTACAGTCTACAAAAATATAAAGTCCAATAAATTAGTTTATATAGTTTTCAGAGACAACTGTTGTTCCAGCCTATGAGATTCATTTACTAGCCAATCATCAGTTAGGATCAGGGAGTGCATACCAAGACTGAACATGCAGGCCTAGAGGTCCTTTAATCCCCTAAAGCACTTCATATATACCACAGACAGGGCAGAGTAGAGGAATCACATCCAAGCTGCAAACAAGCTTTTTATTCCACATTCACTGCAATATTTTATTAAATCCATGCAGTCTTGGTCTCAAAATACACTCGTGACATTATTCTTAACTTCACCTGGAAAATGAGTTACTCAGTCTTACCAACTTAGTTACCAGTTAGACATTTATAGCGATTAGGGTAAGTATCATACACAAGATGTCCAATGTTTCTCTAAGTTCTCCAAAAACAAATATGCGGTATACACGTTTGTCATAGGAGAATGTACAACATGCACAAAATATACCTCAGAACAATGCATTACTGCTTCGGGTGACTTCCGTCTACAGGACACAACGCTTTGAGGTTTACATCTCGAGTTTGGGTGCTTAAACCCGTGCACAGTAAGCCTAAGTTCTCTCATAGTTCCATACATTACCTACTGTGTGCAGGTATGGGGAAATACATACAAAACCAGCACTTATCCAATTTTCACCCTACAGAAGAGAGCTATAAGAATTGTAAATCGAACGGATTATTACGAACCAACAAACGCACTATTTATTAACTTACATGCTTTTAAAATTTTATGATCTAGTTGATCTTCAAACTGCACAGATAATGTACAAAGCACAAAATAATTTGCTTCCTTACTGTATTCAGAGGTTGTTTCAAATTAGAGAGAGCCAGTATGAAATTAGGGGAATAGGTATGTTTAAAAAATCAAGGGTAAGGACAAATATAAAGACAAGATGTATATCTATCAAAGGGGTTAATTTGTGGAATGGTTGTGACCAGGAATTAAGAATGTGTAGTTCACTTTGCAAATTAAAAAAAATGTTTAAAAATAATGTGGTAAACAAATATAAAACGGAGTTATGATCATTATTGTGTATGAAACATTTGGAACTTTTGGTTTTGTTTCTGTTCCGTTTTGGTTTTGTATAGCCTAAACCTAGTAGTGAAAGGGTTGCCTATTAGAATATGTTATGTAATAAGGGTAGGTATAATAAGCTAAAGCTTCAGCCTACACCTTTTCGGTCAATATTTTTTGTTTTCCTTTTAATTTAATTTAATGCCTTATAGTTATTTATTTATTTCTATGTGCATTCTTTTCGGAAAATTGTTAATAAGGACCGAAATAAATTACTACGACTGCTACTACTAAGAAATGTACAATGACATAAAAAATCTTACCAAAATCTTACTTTTAAAGTGGACTTTTATCCACTTAAACACACGTTCTGGACCAATTATTCCGGCATTTCTGCAAGTAAATTTTTTAATCATAACCCATCAGGCTGAAATGAGAAATCGGTGAAAATTCAAAACACAACTCTTTTGTTTCCAGAACAGTATTCTTCCAGAGCTTTTTATACAGTACACACAAGTCACTTTCCAAAAAGGACAGAGAACGCAGTTCAAAGACACTTCAATTACATTACAGTCATTTAGTAGACACTCTCATCCAGAATAACTTACACAACATTTTTACATAGCATTTACACTGCATCCATTTATACAGCTGGATATATACTGAAGCAAAGCAGGCTAAGTACCTTGCTCAAGGGTACAACGACCGAAAGTGTCCGACCAGGGAGTTGAACCTTTAGGTTGCAAGACCAGTTTTTCACCCATTATACTAGACTGCCGCCCATTATTAGACAGTAATATGCAAATATATAAATGATATATATATATATATATATATATATATATATATATATATATATATATGATATAAATTTTACATGACACAAAAGAAAAATTAACCGTCAAAATTAAAATAGACATTGCTTAAGAGACAACATAAAATAATGACAAACAAGAGAAAATCAAGTAAAAATGTCCTTCACAAGGAGATTTAAAATGTGTAAGTTTTAGTGCATTTCTAACTACCGTGGATAAGGCCTTCCACAGTTCAGGAGTGCATACAGTGATGGTTCAGCTGCTCAGCTTCAGCTGCGCAGACGGATCACACAGGATCCAGCCGGTCTGAGCCACTTTCCTGGCCTGTGATTAATCCAAAAGATTTAGGTAATTGTCCTTTATGTGAAATTGTGGAGACCATTTTTCACTGCCATGTTGATTGCAAAAGACTTCATCTGAGGTGATAAAAAAGTAGTTCAGTAGCTTCAATGAGATGTGGTCTAGAGCAGCTTTTATCTTTGGACCTGGTTACAGAAGATCAAAAGTGGCAAATGCTTAATTTTGTAGTGGATGGGGGATTGGGGGGGGGGCAACTTAAAAGTAAGAATATCAGGGTAGGATACAGGTCTGGTCAGGACATAATGTCTGTATTTGTTGGTAGGGGTTCGGGTCTGGGTTGCTTTTACAGTTTTTAAGCAATTAATACTTAGATGAGTTTATACAGGGAGATGGGGTTAGATGGGAGAAGGATCTGATTCGGACTGTCATAAGGTTGATAAAACATAGTTGAGTCATTAAATTTAAATTAATTTATTGTATTATTTCAAATGTAATTATTAGGGGGTCACCCTCAGCTACCCTGTTAATGGCACAGCACTCTGAATACTGAACCCAGAATAACTGGAGATCACCCTTTATCAACCTCAACACTTAAAATTATTTAGAGGGAACTGACCCTTGGTACTTATGAATTCAATTTGACTCTATTTGTCTCTATTTGACTTCGTTGGTGATCATTCCATCAGCATGTACAAAACATATACAAAAATATAAGCTTTAATGACAAATAATTGTTATTGGAAGCTAAGCAGTTTGGTTGTAATATGGGATAAGATACTGGCACAGTATAGCACGATACAATTCCGTACATAAATGTAGAATGTAGTGACGAGTCAGACGTTACAGTATTAGTATTATGGTTCATAAGTGAAACACTCTCTCAACAAGGTTGCTGGGTACCGCAACACAGAAACTCACTATGAACTAATACCATTTTACACACGTAGCCTATGATTAGTATGAGACATACAACAACCAGTTACACTCGACTCATAACACAAAGGTCTTTAACCATACAATTAGGTTTACCGTCTAGCCGCTGTCTTGTTACTGCTGGCTCCGTACGTATGTACGCATAATAGTGTTGTGTCCTTCGCGAACGATTCGTTCAAAAGAACGAATCTTTTGGGTGAACGAACTGTACTGAATCACTTTGTGAAGCGATTCGTTCGCGAATGTGAACTGGTCGTTCACTGACTGACTATCGTTCGCAGACTCAGTGAACGAATCAGTTCAAGTGCTGTTTATTTTCAATGAAATAACAGACTTTTCAGTCTCAAAGTAGGCTAGCCAAGGCTACTATTTTATCGACTACATTTTATGAGAAAACATGATCTACTTAGCCAATGTATATCAGCACTTTCTATTTCAAGCAGCTGTTAGAACAAGTCATGGTAAAGAAATCCACATCTAGGGCTAAAACTACCCATTTTGGGAATGTAGTGTGTTACGGCCGGCTCGCAGGGCCGCAACAACAGCGTCCAATGTACCAAAAACAAGACAGAAACTGATCTAAAAACACAAACCCAGACATTTATTAGAATAAATAAACTAATCACAAACTAAAACAAAGGAAAACCCACAAAGTTCAAACAAAACGGTCTTCACAAAAACTACAAACCCAAAACCACAAATCAAACCACACACAAAAGAAACCTGAAAGAAGAATCTCCCCAGCCTCATACTGCAGGGCTTATATTGGGCCACAGGCAGGTGGAGGCAATCAGGCAATTAAGCAATTGGGTATTACCTCCACCTGCACTACCCAGGCAAGCAGAGGCTGGGGACGTAACAAGTGAAATGAAATGCCCACATGAAACATTCTTTCAAACTAAATTGTGTGGAATAAAGTGGAAACTAAAACACTTTATGAAAAATAGGGAAAGTAAGTGTTTTGGTTCTTTGGCTATGAAATATCCTGCAGGAAAATGCTCTGTCTATAAATGCTTCCCTCCAGAACATCCATCCCACCCACCCCCCCAGGGAAGGGCCTGGCTACAGGGCTTATATTTGGCCACAGGCAGGTGGAGGCAATCAGGCAATTTGGTAACCTCCACCTGCACTACCCAGACAAACAAAGGCAGGGGACGTAACCAGTGGGAACTCAACTCACTCACCACCTATGTGTAGCACCCACCTGGACCATGCACGGTGGCCATTTTGCATCAGAACACTCACCACACATTAGCTCCCTCCCACTCTGTCCATCTCACTTTTCACGTCAGATCCAATGAAATGCATACCAGAGGATTCCCCTGCAGGTACATCATATTGTCATATTGGTTCAACACTCTTAGAAATTTTCTCCTGCATTTCAATCAGGTCAGACCACTCTGTTCGTTGGCAGAAGGATCCGATTCGGACACACAGAGAGAGGGTTCAGGGAGAGAAGGATCCGATTCAGACACGGGGAGATGGGGTTCAGTGGGAGAGCAGGCTAGGTCTCGGACACAGAGGGAGGGGGTTCGGGGAGAGCGGGCTGGGTCTCGGACACAGAGGGAGGGGGTTCAGGGAGAGCGGGCTGGGTCTCGGACACAGAGGGAGGGGGATCAGGGCCGTCAGGATTCATGCTGCTCTGCTGCTGGAGGCAGACTGGATCTTCAGCACTGGCTGCTTGGTTAGGGACTGCAGGCTCTGCTGGCGTTCGCCTTTGGCGGCACTTCCAGAAAGCAAAGGCCCCCAACACCAGCAGCAGCACCACTCCCAGCACTCCCAGCACTATCCCAGCCACTGCTCCAGAGGACTGTCCTGCAGAGGCTAAGAGAGAAAGAGGGACTCATTTAGGAGAAATGGAGCAGAGCAGGTAATAATCAGGCAGGAAGACTACAAAAATAATATTAATAACAATAATAATAAAAATAACAATAATAATAATAATACATTTACATTTAGCAAACATCCAGAGGGACTTACAAAAATGCCTCCATAAAGGTTAAGACAACAAGCAGAGCTGATGCCAAGTTAGCAGTCTTACTAAGTAGCACATTAGTAGTAGGTACTGAAGTAACTATGTAAACCAACAATATAACAGGAAGTGCCACCATAGGTGGGAGGAGACTGTGGATGCAGTGGTTTCAGTAGAAAATGTGCTTTGAGGAGGGTGGTGTTAGTTATTTGTTCCATATGAAAAACAGAAGATGGAGCCGTGCTTTGGCACAAAAAAAGTTGAAAGCTTATTTCCACTGTGGTCCTTGATGTAAAGAAAAACTTCCACGGCTGCCCCATTAGCCAGGTGAGCAGTGGAGCGGTGAGCAGAAGAGTGACAGGCAGGTAGATCAGGTGATGACAGAGGAAAGGAGCTGTGTTCTGTACCAGCTGGATGAGGCTGGCAGCACACAGAGTGGGACCAGCAGGGAGAGAGGCCCAGTACTTCACTCACACAGCACCAGGGCCTGCACTATGAGCTGGGTAGGGCTGATAACCATCAAAGGACTGATTTTACTGCTGTAGGGTTTGGGGAGGAATCAGCAGCTCTCAGTAAGGCTGCATTCACACCAGATCAGCTTGCCGCAGGGCTGTGCGGCAAAAACAGCAGTCTTCCCACTCATTTGAATGGGGGTAGTGCGTTTAGGCTGCGGCAGTGGGGACCGCATGGGGTGCCGAAAAAAACTCAGCGGCCTGCGGCAAGAAAGTTGAACCAGAATCAACTTTTGCCGGAACGCACCCCGACGTCACGCTGCGGTGGCCAATCACGTAAGTTGTGTAAATTACCATGTAGCAGTCCGCTGTTTACCGAGCAACTGTCAGATGAATTACTGATGCGATCTATTTTCAAGATTTAATTTTATAATCGTCATTGTGATTTGACAGTACCGGGTAATGGGATGAGTACCGAAACAATAATTACTAGCTAAATATCAATTCCGAACGTTGGAATTAAGCTGTATAAAAGATTCGCTATTTAGCAGTTCTTGCATGTTAGTTTATTGTACCTAGCACTATGGAGTTCATGGACCAAACGATGATACTCTCCCAGTTGTGTCCTCGCTTGGTTTATTTCGTGTACCCAGCTTCGACGTCTGCGTCTGGCTGGCAGTCTACGCTGCAAAATAACGATAGCAAGAAGCTTCCTTCAGATTTGCGTTTTTGTCCATTTTTTCTTTGAGTTAGCGGACAGGAAATGGGGGGGGGTTAAAGTTCACAACACAACGTCACACAAATGGGCCACGTAGTGACACGCCCACACCGCCGCACAACCCTGCGGCAAGGTGCTGCATTGCCTGATTTGGTGTGAATGCAGCCTAACAGCTTGCTATCTGGAAATATGCTGATTCTTAGCACTCCAGAATGCAGATACCACTTTAGTACCAAGGGTAATGGAGATAGGGGTAGGCAGATGTTTAAGCTGAGAGCATTCAGCACAGCAGTGATAAGAGAAGCTATGCAACTGAGAAAAGAGCATGCACAAGGAAAACAGGTGAGGCCAAGGATGGAGCCCTGGGGAACTCCTGTACAAAGCGCTAAAGCATGTTATCAGATGGGAGTTGATAAAGAAAGATATCCCGTTGAAATTTCTGAAATACCGGTTTGTGCGCCAGGGAAACCATCAGGATCAACTGTATCAAACTCAGCAGAGAGGTCTAAACAGGATCAAGACAGGGGACAGGGGGCCTTTGTGTCTCCTGTGCTTAAAGAAACAGAGGATGACAATCATGCATGAGGCATTGTGGGAAATAAATGTGCTAAATTAAGTTAATCATCTCTTACACTTGCCAGTGATGCCAAACCAAAACAATTAAGAGAGAAGGTGACAACTGAGAACACAAATGCATAATAAAGGTTATGTGTAACTGCTTTAATGGGCCTTTATTATTATTCTATATAATATATATTAGTATTATTATTATTTCCTTTATTTTTCCAATGGCTTGCAACAGCCATAACTCAGTGGAATAATAGAGTGGACCAATAGATGCTGAGCCATGCATCTGCACAAACACAAAGAGCTGAAGATGAGGACCGTACCTGAGACTCGCACAGAGACTGAGCCGATGGTCCTGTCGGTCTCAGCATCGGTCACATTGTAGACTCCGGCATCCTCCAGTGACACACTCCTCAGCAAAAGGGTGTAGTTCTGGGCCAGAAGCTCACATCTCTGAGCACAACGCTCCCCATACCTGGCTGGGCCTTTATTTGCATCGAGCATCAGCACCTCATCTGAACCAAGGCCTGCACTGAATGTTACCCTCACTGGGTCTGCGGTATAGAGCGGTATGGAGAGCAAACCACCGGCCTTCACTGTGAGGTTCTGGGGTGGGTGGCCTGTGAGGGCAGGGAATTCATTTACATATTTGCGTATTTTACACTTTCATGTACATTTACAGGGGATATGAACACATTATCAACAGCAGTCAGCTTGATCATGTAAAAAGGTAAAAATGATACAGGGAAAAATTATGGCATGCAAAAATTAATGGTGCCATCTTTCAGCAAATCCGAGGTACATCAAGCAATACTTCTGAAATATTTTTACGTTTGCACTGATTGCAAGTATTACAAGAAAAAAAATACACACCTGAGCTGCTCGGCCCCCCTACAGAACTGAAGATCTAAAGTGAATTTTACCTGTCACAATGAGACTGGCAGAATCTGGTTTCCCCCTCTCTTTTGGACTGCTGTAGAAACACTGGTAGTCATCTTCATCTGAAAACCGTGTCTGTCTGATGGTTAAAGACATGTTTCCATAGAGGGCTTGCTCTGGGGAAACTGAAGCTCTGTTCTTGAACCTGGGCCCATATGTGATGGTGTTCTTATGGAGCTGGTAAACTTTCTCTCGACCTCTCTTCCAGAGGATATCCAGATCACCAACACGCGCTTGTATATTAATTTTCCCAAAGCAAGGAAGGCTGGCGGACATTCCCATTGCTACGGAAACATTTGATGGGACTAAGAGAGAGACAGAAAAAGAGAGAGGGAAAGAGAGAGAGAGAAAGGCAGACAGAGATTTACAAAACATTCCTGGCATACAGGAATTGAACAGCACAACCATGTTGCTTGGGGTAGATGAAGGCCCTAATGCAGCATATGCCGTCCACTGCAAACCACCCCAGGGCTTGTGGGTTTTATACAGACTGGAATGATCCTGTCCCCGCAAAAACAATCATAAGAATAATAATAGTAATATCCTTTGTCAAAAAACAGCTTTTAGGGCTATCAAATCCACAAGCACTAAAAACATTCACTCAATCTGTCGGAAAAAAGGCAACATGCACTAACCTCTAATTTCTAGTTTCACATCTGCAAGAAGGATCTCAGTCTCATCCTTGTATTGACATTTGTAAAAGCCGAGGTCACTGTACACCACAGGACTGACGATGAGGGTGTAGTTTCCCAGCTCTGTTAGGTGGAAGGATTCCACCCGTCCCTGGAAGCCGTTTCCAGATGAAAAGGATCCGGTGTGGAGTTTGGCCACGAGCAGTCGGTCAGGATACTCATACTGCTGAAACCGCCACTCCACATCCCTGCTGGGGTCTCCATGGCAGGGAAGAGTGAGGGAATGGCCAAAGCTCACAAATATGCGGACAGAGTAGACTGGAGATTCTGCCAGCTGGGCTAGGAGAGGGAAGTTGGATGTTCAGTCAGCATAAGAGAGAGAAATATCACAGGGCTGGACTTTCCATGCATAAGAGGGAAATCTCACAGGGCTGGACTTTTCATGCATAAGAGAGAAATCTCACAGGGCTGGACTTTCCATGCATAAGAGGGAAATCTCACAGGGCTGGACTTTTCATGCATAAGAAAGAAATCTCACAGGGCTGGACTTTTCATGCATAAGAGGGAACTCTCACAGGGCTGGACTTTTCATGCATAAGAGAGAAATATCACAGGGCTCGACCTTTCATGCATAAGAGGGAAATCTCACAGGACTGGGCCATTCACGCATAAGAATGAATAATTTATAGTTTAAATCATTTAAATCTAAATTGTCTACCGATATGGTAGTTTTTATTTTTATTTTTTTTATACACACACACAAGTATACAATGCTGTAAAAAAAAGTGTTTGTCCCCTTCCTGATTTATTTTATTATTGAATTTGTCACACTGAATGGTTTCAGATTATGAGACAAAATGTAATATTAGACAAAGAAACTAAGAGTAAACACAAAACACATGCATATAATTTCATTCATTTAATGAAAAAAGTTATCATACACCCATATCACCCATGTGAAACAGTAATTGCCCCCTAAGTTACTTAATCAAGAATTAAACCAAATTTAATCGATAATTAGATTCAGCGCCCTGAACACAGCCAGGCTTAATTGCACCCAGCCCTGTTGAATCTAAACCTCACTGATATAGAACCTTACCATCAGAGTGAAGTTCTTACAAAGTTTCTACAAGCACATTATGCCATAATCAAAGGAAATTCCAAAAGAGGTTAGAAAAAAAGTTGTTGAAATACATCAGTCTGGTAAGCCACTATCACCAAATGGGGAACACTTGGAACAGTGGTGAATCTTCCCCTGAGTGGCCGTCTGCCAAAATTTCTCCAAGGAAACCTCATCCAGGAAGTCACAAAAGATCCCAGAAGAACATCCAAAGAACTCCCCTCAGCTTCGATCAGTGTTCACGACTCCACACTAAGAATGAGACTCGGTAAAAATGGAATTCATGGGAAAGTAGCAAGGTGGAAACCACTGCTAACCAGGAGAAATATCAATGCTTATCTCATATTTGCAAAAAAAGAACCTGCATGGTCCCCAGGCCTTTTGGGATAATGTTCTATGGTCAGATGAGTCAAATTGGAACTTTTTGGATGACACGGGTCCCATTATATCTGGGGTAAAGCAAATAGTTTTTTTTTGAAGGTAGAGATTGAAGGTAAAAACGCACGTTCCCCATCAAATTCACTCCCGCTCGGCACAATGACAGCACTTCGTATAACTAGTCAAGTTAGGCTACCAGGCTAAACGCTACCTATTGCTAAAAACATTAGGCCTTCTACAAAATGCGGTATGAATAAACAGACAAGCTGGGCAACTTATACGTTATCACTAACATTGTAAATAGGTTTACGTGGGTAAGGGTGACAAATTTAATGTTTCTTCTAGCGGTAGGCTATGTGCATACATATAATAAACGACTCACTGACTTCATGCATTATTAATACATGCATTATTAATACAAAAGGCAGTGAGCTACAACCTTAGTCAACCCCAGTAAGTTTTCGTTGTTCACAGTCTATTTATTTGCATATAGAGCCAAAGGAACAGACATTGAATAGAATAAATAACATGGCAATGAATAAAGAAACGTTTACCTAATGGTGGACGAACCAGATTTCCACATAGCTTCCCATTTCATACAAAAGTTTTGTAAATGTGTTACATTTTTTCATTTGTAACTGTACTCAATAATGTATTCTTGAATAAGAAGTGTGACTGGAGTATCATATTTGCATTATTCCTTCATAAATAATGAACACAACCAGGACCGGGTTTTGTCCTAAGACTTTTTGATCCCCACTATATCTTTGCTTTGATCTACTTGTGAAATTTAAGTGACAGTGCACTAAATCTGTATATTGATTGGGTAGTCTACACAGCTGGAGTCATGAGGTGCGCAAGATTAGATGGGCTTTTCCCCCCAAACTTCGGATGACACTGCATAATGCAGCATCTCCTGCATTGTGGAGGTCAGATTATTTTTCAGAAAGTTGAAGTAACACCACCATTATCTCCATGGGCAAATGACCCCAACCCGACCTACCAGACTTCAGACTATCCAACACTGTAGCAGAATGAGAGCATATCACTACTCTTAGTGGCTTTACCTCTACCCATCTTAATCCTGTGATTCCATCATCTCAGCCATATACACTGACAAAACAGCCATTCTCTCTACATGGTCTGAAAAATCTGAAACATATAGTGTGACAAATATGCAGTAATACAGGAAATCAGGACAGTGTAGGGGTGTGGGGGGGAGTAATCCGCATCCCTGGGTAGGATGGAAACTCGTCAAACAGAATCAGTGGCAGGCAAAATCCCCCACTTCTGAAGATCCATATGGGATGAAGGCGTTGTCCTGTTTCGTGTCATGCGTTATAAACATATTTTCTTGGGAGCATTGAGCAATGTGCGCACATTATCTTTTCCCCCTTTCCTCATCAATTCGCACCCTGGCCAGTTTCTAGCCCCGATTTTAAAATTTCACTTATCTACTTTACCTTAAACGACCTTTACTTTAAACCTTTTGAAACCAAACACTTTAATTAGTGTTAAATGCGTGCGTGTAGCTTACTCACCAAACGTAAGTCCAACGAGGACGCAAAAATTAGCAAATCTCATTTCCGACTGGGACTGACTACTGAGACATCTGACCAAATACTATTTGGAGAAAATTCCTTAATTTAAATTCTCTCCAGTAAAACAGACGTATTTTTCCGCCATGGCTCGGCTGGCTAGCTAGTTCCGCAGGTCGAGCTAAAGTTAACCAATGTCTTCGATACATTGTTCTTCATACTATTAGACTGCTAAATGCTCCCCCTACTCAATCTAACTAAAATATATCACTGAATAATAACCCTTGGAGTATAATAACAAGTAATAATTAAAAAATCACGCTGCACAGTCGGTCATAAAATTCCTGCAAGTTAATTAATTCTGCATTCATACTTGTTTGCGGTTTCTCGGTTTTTAGCCTACATTGCTGCATTACTGCCAACTACAGGGCTGGAGTGTGACCCAAAGACAGCTGTGACCTGGCTGTGACCTGGCTCCTCCCAAATAAATAAATAAATAAATAAATAAATAAATAAATAAATAAATAAATAAATAGTAATAATAATAACAATAATAATAATAATAATAATAATACCACAAAAAATAAAAAACAACAACATTATCAATAATAATAACGATAATAATAATACTAATACGAAGAACAATAATAATAATAATAATAATAATAATAATAATAAACTGAAGTAAAAAAATATTGGTAATAACATATTAATGAATAAACTATCCCAAAAACAACAGCATATCCTACTAGAATCATAATAGAAAACAGAAGTGGGCTAATCGCACTACCTTGCAGCATACCATTTTCAATCGAAAACCTTTCCGAGAATGTTCGCCCCACTCTCACCTGTATCACCCTGCCAAATAAGAAATCCCTGATCCAGTTAAATACCGTCCCCCCCACTCCCAGAGTAGCAAGGTTAATCAGCAAACCTTTTTTCCACAACATACCGTGCCTTCTCTACATCTTCCAGAGCTTATCTTCCTGTTACCTTCATTCATTCGACGAACCTTGAATCATCCCAGTTTAACATAACATAACATAACGTAAGACAAGAACAGGCCATTCAGCCCAACACTGCTCATCTAGTCCTACCACTAAACTGTCCTTAATGCTTAGTTTACCAAAAAGTGGTCAGTGTGTGGAATAGCTTGCCTGGACATGTAGTGGTGCCAGTATTTCTGCCTCCACTACATGTCCAGGCAAGCTATTCCACACACTGACCACTCTCTGTGTGAAAAAATATTTCCTAACGTCTGTGGTTTGTATGTTTGTGTGTTTGTGTGTTCAAGGAAAAGTTTCACATTTTAGGCTACTCACGGGTCCTTTTGGAGTTTTCGAGTTGGAGTGTTTCGGTGCGGGTCGGTTTACATGGAATCGATGTCCAGCTTTCCACGCGTCCCAGCCATAGACTATAAAAAACAGGTCCCAGCACAAACAACAGTAAGCTCCGCCCACCAAGCGGTTTCCTGCTCTGAACAGGCTCTTGCACACAAGTGCTTACCGCTGAGCTTTCCGTGGCCATCGTGAGTTAGCTACAGAATTGTTCATTACAAGAAAGGGTTTATGAAAATAAATACAATGAACGGAGGAAGTAAGATGCAGAGTTAAGACCGCTTCTTTCTCCTTTGGTAATACACAATCACCTCAGACCAGCACCTTCGCTTGCATCAGGCTTGACCTTGAGCGTGACCTTCACCGCACTTGACCTCATCACTTCATTCATTCATTTTTATGAATATCAAAAAATTTTCTAGCATCAATGGATAGTTTTAGCTTAAGTTAGCTCACTGGCTGTATTCTACACCCACATCACATGACCCTGACACACAGGGCCGTCACTAGAGGGGTGAGAGGTGGTGACGTTTGTAGGTGCCCAGAATTGGGGGGGGGGGGGACCTGCCTTTTCTGAGTCCCACCATGTTGCAGGAGCTCAGCTTGTGAGCCTTTCGTGAGGTTTGGTCACACAGTTTCTCTCAACTGAAATCTTTCAGTTTTTAAATTTATATTTTTTTTATTTTGAACAACTGCCAAGTGTGAACTAATTGACATTGCCCCCATTCCCTATTGGTCTGCTGCCGTTGACACCCCTTTGATCTGCGGCTGTTGTATATCCTTACAAACAATGATTGAACTCTATATGTGGCCACGAGGGGGGCCACACGTTCCAATGTTTATCTAAGGTAAATAATGTTATTTTCGTAATTACATTATTCATCGCCTATTGCAGAACTAGCCGTGTAAATTGTAAATGAGTGCATACAGTGATGGTCCAGCTGCTCAGCTTCAGCTGCGCAGATGGATCACACAGGATCCAGCTGGTCTGAGCCACTTTCCTGGCCTGCAGGACACTACAGGTACCTGACTGTGTAGTCAGGGACTAAGGAATGTAGTGCTTTAGAAGTGATATTAAATATAATGATAATAACGACAGCTTATAAATATAACTGGAAGCCAGTGCAGGGAAACAACGACTGGAATTATATGGGAACTCCTTAATTCTAGTTAAAAACCCTATGCTGCTGAATTTGGTAATCTTGGAATTGAGATAAAATCTGATACAGAATACAGAGCATTGTAGCAGTCTAGTCTAGAAGAGATGAATGCATCTCTGTATCACTTAAAGAATAAAAAGTGCTTAAAGCTGAACCCTTTTATTACCACGGGCTAATTAAGGACCCCATTTAACCGTTTGATTATTATTATTATTATCCAATTCAAATGCGGGGAGATGGGGTTCAGAGGGAGAAGGATCCGATTCGGACACGGGGAGATGGGGTTCGGGGAGAGCAGGCTGGCTCTCGGACACAGAGGGAGGAGGTTCAGGGCTGTCAGGAATCGGAACACATACTGCTCTGCTGCTGGAGCTGTTCTGATCTTCAGCACTGGCTGCTTGGTAATGAACTACAGGCTCTGCTTGCTTTCCCTTTTTGAGGTACTTCCAGAAAGCAATGGCCCCTAACACCAGCAGCACACCCAGCACTATCCCAGCCACTGCTCCAGCAGAGAGATGAGGGGCTAAGAGAGAAAGAGGGACTCATTTAGGACAAATGGAGCAGAGCAGGAAATAATCAGGCAGGAAGACTACAATAATAATATTAATAACAATAATAATAAAATTAAAAAAACAGAAATAACAATAATAATAATAATAATACATTTACATTTAGCAAACATCCAGAGGGACTTACAAAAGTGTGACTCTAAGATGGATCCCTGGGGAATGCCTGCGCTAAGCGCTAAGGCAGTGGGTTTCTATGATACAGACCTGCCATGTTACCTGATGGAAGCGGATACGTCAGGCAAAGTACATCCCTTTGGAATTCCCGAGATACTGGTTTGTGGGCCAGGGTTACCATCAGGATCAACTGCATCAAACAGAGCAGGGAGGTCATTTTCCCAATGGCTTGCAGCAGCCATAACTCAGTGGAATAACAGAGTGGTCCAATAAGATGCTGAGCCCTGCATCTGCATAAACATACAGATCTGAAGAGGAGGACCGTACCTGAGACTTCCAGAGAGACAGAGCCGATGGTCATCTTAGTCTCAGGATGGGACACCTTGTAGACTCCGGCATCCTCCAGTGTCACACTCCTCAGCAAAAGGGTGTAGTTCTGGGCCAGAAGCTCACATCTCTGAGCACAATGCTCCCCATACCTGGCTGGGCCTTTATTTGCATCGAGCATCAGCACCTCATCTGAACCAAGGCCTGCACTGAATGTTACCCTCACTGGGTCTGCGGTATAGAGCGGTATGGAGAGCAAACCACCGGCCTTCACTGTGAGGGTCTGGGGTGGGTGGCCTGTGAGGGCAGGGAATTCATTTACATATTTGCATATTTTACATTCATGTATATTTACAGGGGATATGAACACATTATGAACTGCAGTCAGCTTGATCATGCAAAAAGGTAAAAATATAAATAAATACAATAGAGGGCAAATTATGGCATCCAAAAAATTACTAGTGTCTTTTTTCCTCAAATCTAAGGTAAATTAAGCTATACAATAATGAATAAAACCTGACACACCTACATAACTGAGCTGCTCGGCCCCCCTAAAATAACTGAAGATCTAAAGTGAATTTTACCTGTAACAATGAGTTTGGCAGAAATTGGGTTCCTCCTCTCTTTTGGACTGTTTTAGAAGCAATGATAGTCGCCTTCATCTGAAAACCGTGCCTGTCTGATGGTTAAAGACAGGTTTCCATGGAGGGCTTGTTCTGGGGAAACTGAAGCTCTGTTCTCAAACCCGGGCCCATATGTGATGGTGTTCTTATGGACCTGGTAAACGTTCTCTCCACCTCTCTTCCAGAGGATATCCAGATCACCAGCACGCGCTCGTGTATTACTTTTCCCAAAGCAAGGAAGACTGGCGGACATTCCCATCGCTACGGAAACATTTGATGGGACTGAGAGAGAGAGACAGAGAGAGGGAGAGAGAGAGAGGGAGAGGGAGAGTGGGATAAGGAGAGAGAGAGAGAGAGAGAGATTTTAAAAAATTCTGTGTCAGTAAAGGTTTACAACTTTTTGGGGCTAAGACTGAAATCTACGAACACCAAAAACATGCACTAAATCTGTAGGAAAAAAGGCGACATGCACTTACCTATAATTTCCAGTTTCATATCTGATAGAAAGGTCTCATCCTTGTACTGGCATGTGTAAACGCCGAGGTCACTGTACACCACAGGATTGAGGGTGAGGCTGTAGTTTCCTGGCTTTGTTAGGTGGAAGGATTCCACCCGTCCCTGGAATCCGCTTCCTGGGGAAAAGTGTGGAGTTCGGCCACGAGCAGCCAGTCAGGATACTCATACTGCTGAAACCACCACTCCACATCCCTGCTGGGGTCTCCATGGCAGGGGAGAGTGAGCGAATGGCCGATGCTCACAGATAAACCCACACAGTAGACTGGAGATACTTCCAGTTGGGCTAGGAGAGGGAGAACAAAGGAAAGCGGGAAACTGGATCTTCAGTCAGCATAAGAGAAAGAAATCACACAGGCCTGGGCTTTTCATCCAAAACAGAGAAATCTCACAGGGCTGGGCTTTTCATCCATAAGACAGAAATCACACATTTTTAAAATGATCATTTCATTAATTTAATGAAAAGAGTTATCAAACACCCATAACACCCATGTAAAAAAAGTAATTGCCCCCTAGGTTACTCAATCAAGAATTCAACCAAATTTAAGTGATAATTAGATTCAGCTGATTGAACACAGCCAGGCTTGATTGCAGCCAGCCCTGCTGAACCTAAACCTTACTCATACTGAACCTTACTACCCTACTTACTCAGAGAGAAGTAGTCACCACTATGGTTCAACAAGCACACTATGCCACGATCAAAGGAAATTGCAGAAGAGATTTTTAAAAAAGTTTAAATCAGTCTGCAAAGCCATTATCACCAAATGGGGAACACCTGGAACAGCAGTAAATCTTCCCATGAGTGGCCGGTCTGCCAAAATTTCTCCAAGGAAAACTCATCCAGGAAGTCACAAAAGACCTCAGAAGAATATCCAAATAACTCACCACAACTTAGGTCAGTGTTCACGACTCCACAATAAGAAAGAGACTCAGAGTGGTTTGACCTCCTCTACCCATCTTAATCCTGGGGTCACTGCCATCACCTCAGCTGTATACACTGACACAAGATCTGATAACAGCCATTCCCTCTACATGGTGTCATAAGCCTTCTCAGTGCCAAAGTACACAACAATCAGCACCGCTTTCATTGTCAGAGCCCTATTATCTCTGTACAGAGTCACCAGTGTGTCCATAGTTCATCTCCCTTTCCTAAATCCATCCTGTGCATCACTGAACTTCCAGAAAATACATCACCCTGTTCACTTTCATTTTTCATTAATTTGCACAAATTAGATGTTAGTGCAATTGGCCTATAGCTGGCTGTCCTAGAGGGTTTTTTACGTGGCTTTGCAAATGGTAATACCACCACACGTTTCCAACTCACAGACAACAGGCCAGTCCTCCAAATCTTATTATATAATTCTAATACGGCTTCCATCACACTGTCTGATGCATGTTTTAGCGTCACATGGAATCAGTCTTCTCCAGGAGCCGTCCTCCCACAGCCCTCTAAAGCCCTCGTCAGTTCATGGGTGCTAAACTCCACATCCATGGCCTCTCCTGACTCTCCTTTCCCCCTCAGATCATCCCCATATTCTAAACAATTCCTTTCTATTAATCCATTTTGAGGGCCTGGAAAGCTTCATCTCTCTGTCTCTTACCACTTTTGAATGATCCTCAGTCCACCATAGCTCCACCCGTTTCCCTCTCCCCCCTATTAAACAGGTATCCAATCCAGTATTGCATGCTTAAAGGTACCATATACAGTACCACGCATGATGCCATTGGTTTATTGCTGCATCTTTGTTAGCAATGGGGCAGGACAGGCTAGTAGAACAGTGTGATTTGAGGTTGGCCTGGTGTTGCCGCTTGCAGCTCTAACAACCCACAACATACATGAAGCGGGCAACACCGTTCGATTGTGAATTAGCATTACAATTTATTTTCCAGAGGTATGATACCACGGTCAAAAAAGCACGCGGCCCACGCCAAGCCTACGGCCAAAAAGGCCTGACGTGAGGAAGGATAAAGCAAGAAGGAGAGAGACTGAGAACTGATACTGAGCCCCTTTAATAGTTCGCATTACAGGTGCCGCCAATCATTCACTTTCCCTCCCTCTCAATGCTGGTCCACACCCACCGGGGGAAGCAAGACAACACAAAGGGAGGGCTGAAACACCGCGGCGCAATGGCGGAAATCTGGAATAAGTGCTAACGAGGGGTCACAGCGCAACTGCTCTGATCACAGAATTGCTCTGACAGAACGCACAGTAGCTTGGTTGCACTAGACTTCCAATTTCTCTGTAAAGGCAGTTTGTGGAGAAACATTAATTGTTCACAAACTAAGGTCATCATATCGCACACCTCTACGGCCATCTATCCGTGAGCTGAAGCGCAACTTGGTTATGTAGCAAGACAATGACTAAAAAACACAAAATCTAGTCCACATCTGAATGGCTGAAAAGAAACAAAACTTAAGTTTTGGAGTGGCTCAGTCAAAGTCCTCACTTGAACCCTACAGAGATGCTGTGGCAGGACCTGAAATGATAAGTTCATGCTAAAAAAACCCCCCCACATATTTGTTAAAAATTAAAGTAGTTCTGCAAAGAAGAGTGGGCTAAAATTCCTAAACAGCAACGTGAAAGACTGACATCAAATTATAAGTGTTTGATGCAGTTATTGACGCTAAAGGTACTGCAATCAGTTAATAACTTTTTTTTAATTAAATGAAATAATTTTCAAAATGTGTTTCGTGTTTACTCAGGTTTCCTTCGTCTACTATAACATTTTGTCTAAAGATCTGAAACCATTCAGTGTGACAAATATGCAGTAATAGAGGATATCAGGAAGTGGGGGAGAGAGGATAACAGCATCCTTGCGTGGGATGGAAACTTGTCAAACAGAATCGGTAGCACTGGCTAGGAAATCCCCCACTTCTGAAGATCCATATGGGATCAAGGCGTTGTCCCGTTTCGTGTCATACGTTATAAACATATTTTCTTAGGAGCATTGAGCAACGTGCAGACATTTTTTAAATGCAATTTAGCCTCGATCCAGAACCACTTATCTACTTTACCTTAAACGACCTTTACTTTAAACCCTTTGAAGCCAAACACTTTCATTAGCGCCAAATGGATGTGTGTAGCTTACTCACCCAACGTAAGTCCAAAAACTTGAAAATCTCATTTCCGGCTGGGAATCGCTACTGAGACATCTGACCAAAAACTATTATAAATATAATAGATATAATATAATAAATATATAAATTCCTTAGTTTAAACTCTCCAGTAAATCAGACGTCATTTCCCCGCACTCGTTCGAGGCGCGGTTCTTCAGACTATTACACTGCTAATGCCTCCCCTTACCCAACCGAACTAAAATAATATATCGCTGAACAATAACCCTTAGAGTATAATGACAAGTAATAACAAAGAAGGACACCCTGCACATCCTGAGATAAACTCCCTCCAGGCTATTTCTGTATTGATGTAGTTCCCTGGTTGATGCCACCAAAGTGGTTTATGCTGGTTGGCCGCGGTTTCCCTCCTATTCTTTTTCTACTTCGTTTTGCCGGTTGTCGAACAAATATTGATGCATTACCGCCACCTACTGGGCTGAAGTGTGACCCAAAGACAGCTGTGACTACTTCCTCCCTAAAAAATAAATAATTATTATTATTATTATAATAAATAATATTAAGAAGAATAATGACAAAAACAACAACAAAAACAACAACAACAACAACAACAACAACAACAACAACAATAATAATAATAATAATAATAATAATAATAATAATAATAATAATAATAATAATAATAATAAACCAAAGAAAAAAAAATCAATCTTTTTTCTTTTCTTTTTAATGACCACACGACCAAGGTCGGTGGAATTTGCTTTCGGTACAGCATGGTGGGTACAACAGACAATATTCACAAATTGCCACAAGACAAAATTCACAGACAATATTTACAAGATTGACACAAGAGTTATAAGTGCAGGTACATCAGTCAGGGTTAGGGAGAACAGTTCAGAGTCCTTATTGGAATGGGGAAAAAAAACTTTTTAAAACGGATGATTTGGTGGGCAGGGACCTATAGCGCCTCCTAGAGGGCATCAGCTGGAAGAGGTGGTGAGCAGGGTGAGAGGGGTCAGAGATTTTTTTTTTTGCTCTTTTGAACATGCGTTTGTGATATAGTGATTCAGCTGATGGGAGGGGGGTGCCAGTAATCTTGGATGGTTTATTGACCATACGCTGCAGTTTTTTGCGTGTGTGACTGTCCGTGCTGCCGTACCAAACTGCTATGGATGAGGTGAGTATGCTCTCAATGATGGCTGTGTGAAACTGAAGGAGGAGGCTTTGTTTTACTTTGAATTTGTTGAGCTGTCTTAGGAAAAACAGTCTTTGCTGGGCTTTTTTGGTAATGTGGTCTGTATTGATGTTCCATTTGAGTGTGTTGCTGATGTGGGTGCCAAGAAATTTGAATGAGTCAGTGATGGTTATGGGTTCTCCTGAGGGTTTTTGGGGGTTTTGGGGAGGGGGGCTGTGCCTGAAATCTGTAATGAGTTCTTGTGTTTTAGATGTGCTGAGCTGGAGGTTGTTATCAAGGTTGTTATATTATTGATAACAATATATAAATAAATATTCTATCCCCAAAATGACACCATATCCTACTCAAAGAAAGAAAAAAATAAACAAATAGAATAAATATACCTAAACTTAAGATACTGATTGCAAGTCTAGTTAACAGAAAAGCAACTACACTATAACATAAATAAATGATTCTACACCCTCCTAACTAGTCCCATTTCCCTAAGGAAGCAAAACAGATGTCTGTACACCACATTTGCCGATGGCATCTTCAATGGTGCTCCCAGCGCTGAACTAGAATCTGAGCATATAACCACTCTATCCGGGCCACACAGCCTCCACCCACTGCAAGGCCAGTAGTATCGCCACCAACTCCACTGTGAACACTGCCGCATGGTCCGCCGCCCGCCTACCCTTTCCCACCTTAAATTAGGGAATGCAAAAGGCAGTCCCTGCACGCCCGGACAGGGGGTCCTTAGAGCCCCTCTGTGTAGATGAGAAGGAATGTTATCTTGAGCCTCAACGTATGACATCACCTCATCCGCCAGGGCACCACTCTCTCTGCCCTCATTCCCCCTCTCCATGAGCTGCGTGTCCACCTCAGGTTGATCCAGTAATCATGGGGGAGCAACAGGCAGTATGACTGTAGGGCTGTACACCCTCCCAGCCAGCCCGATTTCCCCTGCCTGGGAATCACCTACCCATTTCCAAAACTCACCTGCGGGCCCCCACCATGCTCCAAGCACTGCGTCAAAATTATTTTTGCACACCACCTCAGACCAGCACCTTCACTTGCATCAGGCTTGACCTTGACCTTCACCGCACTTGACCTTATCACCTCATTCATTCATTTTTAAGAATATCAATATTTTCTTTTAGCATCAATGAGTAGTTTTAGCTTAAGTTAGCCTGCTAGCCCTGTAATCTCGCTTCGTAGTTCACCCCTGTGGAGTTAGATCTTGAAAATAAAATGACCAAATGGCCATTTAAATTATAAAAATGACTGAATGGCTATTTAACATTTTTAAAAAGTTTATTAATTAGATAATAAATCTGAAGTAATAACAATAAAATGCATCCAGAATCATAATAACAGCAAGTACATGAATAAAGGAGTAGCTAATTTACATTTGCTCACATCAGTACCCTACAGTGCTGAACAGAGGAAGGCTTGGATCTGTACTGCTGCTTTGACAGAGTCACTGCAGGGAATGAACACTGACATGTAAAGAGGGCAAATGCAGCACTGACAAAAAGAGCAAAAAACTGTTAAAAAATTAAAAAGTTACAAAAGGGCACAAAAGCACAGATTCTCTAGGCTCACCAGATAGTCAGCTCCTGCCTTCCACTTGTCCTCTGTGTTGCGGTTGGTAAGAGGAGCTTCTGATGATGTATTACAGGACAGAATGTCCACTGCCACAGCATGGCGATTGTCCATAGTTAGCTACCATCTTTGGTCTGTTTATTTTAATTTTATCATTTCTTATATTTCAGGGTAAGGACCCATGATGTGGAATGGAGGAGGAGAGATAGGCTGCTACATGAATAAAACATCTTGGCAATGATGTGTGAACATAAATCCAATGTACACAGCTAGTTAGCAAGTTATATTTCAAGGTATTGCATCTTTGAAGCTATATATTGTCAGTTAAGTAATGAGGTGAAAATATATGTGAAAATTCATGAATAATGAGATGTTCTGGGTGAAACAACTGATAGTTTAATTACAAATGTTCAATACATTGAGATAATTCAGTCATTTACATGATATGCTTCATGATAGATGATGAAAAACACAGAAAGATCATCAAGTTAATTACTAGTGAATCCATAAATTATAAATATGTGCTTGGGTATATTACTGAAGGTAACCTCTAAATCAGGCTGGAAAATTAACTTTTTAAAATTTTATTTGTTTTAATCAAATTCTACCAGCCACCCCAGAATTGTTTTTTTTTTTTTCAAACAGCATTGCAAAATAAGGATTACGATAGCTTACAGAAAGCGCATACGCAGTTATGATTATGTTGTTCACCGGTGTGAAGCCGACAGACAGCACAACGCATAGATGCAGTACTTGATTCGTAAACGAGCCATTTACGAAACTTAAAAGTACGGTAACATTCAAACTAACAAGGAATAATAACATTTTAAATCGCACAGTTAAGTAAAACTGTACTGAGATCCCAGCGTAAGTCTACCTTTGTACCGGTGGTCGGGTCCACATGTGCCTTCCCCCACAACCTCTGCATCAGCAGCAATGGGGACATGGTGGAGCCAGATGTGGAGGGGGTCGACCATGAGGGGGAGGGTGAGAGCCATCTCTACCAGCCAGACGACCAGCTGCCCGGAGACTATTTGAGAGACAGACTGGCAGCTGCCCTGTCTGCTCCTGGCACTGCCAACCCTGCAGACTGGCAGCTGCCCTGTCTGCTCCTGGCACTGCCATCTCTGTAGACTGGCAGCTGCCCTGTCTGCTCCTGGTACTGCCAACCCTGCAGACTGGCAGCTGCCCTGTCTGCTCCTGGCACTGCCATCCCTGCAGACTGGCAGCTGCCCAGTCTGCTCCTGGTACTGCCAACCCTGCAGACTGGCAGCTGCCCTGTTTGCTCCTGGTACTGCCATCCCTGCAGGCTGGCTTTATTGCAGAGGAAACGATTCAGACACAGGGAGATGGGGTTCAGTGTCAGAAGGATCCGATTCGGACATGGAGAGATGGGGTTCGGGGAGAGCAGGCTGGCTCTCGGACACAGAGAGAGAGGGTTCAGGGCCGTCAGGAATCAGAACACATGCTGCTCTGCTGCTAGAGTCTTTCTGATCTTCAGCACAGGCTGTTGGTAACGGATTGCAGGCTTGCTCGCCTTAGCTTTTGGAGGTACTTCCTGACTGCAAGGGCACTGCCAGCCTGCAACACCAGCAGCACTCCCAGCACTCCCAGCACACCCAGCACTCCCAACACTATCCCAGCCACTGCTCCAGCAGAGAGAGGAGGGGCTAAGAGGGAACATGGAGAAAGAGGGACTCATTAAGGAAAAATACAGCTGAGCAGGTAATAATCAGGCAGGAAGACTACAATAATAATATTAATAGCAACAACAATGATAATAATAACAACAATAATAAAAATAACAAGAAGAACAATAACAATTATAATCCATTTACATTTAGCAAACATGCAGAGGGACTTATAAAAAGTGCCTCCATAAAGGTTCATACAACAAGCAGATGCAAAGTTAGCAGTCTTACAAACTGTAGTAGCACATTAGTAGTAGGCACTGAAGTAACTATGTAAACCAACAATATAACAGGAAGTGCCAGCATAGGTGGGAGGAGACTGTGGATGTAGGGCTTTGCGTTGAAAATGTGCTTTGAGGAGGGTGGTGTTATTTATTTATTTGTTCTATTTGAAAAACAAATAAAACAAACTTTTTGTTGCCATTTTTCTCCCATTTTCTCCCCAATTTAGTCATTATATCAGTTCCTTGTGTGTATCACACAGTCCTGGTCGATGCGCTATCCTCTGTCGGTCTGGGGAGGGTGTAGACTACCACATTCCGCCTCCAATACATGTGGAGTCGCCAGCCGCTTCTTTTCACGACAGCGAGGAGTTTCACTGGGAGAGCGTAAAGCATGTGGAGGTTCACGCTATTTCCCCCAGATCCCCTCCCTGCTGAACAGGTGCCCCGACCAACCAGTAGGAGTTGCTAATGCAATGATTAGGAATCTCACCAGCTTCCCACCCACAAACACTGCCAACTGTGTTCGTAGGAACGTCTGACCAAGCCGGAAGTAGCGCTGCCGGGGATTGAACCCGGGTCTCTGCGGCGGTAGGCGAGTGCTTATACTTCTACACATTGTGGTCCTTGATGTAAAGCAAAACATTCAGGGCTGCACCATTAGCCAGGTGAGCAGTGGAGTGGTGAGCATAGGTGTGACAGGCAGGTAGATCAGGTGATGACAGAGGAAATGACCTGTGTTCTGTAGCAGAATCCAGAATCCAGAATGCAGATACCATTGTAGTAATAAGGGTAATGGAGATAGGGATAGGTAGAAAAATTTTCAAGATTGAGTTTGAGATCTAGCCGTTGAGCATATTCAACTGGAAATATCACTCAAGACAGGCTTGTTGTGTGAGGAAATCTGCACAGCCGTGGATGGAGAAAAGAGACACAGCTCTCTGAGCTCAACACACCACAGCAGTGATAGGAGAAGCTATGCTACTGAGAAAAGAACATGCACAAGGAAAACAGGTGAGGCCAAGGATGGAGCCCTGGGGAACTCCTACACTAAGGCAGTGGGACTCTGAGATAGAGCCCTGGGGAACTCCTGTACTAAGCACTAAGGCAGTGGGACTCTGAGATGGAGCCCTGGGGAACTCCTGCACTAAGCACTAAGGCAGTGGGACTCTGAGATGGAGCCCTGGGGAACTCCAGTACAAAGGGTTAAGGGAGTAGGACTCTGGTATTGACCCCTAGGGTACTCCTGCACTGAAGCAGTGGGACTGAGTAGAAAAGAATCTCCTGTTAGAAATACCTGAGATACTGCATTGTGGGCCAGGGTTACCATCAAACGCAAAAGAGAGGTCAAGACAGGACAAGGAGGCAGTTTTTGCAGATCTGCATGATTCTGTTACTAGGGCTGGGACTATAGTGATTTACTTTTACGCTCAGTTAAGCCACTGCTCTTATATTTCCTTTGTGCAAACCCGCTTAAATGCATTACAGAGCATTTCCTTCAGCTTCATAGACAGTGGCAGCCTGAACCCAGAACAATAATATTAGATTAGACAGATAAAGGTGAAAACTGAGGCTATAGGCCCTTTCTGCTGCCAGGTATACTATTAAGTAAATTCAGTGTTATTGTAAAAATATACTCATTTTATGCTAATTCTGTTGGAAATGTGGATTAATTAAAAGCAAATAACCACCAGACAGCAGTCTGTCTCATTGCCAATCATTTCCAGACTTTAGAGAGGCCTTAGAAATTGTTTGATAAATGTTTTATACAGAAATTAGGGGAAACAAATACTTAAAAATAGATAAAACTAAGCTACATCTTAGAAATCATGGCTAAAGCTTTGTGCTTCTAGTGTACAGTGCACTCAAGGGGACAAAAGACGATAATTATAAAATTTGAGGCATTGGCTCGAATGCGCTAAATTAAGTCAACCATCTCTTACACTTGCCAGTGGTGCCAAACCAAAACAATTAAGAGAGGTGAGAATTCAGAACACAAATGTGTAATAAAAGTTGTGTAACGACTTTAATCAGTAATATTTATTATTTTTACATTATTTATTTTATATAATATTATTATTATCATCTTTATTTTCCCAAAGGCCATAACTCAGTGGAATAACAGAGTGGACCAATAAGATGCTGTGCCCTGCATCTGCACAAACACAAAGAGCTGAAGAGGAGGACCGTACCTGAGACTCGCACAGAGACTGAGCCGATGGTCCTGTCGGTCTCAGCATTGGTCACCTTGTAGACTCCGGCATCCTCTGGTGTCACACTCCTCAGCAAAAGGGTGTAGTTCTGGGCCAGAAGCTCACATCTCTGAGCACAACGCTCCCCATACCTGGCTGGGCCTTTATTTGCATCGAGCATCAGCACCTCATCTGAACCAAGGCCTGCACTGAATGTTACCCTCACTGGGTCTGCGGTATAGAGCGGTATGGAGAGCAAACCACCGGCCTTCACTGTCAGGGTCTGGGGTGGGTGGCCTGTGAGGGCAGGGAATTCATTTACATATTTGCATATTTTACACTTCCATGTATATTTACAGGTGATATGAACACATTTTCAATAGCAGTCAGCTTGTTAGTGTAAAAAGGTAATAATTACACAGGGAAAATTAAGTCAACTAAAAAATTACTGGAGTCATTTTTCATCATATTCAAGGAACATTATGGAATATTTCTTTAAATTATGAAATATTGTTACACTTGCCCTGATTAAAATTACCACAAGAAAAAATAAATACACATCTGACACACTTACACACCTGAGCTGATCAGCTCCCCTACAAAACTGAAGATCTAAAGTGAATTTTACCTGTAACAATGAGTCTGACAGAATCTGGTTTCCCCCTCTCTTTTGGACTGTTGTAGAAGCACTGATAGTCACCTTCATCTGAAAACCGTGTCTGTCTGATGGTTAAAGGCATGTTTCCATAGAGGGCTTGTTCTGGGGAAACTGAAGCTCTGTTCTCGAACCCGGGCCCATATGTGATGGTGTTCTTATGGAGTTGAAAAACGTTCTCTCCACCTCTCTTCCAGAGGATATCCAGATCACCAGCACTCGCTCGATTATTAGTGTTCCCAAAGCAAGGAAGACTGACGGACATTCCCATGGCTATGAGAACATCTGATGGGACTGAGAGAGAGAGAGAGAGAGAGAGAGAGAGGAAGAGACAGAAAGAGAAAGAGAGATTTACAAAGCATTCCTGGCATACAGGAATTGAACAGCTCAACCATGTTGCCTGGGGTAGATGAAGGCCCTGATGCAGCATATGCTGTCCACTGCACACCACCGAAGGCTTGTGGGTTTTATACAGACTAGAATGATCCTGTCCCCCCAACAACAACCCTAAGAATAATAACAGTAATATCCTTTGACAAAAAAAACCTTTTTGGCCTATTAAATCCATAAACACAAAAAAATGTGCACTAAATCTGTAGGAAAAAAGGCGAAATGCACTTACCTCCAGTTTCTAGTTTCACAACTGAAAGAACGGTCTCATCCTTGTACTGGCATGTGTAAATGCCGAGGTCACTGTACACCACAGGACTGAGGGTGAGGCTGTAGTTTCCAGGCTTTGTTAGGTGGAAGGAATCCACCCGTCCCTGGAAGTCGCCTCCTGGGGCAAAGCCTTCGGTGGGGAGTTCGGCCACAAGCAGCCAGTCAGGATACTCATACTGCTGAAACCGCCACTCCACATCCTGCTGCTGGGGTCTCCATGGCAGGGGAGAGTGAGGGAATCGCCAACGTTCACAAATAAATCCACACGGCTTGGAGATGCTGGTGAGGCTGGGAGAGGGAGAACGATAGTTTTCAATTCCCCACTTCTCCCATCACTTACAGAGCTACCTGGTGCCGGTTTTGAAATGTCTCTCATCTAATCTGCCTTAAACGACTCATCAGACCTTGTGAAACCACAGACCTTTATTTATGCAAAGTGCATGTATGTAGCCTGTACGAACAGTCCTGGAGGTGCTCATTTCCCTGGCCTCTAACTGGGAGACGGTCTGCTCCATCAGGAATATGCTCCAGACTATCACCCAGAAGCTGGCCACTGTAAGTCTTGGTCTCAACATAATTAAGACGGCAGTGTAGTATGATGGATAAGGAGCTGGTCTTGTAACCTAAAGGTCACAGGTTCAATTTCCAAGTAGGGCACTGCCATTGTGCCGTATATACAGGTATCAGTATATATCCAGCTGCATAAATGGATTCAGTGTAAATGCTATGTAAGTCACTCACACATTGGTTAAGAGCGTCTGCTTATGTAATGGAACAACTACAAAACACAGCTCTGATAAGGTACAATACTGAGCATTTGTAGCCAAAGTTACTCACCCAACAGAAGCCCAAGAAGGACGACAAAACTTGTAATTGTCATGACCGGCAGGGATTGTTCCTGAAAGATCTGAAAATGTAATGTTGGAAGAAAAAGAACTTATGTGAAATTTCCTTAATTACCATTGCGACTTTGAAACGGTCTTTCTAGTAAATCACAACAGAAGCAGGAAGAGACGTCTCGTCTCCGCTGTGGCTCAGCTGGCTAGCTCTGATAGTCTGGCTGAAGACAAACCCTTAAGGAAAACTTTCACACCGCAAAAATTTGGTTGGGTGTAGAAGATTTCACGTGTTAGTTATGGTTGTGTGCTGAAAGGCTGCATGTTGAAATTTCGGAAGAGTGTTAAAGTTTTTGAGTTGCTTGTCATTGGCTTAATGGAGGGTTGCAAACTTGTGTGAAGGGACATCTTGACACCTACTGTAACAAAGTGTGTAGTATCATGCTGATTACATTATTGATTTACATTCTATATATTAAACCCCTATTTTCATTGTTTAAATAATGCCCTGTTTAACTCCCACTGTTTATCCCCAATCTCCAACAATCCTTTGATGCTCCATTCGCTGCCAATTTCACTCATCCTTCCACAAACTCTCTCTTTCAGCATCGTATTTCTTACATTCTAAGAGCACATGTTCTACGTTTTCTGTACATTTACATATCTCACATTTATCAGATGCTCTCTTATGATATAAAGTGTTGCATTTAATCCTGAGTCCAAATCTTAGCAAAGAGAGAGAGTAACATCTTCTCTCCTGCGTCTTCCTGTATATGATTTTACTTTAACAAATCTCTGTATCTTGTAATATACCCTACCCTTGGAAGGCATATCCTGCATGTTTGCCGTGTTTCATTAGTGATGTTGCCTCACCCTCACTGTTCAATTTCAGAGCTCGTTTATCCATTTTATCATCCATTTTCTACTGTAAGAATGCATAACTATACACAGGAACTTTGGGCCTCTGGCTCCCAGACTTTTTTGGTCAACCAAGGAAGTATGTGCCTGTCCCCTTCCTCTTGTGACCCTGCAATAAACTCTCTGCGTGATCAATTAAGCACCAGCTTTGGGCAAGGAACACTCCCTTTTTTTAGTAATGGGGAGCTCGATTAACAAGCTTAAACATTAACACAGTAATCAATGGTCTATCTGTTCACATTTCATTGACTGCTCCAATACCGTAAACCAATCAAATGTTTGCGTGGCCAAAAGAATAAACCAATCACATTACAGAGATCACACGTGGGGTTCCGTCGTGTCAGTGACTTTTGAGCATAAAAGTAATCAAAAAACTAACAGCTTTGCTCTGAGGTAAGGCATTGCCTAACCGAACAGACGCGCATCTCCTTAAGGACATCACCGGACTTTGCTGCACTTCCCAACTCGCACCTCAGTCTCTATATGTTTTATATGATGTTTCCATGTGTCTTTTTGATCAAGCCACAATCCTAAGTTTTTAGAGTATCTTACCCACTCCGTTGATTATTATATAACATCCTTATTATATTGCTATCTGTTCATTTTTATTGTGAAAAGCAAGTCACCTGATTCTGCCATAGAGAGCTTGAATCCCCAATTATATGACCATTTTTCAACATTATCTATGGCTTTCTGAATACTGATGTAAACTTCAAGGACTTAAGGTAAATTTTTTCCCCTTTTCCAAATGGCTCCATCACCTGCGTATGGTCAATACCAGTGTTCTCAGAGACATTTATTGATTATAATGTTAAATAGTATGGGACTATAGTAGGGACTATTTATTATAATATTTCTCCAATACTAAAGTAGCGTACGATAACACAAGAGGAGGCAAGGGCGAGCTGGGAGCTCCGAGCTCCAGCCTGCGAGTGCGCAGGACCGAGAACGCTCTCCGCGGATCATGACCGTGAGGCTATACGGATTCCTCTCCGCACAATCCAACTAAAATATATCACTAGATAATAACCACTGAGGTATAATGGTAAACAGTAATAATAAAAAACACAATCACGAGCCGCACATTTGCTCATTAACATTCTTATGCTATTGTTGTCCTACTTTCGATTTCAAAACCACCTATCTTCATGCATTTCGAGAACTTTGTTTGATCCCACTTGGCTTCCTTTAGCATGTTCGTGAAAAGTTTCACATTTTAGGCCACTAACTTGTTCTTTTGAAGTTTTTCCCACCGCTCGTTCTACATGGAATCAGGCGTCTTGTTTTCCGGAAGTGGTAGCGCAAAAGCAGGACCGTTCACCGAGTTGTACATAGCAAGAACCTTCCGCCTCTCTTGCACTTCCGTGTTTATGTTGCGTACAAATGCTCTGACCCGAGATCTCCGACGCCGTCGTGTGTTGGCTACACAATTGCTTATTACAATGAAGGGTTTAGGAAAATCAATAGAATAAATGAAGTAAAAACAGAGTTAGGACCGTTGCTTTCTCCTTTGGTAATGCACACCACCGCAGACCAACATGTTCACATGCATCAGGTACTTGACTTTGACCACACTTGACCTAAACTCAATCATTCATTTGTATGAACGTCAATATGTATTTATTTAGCTGCAATGAGTAGTTTCAGTCAAATTTGTTGAATAGTATTGACTTTCCTGTCTAAAGCCATCTCCAAAGACTGAGGAAATATCACTGAATCCAATAAGATAACAAAGTAACATCAAACCAGCAGGGACAAAAACAAAACAAAAATTTTGTCTTGAAACAAAAATGAATGGTGTCATTTAAAATACAAAATAGTTCATTAATTAGCCAATTAGCCAAGTCTGAATGAATGAGTTATAGACGGTGTATGTCTTGTATGTGTGAGTAACTTGCCATTTTTGTACGTTGAAAACGTGTTTTTTTATGAGATATACTGTACTATGGTCCCTGGTGTCTCTAATCTCACGTTTCTCAAAATACTATCCCCTATGATCATCAGGGCTTTCTCAGTAGGTGTGTTACTGAGTGGGGATTCTGGGGCAACTCGGACGCGAGTTGGTGCGTGCTCGGCGGCCCTGGGCCGGCAACTATGTTTCTTTGGTGCCGTGATAAAATCGTTCTGCAGCGAGGACACTGGCGGCGGAGAAACACTCGCATCCGGCTCGGGTAAAAGGGAGTCTAAGAAAGTCTCACTCTCCTGAATCTGATATAAAGTCAGGATATGCGTCTCTAACTCAGATATTTTCTGTGCCAATTCTAAATTAAGCTGACACTTAGAACAAGTACCATTACTCGTAAAATTGGCAGCAGAGATAAGACTAAAAATGCAACAAACTGTGCAGGGAATGGAAGCCATGATGCGCTCTTACCGTATTTTCTTTAGTTGTTCGCGTCGTTTGATTTACAATTTACTTTGGCGAGTAATCCGGAGAAAGTAGTATATGATGCTTACTTAGGTTTTGCTTAAACACAAAATCCCAAGATAGTGTCGATACACACTTGAAAGCACGATATTAGCCTGTAACAAAGTTTTTCGAACTCCTCGCTCTTTCAACCACAAACAAGCAGCCGCCAACCACAAGCCAGGAAGCCAACTCAATCTTTCCGTGGCCGTCGTATGTCCGGTACAAAACTGTTCATTTCAAGGAAGGATTTATGAAATTTTATACAATGAACGGAGGAACTAAGAGGCAAAGTTAAGACCGCTTCTTTCTCCTTTGGTAATGCACACCACCTCAGACCAGCACCTTCGCTTGCATCAGGCTTGCACTTGACCGCACTTGATCTCAACTCAATAATTTATTTTTATGAATGTCACTATATTTTTATAGCTACATTTAATAGTTTCAGACAAATTTGTTGAATTGTGTTAACTTGCCTGCCTAAAGCCATCTGCAAGGACTGAGTAAATATCACTGAATCCAGTAAGCCAACAAAGTTAACAAACCAGCATGAGTTAGATCTTGAAACAAAAACGACTGATGTCATTTAAAATACAAAATAGTTTATTAATTAGCCAATAAACTTAAAATCACGATGAAATGCATCCATAATCATAAAAACAGAAAGTACATGAATAAAGGAGTAGCTCATTTACATTTGCTCACATCAGTACCCTACAGTGCTAAACAGGAAGGCTTGGATCTGTGCTGCTGCTTTGACAGAGTCACTGCAGCGAATGAACACTGCCAAGAAGGCAAGGGCAAATGCAGCACTGACAAAAAGAGCAAACAAAAAAAAAAACAGTGAAAATTTTTTAGAATTTACAAAAGGGTACAAAAGCACAGATTCTCTAGGCTCACCAGATAGTCAGCTCCTGCCTTCCTCTTGTCCTCTGTGTTGCGGTTGGTAAGAGGAGCTTCTGATGATGTATTACAGGACAGAATGTCCACTGCCACAGCACGGCGATTGTCCATAGTTAGCTACCATCTTTGGTATGTTTATTTTAATTTTATCATTTCTTATATTTCAGTGGTAAGGACCCATGATGTGGCACAGAGGAGGAGAGGCTGCTACATGAAAAAAACATCTTGGCAATGATGTGTGAACATGAATCCAATGTACACAGCTAGTTAGCAAGTTATATTTCAAGGTATTGCACTTTGAAGCTATATATTGTCAGTTAAGTAATGAGGTGAAAATATATGTGAAAATTCATGAATAATGAGATGTTCTGGGTGAAACAACTGATAGTATAATTACAAATGTTCAATACATTGAGATATTTCAGTCATTTACATAACAGGCTTCATGATAGATGGTGGAAAAATACAAAAAGATTGTAATTAAGTCAATTATTAGTGAATCCATAAATTATAAATGTGTGCTTGGGTATATTACTGAAGTTAAATCAGGGTGGAAAATTAACATTTTAAAATTTTATTTTATTTTTTTAACCAAATTCTACCAGCCACCCCAGAATAGTATTTTTTTCAAACAGCATTGCAAAATAAGGATTACGATAGCTTACAGAAAGCGCATATGCAGTTATGTTTATGTTTTTCACCGGTGTGAAGCCGACAGACAGCACAATGCATAGATGCAGTACTTGATTCGTAAACGAGCAATTTACAAAACTTAAAAGTACGGTAACATTCAAACTAACAAGGAATAAAAACATTTTAAATCACACAGTTAAGTAAAACTGTACTGAGATCCCAGCGTAAGTCTACCTTTGTGCCGGTGGTCGTGTCCACATGTGCCTTCCTCCACAACCTCTGCATCAGCAGCAATGGGGACATGGTGGAGCCAGATGTGGAGGGGTCAACCATGAGGGGGAGGGTGAGAGCCATCTCTACCAACCAGACGACCAGCTGCCAGAAGACTATTTAAGAGACAGACTGGCAGCTGCCCTGTCTGCTCCTGGCACTGCCATCCCTGCAGACGGTCAGCTGCCCTGTCTGCTCCTGGTACTGCCAACCCTCCAGACTGGCAGCTGCCCTGTCGGCTCCTGGTGCTGCCATCCCTGCAGACTGCCAGCTGCCCTGTCTGCTCCTGGTACTGCCCTCCCTGCAGGCTGGCTTTATTGCAGAGGAAACGATTCAGACACAAGGAGATGGGGTTCGGTGTCAGAAGGATCCGATTGGGACATGGAGAGATGGGGTTTGGGGAGAGCAGGCTGGCTCTCGGACACAGAGAGAGGGTTCAGGGCCGTCAGGAATCAGAACGCATGCTGCTCTGCTGTTGGATTCGTTCTGATCTTAGGGACTGGTTGCACTGTAATTGACTGCAGACTCTGCTGGCGTTCACCTTTGGCGGCACTTCCAGAGTGCAAAGGCCCCCAACACCAGCACCACCACTCCCAGCACTCCCAGCACTATCCCAGCCACTGCTCCAGCAGACTGTCCTGCAGAGGCTAAGAGAGAAAGAGGGACTCATTTAGGAGAAATGGAGCAGAGCAGGTAATAATCAGGCAGGAAGACTACAAAAATAATATTAATAACAATAATAATACATTTAGCAAACATCCTGAGGGACTTACAAAAATGCCTCCATAAAGGTTAAGACAACAAGCAGAGCTGATGCCAAGTTAGCAGTCTTACTAACTGTAGTAGCACATTAGTAGTAGGTACTGAAGTAACTACGTAAACCAACAATATAACAGGAAGTTCCAGCATAGGTGGGAGGAGACTGGATGTAGTGGTTTCAGTAGAAAATGTGCTTTGAGGAGGGTGGTGTTATTTATTTTTTTGTTTTTCTGAAAAACAAAAGACGGAGCCTTGCTTTGGCACAAAAAAAGTTGAAAGCTTATTTCCATTGTGGTCATTGATGGAAAGCAAAACATCCAGGGCTGCACCATTAGCCAGGTGAGCAGTGGAGTGGTGAGCAGAGGTGTGACAGGCAGGTAGATCAGGTGATGACAGAGGAAAGGAGCTGTGTTCTGTACCAGCTGGATGAGGCTGGCAGCACACAGAGTGGGACCAGCAGGGAGAGCGGCCCAGTACTTCACTCACACAGCACCAGGGCCTGCACAATGAGCTGGGTAGGCCTGATAACCATCAAAGGACTGATTTTACTGCTGCAGGGTGTGGGGAGGAATCAGCAGCTCTCAGTAACAGCTCACTATCTGGAAATACGCTGATTCTTAGCACTCCAGAATGCAGATACCATTGTAGTACCAAGGGTAATGGAGATAGGGGTAGGCAGATGTTGAAGTAGAGAGCATCCAGTTGGATATATGACTAAAAACAGACTTGTTGTGTGAGGAAATGTGCACATCTGTGGATGGAGAACAGAGACTCAGCTCTGTGAGCTCAACACAGAATAGCAGTGATAGGAAAAGCTATGTTACTGAAACAAGAGCATGCACAAGGAAAACAGATGAGGCCGAGGATGGACCCCTGCGGAACTCCAGTACAAAGGGTTAAGGTAGCAGGACTCTGGCATTGACCCCTGGGGAACTCCTGTACTAAAGCAGTGGGACTCTGAGATAGAGCCCTGGGGAACTCCTGCACTAAGAGCTAAGGCAGTGGGTTTCTATGATACAGCCCCGCCATGGGGTAGGGAAAGGATACCCCGTTGAAATTGCCGAGATACCAGTTTGTGGGCCAGGGTCACCATCAGGATACCATGCCTAGCTAAAATTCTGGAATCTCTGGCAAATAATCAACTCAAAGTATTTCTTTCTAGTCATTCAGTTCTAAGCCCACATCAATCCGGATTTAGAGCCAAGCATAGCACTATCTCAGCTGTTACGCTAGTTACAAACAATATTATGTCTGCTCTAGACAGTAAGAAACACTGTGCTACCCTTTTTGTAGATCTGTCTAAAGCCTTCGACACAGTCGATCACGCTTTGCTTTTACAGAAGCTGTGCAGCATTGGTTTAGATGGTAAAGCTTGTGATTGGTTTCATAATTATTTGTATGGGAGATTTCAGTGTGTGAAGTCTGGGAGCACCCAGTCTGGGTTCCTGCCGATGTCGTAGGGGGTTCCGCAGGGATCAGTTCTGGGCCCTATCCTTTTCACCATTTACATTAATAATATTGTTTCCTCACTAAATGATTGTCAAGTCCATCTATACGCAGACGATACTATTGTATATTGTACTGCTGATTCTGCTCAGCTTGCCATTGAGAAACTGCAGCATGCTTTTAATGCCCTTCAGGAGGCTCTTGTTAAGCTTAAGCTGGTTCTTAATGCAAGCAAAACAAAATTCATGTTGTTTACTAGGGCCAGAAGCACTGATTATGATAGTATATTTATATCCACTGCAAATAGTTCTAAAATTGAGAGAGTTTCTGAATATAAATATCTTGGCATCTGGCTTGACGAGAAATTCTCATTTAAATTCCATATAGATGATCTTGTCAGCAAACAGACAAAAAATTGGCTTCCTTTATAGAAACAGATCTTGCTTCCCTATGATCAGTAGGAAAAGAATTGTTGAAGCAGTTTTCCTTTCAGTGTTAGACTATGGTGACATTATTTATAGAATTGCTGCTCCTTCTTCTCTTAAGCGCTTGGACACAGTCTATCACTCTGCCCTCAGATTTATCACTGGCGATAGTTATGGTACCCACCACTGTGACCTCTATGCCAAGGTGGGTCTGTCTTCTCTGGCAGTGAGGCGTGATAAACACTGGTTTTTGTTTATCTTTAAGGCCATTGTCGGAATGCTTCCACCTTATATTACACGGTTGTTAGAGTGGCGCTCTGGACCCTATCAAACCCGATCAAATGGCTTGCTTATGCTTAAGGTCCCTCGGGCTCAATCAGAAATTGGGAAGTCAGCATTCCATTTTAGTGCCCCATCCTCCTGGAATGAGCTCCAACAGTTGCTGAAAATCAGCTCTCTACCAACTTATGGGCAGTTTAGATCGCTGGTTTTGAACATTCCTGTCTCTGAGTGTATCTGTTTTTGATCTTATCTGTGCTGATTTTATTTATTTTATAATTTTATTTTTATTTTTATTTTATTTTATTTATTTATTTTTTATATTTTACTGTATTTTATTCTAGTTATTTTATTATTTACAATGTTAGTTACTGTTGCTATATTCTATGATCTTTTATTACACTTATTGTGTTTTAATTGTGTTTGTAATCTCGGCTACAGTGAAAATGAGGGCCTGGCCCTCAATTGTACCTCCGAGAATTTAAATAAAGGTTCTGACTGACTGACTGAACTGTATCAAACGCAGCAGAGAGGTCAAGACAAGATCAAGAAAGGGGACAGGGGGAAAGTTTTTCCAGATTTACATGATTCTGTTATGGGGGTGGGGGGGGGGGGCTATAGTGACATTATTTTACTCTCAGTTAAGCCACGGCTCTTTCCTTGGACATTTTATGTGCAATAAAAAAGCTTAAAAGCATCAGAGCAATTTCTCCGGCTTTACATTACAGACAGCGAACCCAGTACAGTAATTTGTGGCCAGATAGAGGCGAAAACCTACACTAAAGGCTTCAACAGGCCAACTTCATACTTTCTGGAGCCAGGCAGTCTATAGGCAGATACGTTTCAGTACATTCAATGGTATTGTGAAAATACTCATTTTATGCACATTCCATAAGAATTGTAGTCTAATAAAAAAGGAATCAGTCTTCTTTCCAATAATTGTCAGGATTTTGTCGACCGATGGGCAACAGACATTGTTTGACAAATGTTTTATCTAGCAGTTCTGGGAAAAGAAGACATAAAAATAGACAAAGCCAGGCAACATCTTAGAAATAATGGCCTAAGACTGTAAAACATTTAGACTAAAACCTCTACCTTTGTGTCTCCTGTGCTTAAAGGGACAGAGGATGACAATCATACATGAGGCATTGTGGAAAATAAATGTGCTAAATGAAGTTAATCATCTCCTACACTTGCCAGTGCTGCCAAACCAAAACAATTAAGAGAGAAGGTGACAACTAAGAACACAAATGCATGATAAAGGTTATGTGTAACTGCTTTAATCGGCCTTTATTATTATTCTATATAATATATATTAGTATTAGTATTATGTCCATTATTTTCCCAATGGCTTGCAGCAGCCATAACTCAGTAGGATAACAGAGTGGACCAATAAGATGCTGAGCCCTGCATCTGCACAAACACAAAGAGCTGAAGAGGAGGACCGTACCTGAGATTTGCAGAGAGACTGAGCCGATGGTCCTGTTGGTCTCAGGATCGGTCACCTTGTAGACTCCAGCATCCTCCAGTGTAACACTCCTCAGCAAAAGGCTGTAGTTCTGGGCCAGGAGCTCACATCTCTGAGCACAACGCTCCCCATACCTGGCTGGGCCTTTATTTGCATCGAGCATCAGCACCTCATCTGAACCAAGGCCTGCACTGAATGTTACCCTCACTGGGTCTGCGGTATAGAGGGGTATGGAGAGCAAACCACCGGCCTTCACTGTGAGGGTCTGGGGTGGGTGGCCTGTGAGGGCAGGGAATTCATTTACATATTTGCATATTTTATATTTTCATGCATATTTACAGGGGATATGAACACATTATGAACTGCAGTCAGCTTGATCATGTAAAAAGGTAAAAATGATACGGGGAAAAATTATGGCATGCAAAAATTACTGGTGTCATCTTTCAGCAAATCCGAGGTACATTACGCAATATTTCTGTAAATTATGAAATATTTTTATGTTTCCACTGATTAAAAGTAATATAAGAAAAAATAAACAAAAGCTGCTTGTCCCCGCCATAAAACTGAAGATTGAATTTTACCTGTAACAGTGAGACTGGCAGAATCTGGGTTCCCCCTCACTTTAGGACTGTTGTAGAAGCACTGGTAGTTGCCTTCATCTGAAAACCGTGTGTGTCTGATGGTTAAAGTGAGGTTTCCATAGAGGGCTTGTTCTGGGGAAACTGAAGCTCTGTTCTCGAACCCGGGCCCATAGGTGGTGCTGTTCTTAAGGAGCTGGTAAACTATCTTTTCATCTCTCTTCCAGAGGATATCCAGATCATCAGCACTCGTGCGTTTCTTGATATTCCCAAAGCAAGGAAGACTGATGGACATTCCCATGGCTATGAGAACACTTGATGGGACTGAGAGAGAGAGAGAGAGAGAGAGAGAGAGAGAGAGAGAGAGAGAGAGATTTACAAAGCATTCCTGGCATACAGGAATTGAACAGCTCGACCATGTTGCTTGGGGTAGACGAAGGCCCTGATGCAGCATATGCTGTCCACTGCATACGACCCAAAGCTTGTGGGTTTTATACAGACTAGAATGATCCTGTCCCCCCAACAACAACCCTAAGAATAATAACAGTAATATCCTTTGACAAAAAAAACCTTTTTGGCCTATCAAAACCATAAACACAAAAAACGTGCACTAAATCTGTGGGGAAAAAGGCGACATGCACTTACCTCCAATTTCTAGTTTCACAACTGAAAGAACGGTCTCATCCTTGTACTGGCATTTATAAATGCCGAGGTCACTGTACACCACAGGACTGAGGGTGAGGCTGTAGTTTCCTGGCTCTGTTAGGTAGAAGGATTCCACCCGTCCCTGGAAGCCGCCTCCTGGGGAGAAGGCTTCGGTGTGGAGTTCGGCCACGGGCAGCCAAAGAGGGTGCCCATACTGCTGAAACCACCACTCCACATCCCTGCTGGGGTCTCCATGGCAGGGAAAAGTGAGGGAATCGCCAACGTTCACAAATAAATCCACACGGCTTGGACATGCTGGTGAGGCTGGGAGAGGGAGAACGATAGTTTTCAATTCCCCACTTCTCCCATCAATTACAGAGCTACCTGGTGCCGGTTTTGAAATGTCTCTCATCTAATCTGCCTTAAACGACTCATCAGACCTTGTGAAACCACAGACCTTTATTTATGCAAAATGCATGTATGTAGCCTGTACGAACAGTCCTGGAGGTGTTCGTTTACCAGGCCTCTAACTGGGAGACGGTCCGCTCCATCAGGAATATGCTCCAGACTATCAGCCAGAAGCTGGCCGCTGTAAGTCTTGGTCTCAACATAATTAAGACGGCAGTGTAGTATGATGGATAGGAGCTGGTAACCTGAAGGTCACAGGTTCAATTTCCAAGTAGGGCACTGCCATTGTACCGTATATACAGGTATCAGTATATATCCAGCTGCATAAATGGATTCAGTGTAAATGCTATGTAGGTCACTCACACATTGGTTAAGAGCGTCTGCTAATGTAATGGAACAACTACAAAACACAGCTCTGATAAGATACAATACTGAGTATTTGTAGCCAAAGTTACTCACCCAACACAAGCCCAAGAAGGACGCCAAAACTTGTAATTCTCATGTCCGGCAGGGAATGTTACTGAAAGATCTGAAAATGTAATGTTAGAAGAAAAAGAACTTATGTGAAATTTCTTTAATTACCATTGTGACTTTGAAACGGTCTCTCTAGTAAATCACAACAGAAGCAGGAAGAGACGTCTCTTCTCTGCTGTGGCTCAGCTGGCTAGCTCTGATAGTCTGGCTGAAGACAAACCCTTAACAAAAACTTTCACACCGCGAAAATTTGGTTGGGTGTAGAAGATTTCACGTGTTAGTTATGGTTGTGTGCTGAAAGGCTGCATGTTGAAATTTTGGAAGAGTGTTAAAGTTTATGTGAGTTGCTTGTCTTTGGCTTAATGGCGGGTTGTAAACTTGTGTGAAGGCACATCTTGCCACCTACTGTAACAAAGTGTGTAGTATCATGCTGATTACATTATTGATTTACATTATATATATTAACCCTCTATTTTCATTGTTTAAATAATGCCCTGTTTAACTCCCACTGTTTATCCCCAATCTCCAACAATCCTTTGATGCTCCATTCTCTGCCAATTTCACCCATCCTTCCACAAAGTTTGTTTCAGCATCGTATTTCTTGCATTCTAAGAGCACATGTTCTACGTTTTCTGTACATTTATCAGATGCTCTCTTATGATATAAAGTGTTGCATTTAATCCTGTGAGTCCAAATCTAAGCCAAGAGAGTAACATCTTCTCTCCTGCGTCTTCCTGTATATGATTTTACTTTAACAAATCTCTGTATCTTGTAATATTCCCTACCCTTGGAATGCATATCCTGCATTCTTTGCCATGTTTTATTAGTGATTTTGCCTCACCCTTTCCAAAAGATATTGCTAAGATGTCATCGCTGTTCAATTTCAGAGCTCGTTTATCCATTTTCTACTGTAAGAATGCATAACTATACACAGGAACTTTGGGGCCTCTGGCTCCCAGACTTTTTTGGTCAACCAAGGAAGTATGTGCCTGTCCCTTTCCTCTTGTGACCCTGCAGTAAGCTCTCTGCGTGATCAATTAAGCACCAGCTTGGGGCAAGGAACACCCCCTTTTTGGACTAATGGGGAGCTCAATTAACAAGCTTAAACATTAACACAGTAATCAATGGTCTATCTGTTCACATTTCATTGACTGCTCCAATACCGCAAGCCAATCAAATGTTTGCATGGCCAAAATAATAAAACAATCACATTACAGAGATCACACGTGGGGTTCCGTCGTGTCAGTGACTTTTGAGCATAAAAGTAATCAAAAAACTTAATAACTTTGCTCTGAGGTAAGGCATTGCCTAACCGACCAGACGCGCATCTCCTCAAGGACATCACCGGACTTTGCTGCACTTCCCAGCTCGCACCTCGCTGGAGACCTGCCTGAGTTGGCCTGCCACGTCCGCGGAATAAACCAAGCCGGCTTATTTCTCATCTACAGCTGTTTGAGGAACATGCATCTGCGTACTTTTCCTCTGTATCTAGCTTGCAGCCAGGACCCAAGTGGAAGATTTGTGCACACCCATCGTCTTGACTGGAACCCGTCACGACCCCGACTTCATAGAAGAAGTTTCCCAAGTCCCTGCGCACCTGCCACGGACCCCTGGGACCAGCTGACGAGCTGGACGAGCTGAACGAGCATCACCTAAAGGAATTAAGGACTGGCCTCCCTTATTATCACCGTACTGGAACACATACTTGACACATTTGACATTGACATCAAAGAATAGCATAGAATAACATTTTAAATACCTGATTAGGTTATTTTATTGCTGTTTGTTGTTGTGTTTTGTTTGTTGTGCGTATGATGGTGTGGAATAGCAAATTCCTTGACCTTGTAGTTTATGTGACTAATATAACGAATTAACCGAGTAACATAGAGTAACATATCACTAACCAATAACGCGAGCCTTCATTAAATGGTAGTACTGCCAGCCTCTTATGTTTAGCCATTGCAAAATCATCATATCCTCGTATAATCTTATTCATCATATTATACAAATTATTGTTTTCAATTAACCTGTTACCAACTCATTATCATAACCAATAAATGTATATTCTTTATTTCTAAACTGTTGTCGTGTCCGTGTTATTTCAATAAGTTGGGCTCTACTGACATCTCGAATTCTGATTGGTTGTTGAAAATCCATTCATCTGAGTAAACCTCACAACACTATGCTTGAAGTCCAACATGAGCAGAAATGCAACAGAAATCTACATCTATGCCCAATCTTGGAAGGTTTAACGCGAACACTGATAGGTTAATAGGTTGCGTCTGAACGTTTGGGCTGAGGTTGAGCTTAATATTGCAGCAGTGGAGTCTGAACAGATTACCACTCTGTCTGGTTTTACACCCATTGCAGAGTAAAATTACGGCTATTATTTCTGCTGTGTACACTGATAAGTGGTTAGAAATTATTTTGCATATACTTGTATATAATTCTGGGCTATACACACCAGCACCTACATGTCCATCACTTGGGTCTTTAGAACCATCTGTGTAGATCAAGTAGTTGTAATATCTGTTCTTTAGATACATTTCCATTATATATTCAATTTAATGAATTTGCCTCTCTGACAACTCTTTTTTTCTGCTTAATTGCAGGTCTATTTTTAGGGTCAGGATATATCCATGGAGGTACATTACCTAACACCACGGTAGGGCTGTATCAAACTTTATTTATTACACAATATTCTATTTTTTGGCCCACAGTCCACCCAAATCCTCTCCCTGCACATTCCAGGTATTCCCAGTATTCCCATTCCCAGCCACTTTGGGGCGCCACTGATGCAACATCTCCCTTTTCTGTTCCTTGCAGTTTAACCCGGTATGCCAACAATCACTCAGTTCTCCTTAAGTGTAGAGATAACTCACTAATTTCGATAAGTTAAGCATTTATGGGAGTTGTTCTAGATGCACCAGAACTTCCTGCTCTGCACTGTACTCAGTCAATGGTTTCTGATGCAGAGTTAGTTGCTGCTCCATATATTACACAAGAATAATCA
>CM045887.1:65270861-65362118 GCA_025169545.1 Anguilla japonica
GCAGCATCTCCACAGCAGAATTAATGGTTCCTTCAATAATGGCAATTCACCCAGACCTTGTGAAACTACACACCTTTATTTATGCAAAATGCATGTATGTAGCCTAAGTTACTCACCCAACAGAAGCCCAATAAGGACGCCAAAACTTGCAATTCTCATGTCCGGCTGAAAGATCTAAAAACGTAATGTTGGAAGAAAAAGAACATCTGTGAAAGTTCCTTAATTACCAACAGTTCGTTTGTTACTTTAACTACTGCGTTTTAGCGAGTTGAAATTCCGGTTCCAAGTGCCTATTTTGGAGCGACAGTATTGCTGCCGGTCGTTCGGAAGCGTGCCAGTTAAAAGTCCGTAAAAGCTTCTCGTGTCGATCAGGCGCTCGACTACAGCAAGGAAAGCATGTTATTCATACTACCTGTGTGAGGCAGAATCAACACCCAAGTCATCCACAGCAGCACACAAACTGCCCAAGAATGAAATGCCTTCACACAAATGAACGTTTTCTAATGGTCTCTTGACAATTATATAAAATATATTGAAACATAAAAATAGCTTACTCCAGCTTTAACCTCCCGTTTGCGTCTTACAATGGTGTACATTCTCATTGTAATTGGAATTAATTATAATATTTCTCCAATACTGAAGTAGCTTACGATAACACAAGAGGAGGCAAGGGCGAGCTGGGAGCTCCGAGCTCAAGTTTGCGAGTTCGCAGGAGAGGACCGAACACGCCCTGCGCGGATCTTGACCGTGAGACTTCAGACTACGAATGCCTCTCCACCCAATCCAACTAAAATATATCACTAGATAATAATCACTGGTGTACAATGGCAAACAGTAATAATAATAAAAACAATGACAAGCCGCACATTTGGTCATGAACTTTCTTATGCTAGTTCGGTGTTACTTTCGGTTTCCAAACCCCCTATTCATGCATTCAGAGAACTTTAATTAATCCCACTTGGCTTTCTTTAGCATGTTCGTGAAAAAGTTTCACATTTTAGGCCACTCACTTTTTCTTTTGAGGTTTTCAGCGGTTTCCCCGCCGCTCGTTCTACATGGAATCGCTGTCCAGGTTTCTGCGAGTCGCAGAGCGAACGTAGAGGACACCAACAGCTCGTCTGCCCAAGCCTACTTCCCAACTTTTTTTGCGCAACCCGAACTCTCTTCGCATTTCCGCCTTATTTATGATCTCGCGGGAAAGTGCTCCCAGCGCACCTTTCTGTGGCAGTCGTATGTTTGGTACAAAACTTTTCATTTCAAGGAAGGATTCATGAAAATTTATACAATGAACGGAGGAAGTGAGATGCAGAGTTAGGACCGTTTCTTTCTTCTTTGGTAATGCACACCACCTCAGACCAGCACCTTCGCTTGCATCAGGCTTGCACTTGACCGCACTTGATCTCAACTCAATAATTTATTTTCATGAATGTCAATATATTTTTATAGCTACATTTAATAGTTTCAGACAAATTTGTTGAATTGTGTTAACTTGCCTGCCCAAAGCCATCTGCAAAGACTGAGTAAAGATCACTGAATCCAGTAAGCCAACAAAGTTAACAAACCAACATTAGATCTTGAAACAAAAAAGACTTAAAATAGTTTATTAATTAGCCAATAGACTTAAAGTAAAATCATGATGAAATGCATCCATAATCATAATAACAGCAAGTACATGATGAACAGAGAAGCTCATTTACACTTGCTCACGTCAGAACCCTACAGTGCTGAACAGAGGAAGGCTTGTATCTGTGCTGCTGCTTTGACAGAGTCACTGCAGGGAATGAACACTGGCATGTAAAGAGGGCAAATGCAGCACTGACAAGAAGAGCAAAAAACTGTTCAAAACTTAAGTCACAAATGGGCACAAAAGCACAGATTCTCTAGGCTCACCAGATAGTCAGCTCCTGCTTTCCTCTTGTCCTCTGTGTTGTGTTTGGTAAGAGGAGCTTATGATGACGTATTACAGGACAGAATGTCCACTGCCACAGCATGGTGATTGTCCATAGTTAGCTACCATCTTTGGTCTGTTTATTTTAATTTGATCATTTCTTATATTTCAGGGTAAGGACCCATAACGTGGCACGGAGGAGGAGAGAGAGGCTGCTACATGAAAAAAACATCTTGGCAATGATGCGTGAACATAAATCCAATGTACACAGCTAGTTAACAAGTTATATTTCAAGGTATTGCATCTTTGAAGCTATATATTGTCAGTTAAGTAATGAGGTGAAAATATATGTGAAAATTCATGAATAATGAGATGTTCTGGGTGAAACAACTGATAGTATAATTACAAATGTTCAATACATTTGATGGGAGAAGGATCCAATTCAGACACGGGGAGATGGGGTTCAGGGAGAGCAGGCTGGGTCTCGGACACAGAGGGAGGCGGTTCAGGGCCCTCATGAATCAGAGCACATGCTGCTCTGCTGTTGGAGTCTTTCTGACCTTCAGCACTGGCTGCTTGGTAACAGACTGCAGGCTCTGCTTGCTTTAGCTTTTGGAGGTACTTCCTGACTGCAGGCGCTGCTCGCCTTCGCCTTTGGAGGTACTTCCTGACTGCAGGCGCTGCTCGCCTTCGCCTTTGGAGGTACTTCCAGACTGCAGGCACTCGCGTTCGCCTTTGGAGGTACTTCCAGACTGCAGGCGCTCGCGTTTGCCTTTGGAGGCACTTCCAGCCTGCAGGCGCTGCTTGCTTTCCCTTTTTGAGGTACTTCCAGAAAGCAAAGGCCCCCAACACCAGCAGCACCACTCCCAGTACTCCCAGCACTATCCCAGCCACTGCTCCAGCAGAGAGAGGAGGGGCTAAGAGAGAAAGAGACTCGTTTAGGAGAAATGGAGCAGAGCAGGAAATAATCAGGCAGGAAGACTACAAAAATAATATTAATAACAATAATAATACATTTAGCAAACATCCAGAGGGACTTACAAAAATGCCTCCATAAAGGTTAAGACAACAAGCAGAGCTGATGCCAAGTTAGCAGTCTTACTAACTGTAGTAGCACATTAGTAGTAGGTACAGAAGTAACTATGTAAACCAACAATATAACAGGAAGTGCCAGCATAGGTGGGAGGAGACTGTGGATGTAGAGGTTTCAGTAGAAAATGTTCTTTGAGGAGGGTGGTGTTATTTATTTTTTTGTTCTATCTGAAAAACAAAAGACGGAGCCTTCCTTTGGCACAAAAAAGTTGAAAGCTTATTTCCATTGTGGTCCTTGATGTAAAGCAAAACATCCAGGGCTGCACCATTAGCCAGGTGAGCAGTGGAGCAGTGAGCAGAGGAGTGACAGGCAGGTAGATCAGGTGATGACAGAGGAAAGGAACTGTGTTCTGTACCAGCTGGATGAGGCTGGCAGCACACAGAGTGGGACCAGCAGGGAGAGAGGCCCAGTACTTCACTCACACAGCACCAGGGCCTGCACAATGAGCTGGGTAGGGCTCATAACCATCAAAGGACTGATTCTGCTGCTGCAGGGTGTGGGGAGGAATCAGCAGCTCTCAGTAACAGCTCGCTATCTGGAAATACGCTGATTCTTAGCACTCCAGAATGCAGATACCATTGTAATACCAAGGGTAATGGAGATGGGGGTAAGTAGATGTTGAAGTTCAGAGCATCCAGTTGGATATATGACTCAGCTCTGTGAGCTCAACACAGCATAGCACTGATAGGAGAAGCTATGCTACTGAGACAAGAGCGTGCAGAAGAAACAGGTGAGGCCAAGGATGGAGCCCTGGGGAACTCCTGCACTAAGAGCTAAGGTAGCAGGACTCTGGAATTGACCCCTGGGGAACTCCTGCACTAAAGCAGTGGGACTCTGAGATAGAGCCCTGGGGAACTCCTGCACTAAGAGCTAAGGCAGTGGGTTTCTATGATACAGCCCTGCCATGGGGTAGGAAAAGTATACCCCGTTGAAATTGCTGAGATACCAGTTTGTGGGCCAGGGTCACCATCAGGATCAACTGTATCAAACGCAGCAGAGAGGTCAAGACAAGATCAAGAAAGGGGACGTTTTTCCAGATTTTCACGATTCTGTTATGAGGATGGGGGCTATAGTGACATTATTTTACTCTCAGTTAAGCCACTGCTCTTTCCTTGCACATTTTATGTGCAACAAAAAAGCTTAAAAGCATCAGAGCAATTTCTCCGGCTTTACATTACAGACAGCGAATCGAGTATAGTAATTTGTGGCCAGATAGAGGCGAAACCCTACACTAAAGGCTTCAACAGGCAATTTTCTTACTTTCTGGAGCCAGGTAGTCCATAGGCCGATACATTTCAGTACATTCAATGGTATTGTGAAAATACTCATTTTATGTACATTCCATAAGAACTGTAGTCTAATAAAAAAGGAATCAGTCTTCTTTCCAATAATTGTCAGGATTTAGTCAACTGATGGGCAGGAGACATTGTTTGACAAATGTTTTATCTAGCAGTTCTGGGAAAAGAAGACATAAAAATAGACAAAGCCAGGCAACATCTTAGAAATAATGGCCTAAGATTGCAAAACATTTAGACTAAAACCTCTACCTTTGTGTCTCCTGTGCTTAAAGGGACAGAGGATGACAATCATACATGAGGCATTGTGGAAAATAAATGTGCTAAATGAAGTTAATCATCTCTTACACTTGCCAGTGCTGCCAAACCAAAACGATTAAGAGAGAAGAACTAAGAACACAAATGCATAATAAAGGTTGTGTAACTGCTTTAATCAGTAATTTTTATTATTTTTCCATTATATATATTAGTATTATTATTCTTAGCATTATTCCCATTATATATATTATATTAATATTATTTTCCCAATGGATTACAGCAGCCATAACTCAGAGGAATAACAGAGTGGATCAATAAGATGCTGAGCCCTGCATCTGCACAAACACACAGATCTGAAGAGGAGGACCATACCTGAGACTTGCACAGAGACTGAGCCGATGGTCCTGTTGGTCTCAGGATCGGTCACCTTGTAGACTCCAGCATCCTCCAGTGTCACACTCCTCAGCAAAAGGGTGTGGATCTGGGCCTGAAGCTCACATCTCTGAGCACAACGCTCCCCATACCTGGCTGGGCCTTTATTTGCATCGAGCATCAGCACCTCATCTGAACCAAGGCCTGCACTGAATGTTACCCTCACTGGGTCTGCGGTATAGAGCGGTATGGAGAGCAAACCACCGGCCTCCACTGTGAGGTTCTGGGGTGGGTGGCCTGTGAGGGCAGGGAATTCATTTACATATTTGCATATTTTATATTTACATGCATATTTACAGGGGATATGAACACATTATCAACAGCAGTCAGCTTATTCATGTAAAAAGGTCAAAATAATATATGGCAAATTATGGCATGCAAAAATTACTGGTGTCATTTTTCATCAAATGTGAGGTACATTACACAATATTTCTGTAAATTATTAAATATTTTTACGTTTGCACTGATGATAAGTAATTTAAGAAAGAATGGCCCCTCTACAAAACTGAAGATTTAATTTTACCTGTAACAACGAGCCTGACAGAATCTGGGTTCCCACTCTCTTTTGGACTGTTGTAGAAGCACTGGTAGTCGTCTTCATCTGAAAACCGTGTCTGTCTGATGGTTAAAGACATGTTTCCATAGAGGGCTTGTTCTGGGGAAACTGAAGCTCTGTTCTCGAACCCGGGCCCATATGCGATGGTGTTCTTATGAAGCTGGTAAACTTTCTCTCCACCTCTCATCCAGAGGATATCCAGATCATCAGCACGCGCTTGCATATTAATGTTCCCAAAGCAAGGAAGACTGGCAGAATTTCCCATCGCTACGGGAACACTTGATGGGCCTGAGTGAGTGAGTGAGTTAGGGAATTGAACAGCTCAACCATGTTGCTTGGGGTAGATGATGCAGCAAATGCTGTCTACTGCAAACCACCCAAGGCTTGTGGGTTTTATACAGACTGGAATCATCCTGTCCCCCCCAAAAACAATCATAAGAATAATAATAATAATATCCTTTGTCAAAAAAAACAACTTTTTGGGCTATCAAATCCTCAAACACCAAAAACATTCACTAAATCTGTAGGAAAAAAGGTGACATGTGCTTGCCTCTAATTTCCAGTTTCACATCTGAAAGTATGATCCCATCCATGTACTGGCATTTATAAATGCCGAGGTCACTGTACACCACACGGCTGAGGATGAGGCTGTAGTTTCCTGGCTCTGTTAGGTAGAAGGATTCCACCCGTCCCTGGAAGCCGCATCCTCGGGAAAAGGATCCGGTGTGGAGTTCGGCCACAAGCAGTCGGTCAGGATAGTCATACTGCTGAAACCACCACTTCACATCCCTGCTGGGGTCTCCATGGCAGGGGAGAGTGAGGGAATGGCCGACGCTCACAGATAAACCCACACAGTAGACTGCCAGCTGGGCTAGGGGTGGAAGAATGAGAACAAGCGCAAAACTGGATGTTCAGTCAGCGTAAGAGAAATCTCAGTGTTGGACTTTTCATGCATAAGAGAAAACAACTCAATTTATACTGTGAGCTCCATTATGTTGGGGACAAATAAATATTTTTCTTGATTTGGGTCTGGTCTCCACTATTTTAACAGTTCATATGTGGCTAAAATGCAGATTCTCAGCTTTTATTCAAGGGTTTCGCCATGCAGAAATGACCGCACTTTTTATACATAGACCCCTTGTTTCAGGGCATCATAATGTTGGGGACAAATGGTGTTTCAGGTTTTTCTGATTAGTCAGGTGTGTTTAGCTGCTTAGTGCAGGTATAAGAGAGCTTTCAGTATCTAGTCTTGATTCTAGCCTTTTGATTACATTTGGAATCTGTTGCTGGCATTTGCAACAAGAACCAGAGTTGTGCCAATGGAAGTCAAGAAAGCTATTATGAGGCTGAGAATTAAGAATAAAAAACAGCCAGAGACATAGGTGTTACGTGCCAGGTTTGTTTTTTTTTTCCTCTTCCGATCTCATTATTCCGACAAGTCTGCTACGGGTCACTCCGCAATTGGTGAAGAGGAAGAGTGCGGTGTTTCCCCCTCAATCATCTTCTGCGGACCTGCCTGGCTGCCAATGAGGAACAGACCCACACCTATAAATAGCGAACATTGTCAGTTACACCCCGAGTGACTTGGATTTGTATTTTAGTTCACTCTTGTATAACTATTGTGACTTCGTGCTCTTTGACTTCTGTGTACCGATTGTAAATTCTGAAAAGACATCGATTTTGGGTTTGCGTCTTTGGTTTGGTTGCTGGTTCAGTATATATATTAGGAGTGGGATTTAGGTAGGTGTTTGTTTCTTAGTTGTCACTGTTAGTTTCACTTGTGTATATATATATATATATATATATATATATATATATATAGATACGGGCGTGTACCACCCTTGTATGTTTTTTTTTGTTCAGTTTAGAATAGTCAGTGTTGTTAGTTAGGTTCGGAAGATTTTCGGGCTTCAGTTAGTTAGTTTCTTTCATTTCTAGAATTGTTAGTAGTTTATATATTTCTGTTTTGGTTATCTTCTTTTGTTTGGTACCACCCAGTGTTTCCCCTCCTGTTTTGTTCATTGTATATAGATAATTGTGTAAATAAAAATTAACCTTTAATGATCATTCATTTTGTTACTCCCCTGTACCCCTAGATCCACAATAGGGACGTAACAATAGGCTAAACCTTAACCAAAATCAACTGCTTGGAACATCATTAAGAATAAAGAGAGCACTGGTGAGCTCAGAAATCAACATTCAGTTTGACAAATATCCAATAATAGAGGAAATCAGGAAGGGGGCAAATACTTTTTTTTACATCACTGTGTATGTAGATGTGTAAATACTGTATAATGTATATGCACTGTTCTTACTGTGAAATGCAGTAAATTTTTCAAAACCCACACTTCTCACGTTGCAAATTGATGGGAGAATGTCTCATCTAATCTGCCTTAAACGACTCATCAGACCTTGTGAATCCACACACCTTTATTTATGCAAAATGCATGCATGTAGCAAGTTACTCACCCAACAGAAGCCCAACAAGGACTCCAAAACTTGTAATTCTCATGTCCGGCAGGGATTATTACTGAAAGATCTGAAAATGTAATGTTGGAAGAAAAAGAACTTATGTGAAATTTCCTTAATTACCATTGTGAGTTTGAAACGGTCTTTCTAGTAAATCACAACAGAAGCAGGAAGAGACGTCTCCTCTCCGCTGTGGCTCAGCTGGCTAGCTCTGATAGTCTGGCTGAAGACAAACCCTTAACGAAACCTTTCACACCGAGAAAGTTTGGTTGGGTGTAGAAGATTTCACGTGTTAGTTATGGTTGCGTGCTGAAAGGCTGCATGTTGAATTTTTGGAAGAGTGTTAAAGTTTTTGTGAGTTGTAGTTCAGAACCACCAGCACATCGTAAATCGACATAAACCCGTTTTTTCCCTCCAGAGATTGAAATAAATATAACCAAGCACATGCTACGGTAGAGAATGACGTGAGAAATCTTCTATTTTTAATCGCTATAGATATTTTACAATCAATGATTTTTAAAAAGTCAATAGGATTTTAACATTGGTCTGTGACGTCACGAACCAGACGCCCCCTTACAAACTCAATAGGGACTGGGGATGTGACGTCATCAACAGTCGACGTTAGCGAGTTGAAATGCCGGCTCCACGTGCCAGTCAACTGTGGAGTGACAGTATCGCTGCTAGTCGTTTGTACGGGTGCCAGTTTATAGTCCGTGAAAGCTTTTCGTGCCGATCGGGCCCTCGACTACAGCAAGGAAAGTATGTTATTCATGCTACCTGTGTGAGGCAGAATCAACTCCACACAAACTACCCAAGAATGAAATCCCTTCACACAAACGAAATTTTTTTGGTGGTCCCTTGACAATTATATAAAATTATATTAATTATATAAAATATATTAACACAAAAATTGCCTACACCAGCTTTAACCTCCCATTTTGTGTCTTACCAATTACAGTGAAAATGTGCACCATTGTATTTATTATAATATTTCTCCAATACTAAAGTAGCGTAAGATAGGCCTAACACAAGAGGGGGCAAGAGGCACGCTCTCCGCGGATCATGACCGTGAGAATATCAGAGTACGAATGCCTCTCCACCCAATCCAACTAAAATATATCACTAGATAATAACCACTGGGGTATAATGGTAAACAATAATACATAAATAAAAATACAATCACAAGCTGCACATTTGGTCATGAACTTTCTTATGCTAGTTCAGGGTTAGCATACTCTCCGTTTCCAAACCCCCAATCTTCATTCATTAATTCAGAAAACTTTGATTCATCCCACTTGGCTTCATTTAGACTAGCATGTTCGTGAAAAAGTTTCTCATTTTAGGCCACTCACTTGTTCTTTTGAAGTTTTCAGCGGTTGTTCCCGCCGCACGTTCTACATGGAATCGCGTGTCCAGTTATCTGCGAGTGGAAGCGCAAAGCCAGCAGCGACCGGTGATGAACACCTACAGAAGCACCTCCCACCTTCTTCTTCTTCTTCTTCTTCTTCGGTGTTGTTTACCGGCAGTTTGCATCCTTGAAAGTTGCATTACTGCCATCTCTTGGAGTAAGTTAACTCCTACAGCTTATTGACTGTCACACTTTCATTAACAGTCCCGTTCCCCGAAGGTAGTTAATAAAACATCTCCTCCCCTGCCCACTAGCACCACACTCCAGTACATTCCTCAATCCTGCTCCTGTTATCCCCAATCTTCCCATCTCCTCCATCATATCCTTCCTTTCCGACCTATATTTATTGCAGTTAATGATAACGTGTTCCACAGTTTCTGGTACCTGACAGATTTCACAAGGACCGGTTGGATGTTTACTTATAACATGAAGTGTGCTGCGTAAATTGCTGTGTCCTATTCTTAATCTTGATATTACAACCTCTTCTCTTCTGTTTCCTCCCCTCTTTCTTACACTGCCTACTCTATTTTGTATCAGATGTAAATGTCTCCCCCTTCTCTCCTGATCCCAGTGCTGCTGCCATTCTTTATTGATATTTCCCCACACAATGCCCTTTCCCTCTGATTTTGATAACTTGATATTGATTTCAACACTTCCCTTTTTGACTGCTTCTTTTGCCAACGTATCTGCTCTCTCGTTTCCCGGGATATCTGAATGTGCTGGGACCCACATGAATGTAACATTTTCCCCTTGCCTAACCACTCTTGAATTGGCAAACAAGATTTCATACAGCAGATCCTGGTTATTTCTGGCTGTACCTGTCTTAATACTTGCAATGGCCGACACAGAATCACTACATATTACTATTTTGTTAACCCTACCCCGTTCAGCCCATTCTAATGCCATCAATATGGCAAACAATTCAACAGCATACACACTTAAACAATCCGATGTTCTCTTGCTAATTCCCACTTGGTAACTAGGCACAGCAACTGCAGCCCCTGTCGCATCTGTCTGCGGATCCTTTGATCCATCTGTAAAAATCTGAACACTGCCTTTATACTTACAGTCCCTATAGTTATAATATTCACTAACTAAGTCAGCATTCTTATTACTGTGCTTAATCTTAAGTAATTCCAGATCTACCCCCACACTTTCTAACTCCCAGACAGGTCTAACAGGCCACACCACAGTTTCGCCAAACTCTTTATCATAGACTCCCATATCTCTTGCCACTTGATCTCCTGCCCATCCAAAACTTGATTTTTCCATCCTCTCCTTCTCCCAGCTTGTCTGCAGTACCCTTTTTGTTGGATGACTATCTCCATGCCCCCTTAGATTAACCCAGTAGTTAGCCACCAGCTGTTTCCGACGCAACCACAGTGGCATTTCACCTGCTTCCACTTGGAGTGCACACACTGGGGAAGATTTAACTGCTCCTTAACACACTCGTAAAGCCCGAGCTTGTATAACATCTAGGTCCGCCAGCACAGATTTTGCTGCTGATCCATATAGGATACTCCCATAGTCTAATCTTGATCTAATTAAGGCTACATAAATATATTTCAGAGATGCTATATCAGCTCCCCACTCCAATACTGCAAGACACCTCGACATTTATCACTTTTTTACATCTACTAACAACATATCTAATATGCTCCCTCCATGTTAACCTCATATCAAAATATACTCCCAAAAAACGAAAACACAACTTTCTCTAAATTATTTCCATACAATTTCAAATTGCATTCCCTGAGTTTCTTTCTTGTAAAGCGCATAGATTTCTTCAACTGAAAATTTAACTCCCCACTTTGTTCCCCAGTTTTCAACTTGATTAATTCCATCTTGCACTTTCTTCACTGTGTTCAACATTTCTCCCTCTTTCCCACAAAGCCCCATCATCTGCAAACAATGACTTCCCCATATCCATAGGGATATTCATAAATATGTTGTTTATCATGATGGAAAATAAAGTTGGACTTACTATACTTCCCTGAGGTGTCCCGTTTTCCACAACATATTGGGTTGATAACTCTGAACCTATCTTCACCTGAATAGTCCTTCCATCTAAAAAGTCCATAACCCAATTAAACATTTTCCCTCTGACTCCCATTAAGTGCAGTTTGATTAGAAGTCCCTCTCTCCATAGCATATCATAAGCTTTCTCAACATCAAAAAACACTGCAACCACTGTCTCTTTATTTACTTGTGCTTTCCTTATTTCATTCTCCAGACACAACATTGGATCCATAGTATTCCTTCCTCTCCTGAATCCACTTTGATATGACGCCACTATACCTCCTTTTTCCAAAAAATACATTAACCTCTCATTTATCATACGTCCCATTAACTTACAAATGTGAGATGTCAAGGCAATTGGTCTATAGTTTCCAGGCCTGCTGGCATCTTTTCCAGGCTTCCTTATTGGAATAATTATCGCCTCCTTCCAGCTCCTTGGCATTCTCCCCTCTTCCCACACTTTATTATACAGTGACAACAATTTCCCCAGACTTCCTACACTCAGAGGTTTTAACATGCTATAACATATCTCATCTTTACCCGGTTCTGTCTTTCCTGTTTTATCTAGTGCCCTTTTTAATTCTCCCATGTTGAAAGGTACATTTTGTCCATCATCATTACTATCTTTTCTGCATAAAGCCTCCATATTTTCAGACTTTGTTTTCACTTTGCCTCTTCTTCCTTCTACAGATAAATTATTGGAGCTATGTACCATAACAAACGTATTTGCCAATAACTCTGCCTTTTCCTTATTTGTTACTGCAGTCTCATTTCCATCGGTCAGAGCCGGATAACTCCACTCCCTCCTGTCCCCTCCCATCTTTTTTATCATCCCCCATACTTCTCCCACCTGAGTTGTGTTTCCAATTGTACCACTACTTTCTCCAATGTGTCCTTTTTGTCTGTCTTATTATCCTCCTTACTACTGCCTGGGCCTGCTTGTACTGAATCATATGTTGAAAATTATGAGTTCTTTTGACTAGTTTAAACGCCTTATTTCTATTTCTCACTGCTTCCTTACACTTATCATCCCACCATGGTACCACTTTCTTCTTCATACTACCTTTACTTTTAGGAATGGATTCGAATGCAAGCTGTCATTATGCCTTGTTTTATTTTGCTGTCAAGTGACTCTATGTCCATTCTATCATTAACCTGACTTAAATATCTATCACTTCCTTCCAGAAATTTCTCCCAATCAGCTTTCCCAAGGGTCCATTTCCCACCTGTGTTCTCTATGGTCAACATAGCAAGAGACAGCAATATTTATCTTACACCAGACTGGGTAATGATCACTCCCTATAGTACCTTCTTGGTACACTGTCCAATCACACACTGCTGCTATGTTGTTTGACACAAGTGTAAGATCAAGCACAGCCTCTCTCCCTGAATTAACATCTATTCTTGTACTACTGCCATCATTTAAACATACTAAGTTCTTTTCATCTAACAACGCTTCTATCACCTGACCATTAGCATCTGTTCTGTCACTCCCCCATAATGTGTTATGTCCATTAAAATCACCACACCAAACCATGCTACTACCATTCTGCCCTTCTATCTCCTCAAGCTTGCTTAACTCTAGCCTTTTGCACGGATTATAGTAATTCACAATCACCAACTCTTTCCTTTCTGCCCACACTTTTATTACCACATACTCTTGCTCATTACCTATACCTATTACTCTGTAAGGGACGCCTTGCTTTACAAAAGTGACACATCCTCATCCTCCTCCCCCCCCCCCCCCCCCCCCCCCCCCCCCCCCCAGCCCCTTCTTCTGTCCTATCTCGCCTCACTGCCACAAAACCACATAAAACAAAATCCAAGTTAGACTTTAACCAGGACTCTTGAATACACACAATGTCTGGTTTTTCTCTCCTACTGGCTACAAACTGCTTGAAATCTTGCCCATTAGCAACCAGGCTTCTCGCATTCCACTGAAGAATTAAAATTATTAGTACAATCAACCCACGCATGCCGTTTCTTGACTTGACTGTACACTGATTTCATCCCTTACTTCTTCCCATTTTAAACCTATCATATCCAAGTGGTGTACTGCTGCTTTGACAATAACCTGAATCCTTTCTGTTTTAGATTTGATCTCAGCCATTGCATTTGTCACTCCTGCTATGAAAGTCACCAATTTCTTCTTCTCTATCCATGCACTCTTCTTATCTTACTTTTCTTTTGCTACCGCTTGTTCTTTGCTACATCCTCCCTCCTTATTCTGTTTTTCCTGTCCTGCCATCTTAACTGCCTCAGCAAATGAGACTTTTTCCTTCCTCCTTATCTCCTGCACCTCCACCTCTCTTCTCAACACTTCACAACCCCAATAAGCCACACTATGTTTCCCTCCACAGTTACAACATTTTGGTCTCACTCCCTCTCCACGCTTCCCATACTCATGTTCCCCACCACATCTAGCACACCTTCTCTTCCCTTTGCACACCTTAGCCACATGCCCAAATTCCTGGCAGTTAAAACACCTCATTGGCTTTGGTATGAACTCTCTAACTCTGTATCTCACAAATCCAAAGTATAATTCCTTTGGGAGAACCTTTGTTTCAAACTCAATCAAAACGGTCTCAGTCTCTTCTTTCTCCACCCCCCTTGTCATTCTTTAGCACTTTTAACGAACCTATTCCGCACCCTCAAGTTCTCTACCAGTTGCTTCATGCTAACTACAAGAGGTAATCCAGAAATTACCCCCTTGCACCCACCACCCCTCTGCTCCCCCACTCTTACTACTTTGGCTACTTTAGCTTTTCCAACACTACTCATTTTCTTTGCCTTCTCCATCTGACCTTCATTGTCGCATCCTATAAGTAAGTTTCCATCTCCCAATACTCTTGCATACTTCACTTCTCCAATTTGTCCTCTAATAGTCTTAGTTAGCTTCAGTGGATCGATTTTCTTTACTCCCCCCTCTCCCTCAAATCTCACCACTATATTTATCAGTCTTGCCTTCGGGTCCTCCTCCTCCCTCTCGCTCCCCTCACTATCCGTTCCACCTGAGCTAGCTCCGTCCTCTTTCCTCTCTTTTACTTCTACTTTCCTTCATGCCTCTGTTCCCTCTCACCACCTGCCACTCACTCGCCCCCCTCTCACCTTCCTCCATGCTGTCACCATCCGTCTCCCTTCCCGCCATCCTGTCAGGGATTGTAAGGAGGAGCAGTGCAGGAATACCGTTCCGGACCTATGCAGGCCGTCGGTCGATACTCCTACAAAAACTCCCCCCGACACCCAAACCTATTGCTACCACGTCCCGACGTCCACAAAACAAAGTCAATATCGTTTAATCCCTCAAAATAAAGCCAAACTAGGTAAATAAACAAACAAACAAAAAAAAAACAAACAAAAAAAACAAACCCAGTGTAGCACAATGCACCCTTTCAGAGACTATTTTTATTTATTTTAAACTGTTGCCCGTCGATTCCGCAATAACGTTGAGGTTGATTTGCAGCTAACCAGCTAAAAGAAATCACAAACACTAGCAGTCGATCTTCCCAGTCGTTTACCGCCCGTTTCCTGAATCTGAGACAGCTACTGCAACTCCGTATGGACCAAACTCAGCTCCACCTAATCGTCGAACTAGCGCTTTCCCTATTTTGAACCTTTTAAAGGTCTTTCTACACGGCTAACCCCGGCCGGAAATCCCAAGCCGGGATGCGCTCGTGCTTCTCTAAATCCTAATCCTTTAAGAGGTGTCCGCACCTAACAGTCAAAGGAAAACAAAAAACAAAACAAAAGCCATAAACTGTTTGAACTTCGCTCCACCAAAACACCACACCGCTCTCCAAACAGCCACGACGGAAACCGGAAGTCCCTTCTTTTCGACGGCGTCGTGTGTTCACTACACAATTGTTTATTACAATGAAGGTTTTAGGAAACTTAATGCAGTGAATGAAGTAAAAGCAGAGTTAGGACCGTTTCTTTCTCCTTTGGTAACGCAGACCACCGCAGACCAACATGTTCACATGCATCAGGTACTTGATTTTGACCGCACTTGACCTCAACTCAATCATTCATTTGTATGAACGTCAATATTTATTTATTTAGCTGCAATGAGTAGTTTCAGTCAAATTTGTTGAATAGTGTCAACTTGCCTGTCTAAAATCATCCCCAAAGACAGAGTAAAAATGACTGAAACTAGTAAGCTAACGAAGTAAACAAACCAGCATGAGTTAGATCTTGAAAGAAAACTTACTGATTCCATTTAAAATGCAAAAAAGGTTATTAATTAGCCAATAGATTTAAAGTAAAATCATGATGAAATGCATCCAGAAAAATAACAGCAAGTACATGAATAAAGGAGTAGCTCATTTACATTTGCTCACGTCAGTACCCTACAGTGCTGAACAGAGGAAGGTTGGATCTGAGCTGCTGCTTTGACAGAGTCACTGCAGGGAATGAACATTGACATGTAAAGAGGGCAAATGCAGCACTGACAATGCAGCAAAAAAAAAAAAACTTAAAAAATTTAAAAGGTTACAAAAGCACAGATTCTCTAGGCTCACCAGATAGTCAGCTCCTGCCTTCCTCTTGTCCTCTGTGTTGCGGTTGGTAAGAGGAGCTTCTGATGATGTATTACAGGACAGAATGTCCACTGCCACAGCATGGCGATTGTCCACAGTTAGCGACCATCTTTGGTCTGTTTATTTAAATTTTATAATTTCTTATATTTCAGGGTAAGGACCCATGATGTGGAATGGAGGAGGAGAGAGAAGCTGCTATATGAAAAAAACATCTTGGCAATGATGCGTGAACATAAATCCAATGTACACAGCTAGTTAGCAAGTTATATTTCAAGGTATTGCATCTTTGAAGCTATATATCGTCAGTTAAGTAATGAGGTGAAAATTCATGAATAATGAGATGTTCTGGGTGAAACAACTGATAGTTTAATTACAAATACACGGAGATATATCAGTCATTTACACGATAGGCTTCATGATAGATGATGAAAAACACCAAAAGATCATCATTAAGTTAATTATTAGTGAATCCATAAATTATAAATATGTGCTTGGGAATATTACTGAAGCTAACCTCTAAATCAGGGTGGAAAATTAACTTTTTATTTTTATTTTTTTAAATCAAATTCTACCAGCCACCCCAGAATTGTTTTTTCAAACAGCATTGCAAAATAAGGATTACGATAGCTTACAGAAGGCGCATACGCAGTTATGTTTATGTTTTTCACCGGTGTGACAAGCATAGATGCAGTTCTTGATTCATAAACGAGCCATTTACGAAACTTAAAAGTACGGTAACATTCAAACTAACAAGTATTAAAATAATTTTAAATCACACAGTTAAGTAAAACTGTACTGAGATCCCAGCGTAAGTCTACCTTTGTGCCGGTGATCGTGTCCACGTGTGCCTTCCTCCACAACCTCTGCATCAGCAGCAATGGGGACATGGTGGAGCCAGATGTGGAGGGGGTCAACCATGAGGGGGAGGGTGAGAGGCATCTCTACCAACCAGACGACCAGCTGCCCGGAGACTATTTAAGAGACAGACTGGCAGCTGCCCTGTCTGCTCCTGGAACTGCCAACCCTGCAGACTGGCAGCTGCCCTGTCTGCTCCTGGCACTGCCATCTCTGCAGACTGCCAGCTGCCCTGTCTACTCCTGGCTCTGCCATCTCTGCAGACTGGCAGCTGCCCTGTCTGCTCCTGGCACTGCCAACCCTGCAGACTGGCAGCTGCCCTGTCTGCTCCTGGTACTGCCAACCCTGCAGACTGGCAGCTGCCCTGTCTGCTCCTGGCACTGCCATCTCTGCAGACTGGCAGCTGCTCTGTCAGCTCCTGGTACTGCCATCTCTGCAGACTGGCAGCTGCCCTGTCTGCTCCTGGTACTGCCATCCCTGCAGACTGGCAGCTGCCCTGTCTGCTCCTGGTACTGCCATCCATGCAGACTGGCTTTATTGCGGAGGAGGTAATGATTCACAAACTAACTCGGAATGTACTTCTTCATTTAGATGACTAACTTACTAGCGCGCAGTAACTTTTTTTTTCGATGTTCCAGAGTTTTAATTGGCCAAAATACAATATAACATTTTTTGTCTGCCATTTGATTGGGTAGACCTGTGATCGGGACAGGCCGATGCCAACATGTGACTACACGCCTGCCAAGCTAGCTGGAGCAGACATCTCTTCTTCAGCTTTTCGTTCAAATTGAACGCTTTTTCTTGAATCTCACAATGCTACGAAATGGCTGTGTAGGTATGATCCATAAACAACACAAATATCAGACAACTTAATTACATAATCAGTTCTTAGGCCTAACGTCACTGATCAGACAATTTAAAGTATGGCATAATTAACTGCCCAAATTAATTATAAGTAAATTATGTCATGATAACACATGCTGACAGTAAATAAAAAAACAGACTCCAGATACAAAAATTCAATTTATAAAATTTTATTTACAAAAAACAATAAAAAAAACAAAAAATAACTTATATAAAAACAAGTCCAAAAGTGACTGGGAGTCTTAAAAAGGAAGCCAACCCAAACAGGAATATCTCATCCCAATGGAATCTCACAAAAAAATTTTTTTTTTAAGTCCCTTTAACTGGTGTCTTCAAGCTTTATCCAGTTGACTGTTAGGTGGACACAGGTGCGCATCGTCAAGCAATCAAGCCCCAGTCCATTCCACCTGCAGGATTAAGACGCACGCAGACTCCACAGAGCAAGGGAATGGAGCAGTCTTGACCTTCAGTATAAGTTGTTATCCAGCAGACGGCGTTTTGTTCCGTTTCTAGAGCACTTTTTCATTTAGACGAAGATAAGCACAGGTGAGCTAGTGTCCCATAAGACTCACTCCCCTTGGCTTTTCCCCATTCGGTAAGCAGGTAAGAAGCTCAGGGCTGCAGGTGAGCTAGCGTCCCATAAGACTCACTCCCCTTGGCTTTTCCCCATTCGGTAAGCAGGTAAGAAGCTCAGGGCTGCAGGTGAGTGAAGGGGCTGCTAGGCCTCCTCTGTCCAGCTGGGGGAAATGTTTTAGCTACTTTTCAGTCTTCTTGTCATGCAAATTTAGTTTTCTTAGTGTTTATTAAAATACTGGATTTCGGTCTTTGTATGTTGCGTCTCTTTGTGTTTGGTTCGAGGGTTTATTATAAACATGCCGGACAGTGTGAGACGAAACACTGCATTTGGTTAAACTGGAAGGACTCTTAATTTCACTTTAATTCAGTGAGGCTTTGCACCCAAAACCAGAACGTTTGATGAGAACTGAACTGCAGGAGCTATTAAGGATGAGCCCTTTCCTGAACATGGTTTTACCCTGGACTCAGATGGTCTAACGGGACCTGCGCTCGAATGTAAGAGTTTAGAAAATCCAGATCTGTACATACTGAACAGTAAGGCACTGTACTGATGCTGTGTAAAGGCTTCACACGGTTAATTAAATGGAAGAACAGACACTGAGAGGAAAACCTACATCCAGATAGTGCTGTTAAACCAGTGTGGTATGGAAGCATAATCACTACTTTAAGTTGACAGTGGAAACGCAAACTGGGATGTTGCATTTGTATTTGAATTATGTTATGATTTTTGTGCACATCGAATGTAAATGAAATGCAATTTCCGATTTGGATTTTAATGTGAAATATGACTGGCTTAGTGTGAGCGGTTTCTAAAGCCCCTCTGAAGAAACAGCAGGTGATCTCCAGTGGAGAATCCTACATGGTGCTATTGCTGCTAATGCTTTAATTCTGTGATTAATCCAAAAGGTTTTGGTCATTGTCATTTTTGTGGAATGGTGGAGACCACCCTTCACTGTCATGTTGATCGCAGAAGACCTAAAGCATTATTTGAGGGGTGGGAAAACTAGTTTAGTAGCTTCAATGAAACGTGCTGATTGAAGCTCAGAACAACTTTAAAGTTTGGAGCTGGTTACAAAAAGTCTAATTTGTCAAAGTGGCAACTGATTCATCCAACAGTGCTATACTGATGGATCTTTGGCGATTGGATCTTTGGTTTCAAGATTAATTTTATTTTTATTTATATTATAAAAAATATTGTATTTTTATATCAGTTTATTGTATTTTTTCCACAAATACTCTGTATTTATTGAGAATCATGTCAATTCAATAAAGCATATTTGAAATATACTAATACATTTCTCTCTCCCCCTCTCAAACTGTGCCAGGTTGGTTTGTTGTTTGTTGGAGGAGGCGTGTCAGAAGGAGAGTCTGGCTTTTGAGCACCTGGGATTTCTATTTTGGTACCAAGGTATCTTTTTTGCATTTTTTGTCTGGACAGGCTAAAGTGAATTCATGGAGGAACACAATAAAAAACTGGAGGTCTGTGAATTTAGTGAGCGTACTGAGGGGGGGCCTGTGTCTGTGTGTCTGAGGTGTGTGTGTATGCTCACTACAAACTCAATAACAATAGAAATTTTGGTGAAGGGGCATCAAAAGTGTGTCCCTTCCCCTCTGTCCCTCTCCCTTTTCATGTCAGATCCAAATAAATTCATACCAGCAGAGTCCCCTGCAGGTACAGCACATTGACATAGCGGTTCCACACTCTCAGACATTTCCTCCTGCATTTCAATCAGGTCAGAGTGCTCGTATCGGGCTCGAGGACATTCGGTGTCATCGGAGTTCGGTGTCAGAAGGATCCGATTCGGACACGGAGAGATGGGGTTTGGGGAGAGCAGGCTGGGTCTCAGAGCAGAGAGAGGAGGTTCAGGGCCGTCAGGAATCGGAACACATACTGCTCTGCCGTTGGAGTCGTTCTGATCTTCAGCACTGGCTGCTTGGTAACGGAATACAGGCTCTGCTCGCTTTCCCTTTTTGAGGTCCTTCCTGACTGCAAAGGCCCGCAACACCAGCAGCACCACTCCCACCACTCCCAGTACTCCCAGCACTCCCAGCACTATCCCAGCCACTGCTCCAGCAGAGAGTCCCACAGAGGGAGGAGGGGCTAAGAGGGAACATGGAGAAAGAGGGACTCATTAAGGAAAAATACAGCAGAGCAGGTAATAATCAGGCAGGAAGACTACAATAATAATATTAATAGCAACAACAATGATAATAACAACAATAATAAAAATAACAACAAGAACAATAACAATTATAATCCATTTACATTTAGCAAACATCCTGAGGGACTTACAAAAATGCCTCCATAAAGGTTAAGACAACAAGCAGAGCTGATGCCAAGTTAGCAGTCTTACTAACTGTAGTAGCACATTAGTAGTAGGTACCGAAGTAACTATGTAAACCAACAATATAACAGGAAGTGCCAGCGTAGGTGGGAGGAGACTGTGGATGTAGGGCTTTCAGTTGAAAATATGCTTTGAGGAGGCTGGTGTTATTTATTTGTTCTGTTTGAAAAACAAATAAAACAAGTTTTTTGTTGCCATTTTTCTCCCATTTTCTCCCCAATTTAGTCATATCAATTCCCTGTGTGTATCACACAGTCCTGCTCGATGCGCTATCCTCTGTCGGTCTGGGGAGGGTGTAGACTACCACATGCCTCCTCCGATACATGTGGAGTCGCCAGCCGCTTCTTTTCACCTGACAGCGAGGAGTTTCACTGGGAGAGCGTAACGCGCGTGGAGGTTCACGCTATTTCCCCCAGATCCCCTCCCTGCTGAACAGGCGCCCCGACCAACCAGTAGGAGTCACTAATGCAATGATCAGGAATCATACCCTCACCAGCTGCCCACCCACAAACACTGCCAATTGTGTTCGTAGGAACGTCTGACCAAGCCGCACCATTAGCCAGGTGAGCAGTGGAGTGGTGAGCAGAGGAGTGACAGGCAGGTAGATCAGGTGATGACAGAGGAAAGGAGCTGTGTTCTGTACCAGCTGGATGAGGCTGGCAGCACACAGAGTGGGACCAGCAGGGAGAGAGGCCCAGTACTTCACTCACACAGCACCAGGGCCTGCACAATGAGCTGGGTAGGGCTGATAACCATCAAAGGACTGATTTTACTGCTGTAGGGTGAGGAGAGGAATCAGCAGCTCTCAGTAACAGCTCGCTATCTGGAAATACACTGATTCTTAGCACTCCAGAATGCAGACACCGTTGTAGTGCCAAGAGTAATGGAGATGGGGGTAGGTAGAAAAATTTAAGATTGAGTTTGAGATCTAGATGTTGAGCATATTCAACTGGAAATATCACTCAAGACAGGCTTGTTGTGTGAGGAAATCTGCACATCCGTGGATGGAGAACAGAGACGTAGCTCTCTGAGCTCAACACACCACAGCAGTGATAGGAGAAGCTATGCTACTGAGAAAAGAGCGTGCACAAGGAACACAGGTGAGGCCAAGGATGGAGCCCTGGGGAACTCCTGCACTAAGCGCTAAGGCAGTGGGACTCTGAGATAGAGCCCTGGGGAACTCCTACACTAAGGCAGTGGGACTCTGAGATGGAGCCCTGGGGAACTCCTACACTAAGGCAGTGGGACTCTGAGATGGAGCCCTGGGGAACTCCTGCACTAAGCGCTAAGGCAGTGGGACTCTGAGATAGAGCCCTGGGGAACTCCTACACTAAGGCAGTGGGACTCTGAGATGGAGCCCTGGGGAACTCCTGCACTAAGCACTAAGGCAGTGGGACTCTGAGATGGAGCCCTGGGGAACTCCAGTACAAAGGGTTAAGGCAGTAGGACTCTGGTATTGACCCCTAGGGTACTCCTGCACTACAGCAGTGGGACTGAGCAGAAAAGAATCTCTTGTTGGAAATACCTGAGGTACTGCTTTGTGGGCCAGGGTTACCATCAAACGCAAGAGAGAGGTCAATACAGGACAAGGAGGCAGTTTTTGCAGATCTGCATGATTCTGTTACTAGGGCTGGGACTGTAGTGATTTTCTTTTACGCTCAGTTAAGCCACTGCTCTTATATTTCCTTTGTGCAAACCCGCTTAAAGGCATTACAGAGCATTTCCTTCAGCTTCATACACAGTGGCAGCCTGAACCCAGAACAATAATATTAGATTAGACAGATAAAGGTGAAAACTGAGGCTATAGGCCCTTTTCAGTCTTTCTGCTCCCAGGTATACTATTAAGTAAATTCAGTGTTATTGTAAAAATATACTCATTTTATGCTAATTCCATCGGAATTGTAGACTAATTAAAAGTAAGTAACCACCAGTCAGCTGTCTCTCTCCTTGCCAATAATTTACAGGCTTTAGTGGAAGGCTTTAGAGAGGCCTTAGACATTGTTTGATAAATGTTTTATTCAGAAATTAGGGGAAACAAATACTTAAAAATAGATAAAACTAAGCTACATCTTAGAAATCATGGCTAAAGTATTGTGTTTCTAGTGTACAGTGCACTCAAGGGGACAAAAGACGATAATGATAAAAATTTGAGGCACTGGCTCGAATGCGCTAAATTAAGTTAACCATCTCTTACACTTGCCAGTGGTGCCAAACCAAAACAATTAAGAGAGGTGAGAATTTAGAACACAGATGTGTAATAAAAGTTATGTGTAACTGCTTTAATCAGTAATTTTTATTATTTTTCCACTATATATTTTATATTAATATTATTTCCATTATTTTCCCAATGGCTTGCAGCAGCCATAACTCAGTGGAGTAACAGAGTGGACCAATAAGATGCTGAGCCTTGCATCTGCACAAACACACAGATCTGAAGAGGAGGACCGTACCTGAGACTTCCAGAGAGACAGAGCCGATGGTCCTGTTGGTCTCAGGATCGGTCACCTTGTAGACTCCGGCATCCTCCAGTGTCACACTCCTCAGCAAAAGGGTGTAGTTCTGGGCCAGAAGCTCACATCTCTGAGCACAACGCTCCCCATACCTGGCTGGGCCTTTATTTGCATCGAGCATCAGCACCTCATCTGAACCAAGGCCTGCACTGAATGTTACCCTCACTGGGTCTGCGGTATAGAGCGGTATGGAGAGCAAACCACCGGCCTTCACTGTGAGGGTCTGGGGTGGGTGGCCTGTGAGGGCAGGGAATTCATTTACATATTTGCATATTTTACACTTTCATGTACATTTACAGGTATTATGAACACATTATCAACAGCAGTCATCTTGTTCATGTAAAAAGGTTAAAAAAAATATATAGGGCAAATTATGACATCCAAAAAATTACTTGTGTCATTTGTCAGCAAAGCTGAGGTACATTATACAACATTTCTGTAAATTATGAAATATCATTACTCTTGCCCTGATTAAAGTTAACACAAGGAAAACAAAATAATACACACCTGACACACTTACACACCTGAGCTGCTTGGCCCCCCTACAGAACTGAAGATCTAAAGTGAATTTTACCTGTAACAACGAGTCTGGCAGAAGCTGGGTTCCCCCTCTCTTTTGGACTGTTGCAGAAGCACTGGTAGACGCCTTCATCTGAAAACCGTGTCTGTCTGATGGTTAAAGAGAGGTTTCCACGGAGGGCTTGTTCTCGGATAAGTGAAGTTCTGTTCTTGAACCTGGGCCCATAGGTGGTGCTGTTCCTAAGGAGCTGGTAAACGTTCTCTCCATCTCTCTTCCAGAGGATATCCAGATCATCAGCACTCGTGTGTTTCTTAATATTCCCAAAGCAAGGAAGACTGGCAGACATTCCCATGGCTATGAGAACACTTGATGGGACTGAGAGAGAGAGAGAGAAAGAGAGAGAGAGAGAGAGAAAGATTTACAAAGCACTCCTGGCATACAGGAATTGAACAGCTCGACCATGTTGCTTGGGGTAGATGAAGGCCCTGATGCAGCATATGCTGTCTACTGCAAACCACCCAGGGCTTGTGGGTTTTATACAGACTAGAATGATCCTGTCCCCCCAACAACAACCCTAAGAATAATAACAGTAATATCCTTTGACAAAAAAAAAATCCTTTTTGGCCTATCAAAACCATAAACACAAAAAATGTGCACTAAATATGTAGGAAAAAAGGCAACATGCATTTACCTATAATTTCTAGTTTCACATCTGAAAGAATGGTCTCATCCTTGTACCGGCATTCATAAATGCCGAGGTCACTGTACACCACAGGACTGAGGGTGAGGCTGTAGTTTCCCAGCTCTGTTAGGTGGAAGGAATCCACCCGTCCCTGGAAGCCGCTTCCTGGGGAAAAGGATCCGTAGTGGAGTTCGGCCACGACCAGCCAGTCAATGTGACCATCTTGTTTAAACCACCACTCCACATCCCTGCTGGAGTCTCCATGGCAGGGGAGAGTGAGGGAATCGCCAACGCTCACAGATAAACCCACACTGTAGACTGGCAGCTGGGCTAGGGGTGGAAGAATGAGAACAAGCGCAAACCTGGATGTTCAGTCAGCGTAAGAGAAATCTCACAGTGCTGGACTTTTCATGCATAAGAGAAAACAACTCAGTTCATACTGTGAGCTCCATTATGTTGGGGACAAATAAATATTTTTCTTGATTTGGGTCTGGTCTCCACTATTTTAACAGTTCATATGTGGCTAAAGTGCAGATTCTCAGCTTTTAATAAAGGGTTTCACCATGCAGAAATGACTGCACTTTTTATACATAGACCCCTTATTTCAGGGCATCATAATGTCGGGGACAAATGGTGTTTCAGGTTTTTCTGATTAGTCAGGTGTGTTTAGCTGCTTGCCTAGTGCAAGTACAAGAGAGCTTTCGGTATCTAGTCTTGATTCTAGCCTTTTGATTACATTTGGAATCTGTTGCTGGCATTTGTAACAAGAACCAGAGTTGTGCCAATGGAAGTCAAGAAAGCTATTATGGGGCTGAGAATTAAGAATAAAAAACAGCCAGAGACATAGGCTAAACCTTAACCAAAATCAACTGCTTGGAACATCATTAAGAATAAAGAGAGCACTGGTGAGCTCAGAAATCAACATTCAGTTTGACAAATATCCAATAATAGAAGAAATCCGGAAGGGGGCAAATACTTTTTTTTTTACATCACTGTGTATGTAGATGTGTAAATACTGTATAATGTATATGCACTGTTCTTACTTTGAAATGCAGTAAATTTTTCAAAACCCACACTTCTCACATTGCAAAATGATGGAAGAATGGCTCTCATCTAATCTGCCTTAAACATCAGACCTTGTGAATCCACACACCTTTATTTATGCAAAATGCATGTATGTAGCCTAAGTTACTCACCCAACAGAAGCGCAACAAGGACTCCAAAACTTGCAATTGTCATGTCCAGCAGGGACTGTTCCTGAAAGATCTGAAAATGTAATGTTGGAAGAAAAAGAACATATGTGAAATTTCCTTAATTGCCATTGTGAGTTTGAAACGGTCTCTCTAGTAAATCAGACAACAGAAGCAGGAAGAGATGTCTCTTCTCCGCTGTGGCTCAGCTGGCTAGCTCTGATAGTCTGGCTGAAGACAAACCCTTAACGAAACCTTTCACACCATGAAAATTTGGTTGGGTGTAGAAGATTTCACGTGTTAGTTATGGTTGCGTGCTGAAAGGCTGCATGTTGAAATTTTGGAAGAGTGTTAAAGTTTTTGTGAGTTGCTTGTCTTTGGCTTAATGGCAGGTTGTAAACTTGTGTAAAGGCACATATTGCCACCTACTGTAACAAAGTGTGTAGTACCATGCTGATTACATTATTGATTTACATTCTATATATTAACCCTCTATTTTCATTGTTTAAATAATGCCCTGCTTAACTCCCACTGTTCATCCCCAATCTCCAACAATCCTTTGATGCTCCATTCTCTGCCAATTTCACCCATCCTTCCACAAAGTCTCTCTTTTTCTCTAAGAGCACATGTTCTACATTTTCTGTACATTTACATATCTCACATTTATCAGATGCTCTCTTATGATATAAAGTGTTGCATTTAATCCTGTGAGTCCAAATCTAAGCCAAGAGAGTGTAACATCTTCTCTCCTGCCTCTTCCTTTATATGATTTTACACTCTCTGCGTGATCAATTAAGCATCAGCTTGGGGCAAGGAACACCCCCTTTTTGGAGTAATGGGGAGCTCGATTAACAAGCTTAAACATTAACACAGTAATCAATGGTCTATCTGTTCACATTTCATTGACTGCTCCAATACCGCAAGCCAATCAAATGTTTGCGTGGCCAAAAGAATAAACCAATCACATTACAGAGATCGCACGTGGGGTTCCCTCGTGTCAGTGGCTTTTGAGCATAAAAGTAATTAAAAAACTTAACAACTTTGCTCTGAGGTAAGGCATTGCCTAACCGACCAGAAACGCATCTCCTTAAGGACATTACCGGACTTTGCTGCGCTTCCCAGCTCGCACCTCGCTGGAGACCTGCCTGAGTTGGCCTGCCACCGTTCGCGGAATAAACCAAGCTGGCTTATTTCCCATCTACAGCTGTTTGAGGAACACGTATCTGCGTACTTTTCGTCCGTATCGCCCTTGAGGCCAGGACCCAAGTGGAAGATTTGTGCACACCCGGCCGTCGTCTTGACTGGAACCCGTCGCGACCCCGAGTCCCAAGTCCCTGTGCACCTGCCACGGACCGCTGGGACCAGCTGACGAGCTGAACGAGCTGAACGAGCATCACCTAACGGAATTAATGACTGGACTCCCTTATTATCACCGTACTGGAACACATACTTGACAAATTTGACATTGACATCAAAGTATAGCATAGAATAAAATTTTAAATACCTGTTTAGGTTATTTTATTGCTGTTTGTTGTTGTGTTTTGTTTGTTGTGCGTATGTTGGTGTGGAATAGCAAATTCCTTGACCTTGTAGTTTACGCTGTTAAACTTTATTTTTATGAGACTGATATAACGAATTAACATAGTGTAGCGTATCACTAACCAATAACGCGAGCCTTCGTGGAATGGTAGTACTGCCAGCCTCTTATGTTTAGCCATCGCAAAATCATAATTTCCTCGTATAATCTTATTCATCATATTATACAAATTATTGTTTTCAATTAACCTGTTACCAACTCATTATCATAACCAATAAATGTATATTCTTTATTTCTAAACTGTTGTGTCCGTGTTATTTCAATAAGTTGGGCTCTACTGACATCTCGAATTCTGATTGGTTGTTGACACTCCGTTCACCTGAGTAAACCTCACAACACTATGCTTTAAGTCCAACATCAGCAGAAATGCAACAGAAATCTACATATATGCCCAATCGTGGAAGGTTTAACGCGAACACTGATAGGTTAATAGGTTGCGTCTGAACGTTTGGGCTGAGGTTGAACTTAATATTTCAGCAGTGGAGTCTGAACAGATTACCACTCTGTCTGGTTTTACACCCACTGCAGGGTAAAATTATGGCTATTATTTCTGCTGTGTACACTGATAAGTGGTTAGAAATTATTTTGCATATACTTATATCTAATCCTGGGATACACACACCAGCACCTACATGTCCATCACTTGGGTCTTTAGAACCATCTGTGTAGATCAAGTAGTTGTAATATCTGTTCTTTAGATACATTACCATTATACATTCAATTTACATTACATTATATTACAGGCATTTGGCAGACGCTCTTATCCAGAGCGACGTTCAACAAAGTGTATAACCATAACCAGGAACAAGTATGTTGAAAACCCTAGAGAGAAGTGCCGGTCCAAGTGCAGGGAACAACCGCGTAGTTCAACTTGGACCCTGAAGGTTAAACTGATTAACACTAACACAAACGAGAACAGCAACAACGCAGTCTATGCAAAAATACAAGCAGTAGTTAAGACGGGTGCATTAACTAAGTCACCTATGATAGGTTCCCAGTTTTATTTAGTATATATATATATATATATATATATATATATATATATATATATATATATATATATATATATATATATATTATATGTAGTGTATTGTGTTTCCGTTTCTGCCATTACTGTGTCTGTAGTTTGCATGCCTCTGTGTCTAGCCCCTCTGTAGTGTGTCTCAGTATAAAGCCGGGCACCCACCGCACGCGTATCGACCGCGAGCGCACTACGCGCGTATTACGCGCGTAACTGAAGCGTAGTTGAAGTACTGTTATTACAACGGCAGCGGGCGACGTCGTCTCCACCAGATGCGAACGCGTCGCGAACCGGCTGCGAAGCTCGCGCGACACAAGCGAACTGAAGCGTAGTTTTTCGCTTCTGTTCTATTTTTTCGGCTTGTCGCGCGTCACGATGGCCTGTTTATACACAGAAATATGCTCTAAAATGCTGGTATACATGCTCTGATTTATATTTCATCCTTATATTAGGCTACTGGGGGTGTGTCCATAGTTCCCTCCCTGATATTTTATAAGCAGCTAAAAAATACAAAGATTTTTTTGTAGAAACAACAACAAAAAACTGGAACCAGGGGAAAAGTCAAACTTAGTTTCGCTATCATATTTTGCGGAGGGGGTGGGGTAAATTTGAAAATACACCACAGAACGACGTAGCCAATTGAATGATGTAGAAGTGAATGCACCGAGCAGCGGTTTGTTAGCTCGAGTGTTGGAAGGTAGTTTTTAACCAACCATTGCTCAGCATATTTGACTTCTCCGATGTCTTCGTTCGCCGTGATTAGCTGATTTTACTAAATCTGATCCTATAAATGTTTTGACGTCAATGACAAGACAACACGGGAATTCCCAATGGTTGATTACGGATTATTTATTATTATTATGATCATTATATATTCTTCATGAAATTAGCACGCTTGTTAATCAAGCAAATAAATTAATACAGTTTGAGATTGATTATTATGCAGGCTACGTTGCGATTTAAGCTTATGGTAATTCTTGAAAGCGTTTACTTTCTCGCGTATTTACATGAGTTAACGAAATATTATCAAATTAACAAACTGAAAAAGGTCTCTCACCAAAGTATTCACTTAACCCATAGGCTAATCAACAGTCGTGAACAAACGTGAAATACACGATGTAATCCCACTGCAGACTGCGAGAGCTACTAGGAATATAGAACTTTAAGCAAGCCTTTGCGCGACACAAACGGAACCTGTGTAGACACGCTACGCGCCACGCCGTGCTGCTTCGCCGTGCTGCTTACGCGCCGCTTACGCTACGCGTGCGGTGGGTGCCCGGCGTAACACCTCTAGTGTCTGCGGCAAGGATGTCACATTCCTATGCTAAATGGCTGCGAGGGTCCCCAGGAAGGGACAAGACCATCTGTCTCCGGCCTGCCACCTAACTCAACCTTTTGATATGTATGACTGCAAACTGTATATCCAGACACCACACAGCGTGATCGGCAGAGATTCTCTCAGCGCAGCGCCCGAATGTGCTGGGTCTGTCTCTCCCTTGAGCATTGAATTAAACAACAAATCCTCTGAGGAAACTTTGTCAGCGTGTTCTTCATCGTCCTGCATTTGACTCCACGAATAAGGGCAAAATATCCTAACACCTACGAAACAGCTACTTAGTTACATGAACTTAATGAATTTGCCTCTCTGACAACTATTTTATTCTGCTAGTCGTTTGTACGCGTGCCAGTTTATAGTCCGTGCAAGCTTTTCGTGCCGATCAGGCGCTCGACTACAGCAAGGAAAGTATGTTATTCATGCTACCTGTGTGAGGCAGAATCAACTCCACACAAACTACCCAAGAATGAAATCCCTTCACACAAATGAACGTTTTTTGGTGGTCCCTTGACAATTATATAAAATTATATAAAATATATTGACACATAAAAATTGCCTACACCAGCTTTAACCTCCCGTTTGCGTCTTACAATGGTGCACATTTTCACTGTAATTGGTATTTATTATAACATTTCTCCAATACTAAAGTAGCGTAAGATAACATAATTGGGGGCTGGGATCTCCGAACTCCAGCCTGCGAGTGCGCAGGACCGAGCACGCTCTACGCGTATCATGACCCTGAGAATAGCGGAGTACGAATGCCTCTCCACCCAATCCAACTAAAATATATCACTAGATAATAAGCACTGGGGTATAATGGTAAACAATAATAAATAAATAAAAACACAATCACAAGCTGCATATTTGGTCATGAACTTTCTAATGCTAGTTCGGGGTTAGCATACTCTCGGTTTCCAAACCACCAATCTTCAAAACTTTGATTCATCCCACTTGGCTTCATTTAGACTAGCATGTTCGTGAAAAGTTTCTCATTTTAGGCCACTCACTTGTTCTTTTGAAGTTTTCAGCGGTTGTTCCCGCCGCACGTTCTACATGGAATCGGGTGTCCAGTTATCTGCGAGTGGAAGCGCAAAACCAGCAGGGACCGGTGATGAACATCTACAGAAACACCTCCCACCTCTTGCACTTCCGTGTTTACACGAGCTTCCACTTGAGATCTCCGACACCGTCGTGTGGTGACTACACAATTGTTTATTACAATGAAGGGTTTAGGAAAATCAATACAATAAATGAAGTAAAAGCAGAGTTAAGACCGTTGCTTTCTCCTTTGGTAATGCACACCACCGCAGACCATGTTCGCTTGCATCAGTTACTTGCCTTTGACCGCACTTGACCTCAACTCAATCATTCATTTGTATGAACGTCAATATTTATTTACTTAACTGCAATGTGTTGTTTTAGACAAATTTGTTGACTAGTGTCAACTTGCCTGTCTAAAGCCATCCCCAAAGACTGAGTAAAAATGACTGAAACCAGTAAGCTAACAAAGTAAACAAACCAGCATTAGTTAGATCTTGAAACAAAACTTACTGATGCTATTTAAAATGCAAAAAGTTTATTAATTAGCTAATAGATTTAAAGTAAAATCATGATGAAATGCATCCAGAATCATAATAACAGCAAGTACATGAATAAAGGAGTAGCTCATTTACATTTGCTCACGTCAGAACCCTACAGTGCTGAACAGAGGAAGGCTTGGATCTGTGCTGCTGCTTTGACAGAGTCACTGCAGGGAATGCACACTTACATGTAAAGAGGGCAAATGCAGCACTGACAAAACAGCAAAAAAAACTGTTTAAAAATGTAAAAAGTTACAAAAGGGCACAAAAACACAGATTCTCTAGTCTCATCAGATAGTCAGCTCCTGCCTTCCTCTTGTCCTCTGTGTTGCAGTTGGTAAGAGGAGCTTCTGATGATGTATTACAGGACAGAATGTCCACTGCCACAGCAAGGCGATTGTCCATAGTTAGCTGCCATCTTTGGTCTGTTTATTTAAATTTTATCATTTCTTATATTTCAGGGTAAGGACCCATGATGTGGAATGGAGGAGGAGAGAGAGGCTGCTACATGAAAAAAACATCTTGGCAATGATGTGTGAACACAAATCCAATGTACACAGCTAGTTGACAAGTTATATTTCAAGGTATTGCATCTTTGAAGCTATATATCGTCAGTTAAGTAATGAGGTGAAAAAATATGTGAAAATTCATGAATAATGAGATGTTCTGGGTGAAACAACTGATAGTTTAATTACAAATGTTCAATACACGGAGATATATCAGTCATTTACATGATAGGCTTCATGATAGATGATGAAAAACACAAAAAGATCATCATTAAGTTAATTATTAGTGAATCCATAAATTATAAATATGTGCTTGGGTATATTACTGAAGCTAACGTCTAAATCAGGGTGGAAAATTAACTTTTTATTTTTTATTTTTTTTAATCAAATTCTACCACCCCAGAATTTTTTTTTCCAAACAGCATTGCAAAATAAGGATTATGATACTTTACAGAAGGCGCATACGCAGTTATGTTTGTGTTTTTCACCGGTGTGAAGCCGACAGACAGCACAAGCATAGATGCAGCACTTGATTCGTAAACAAGCCATTTATGAAACTTAAAAGTACGGTAACATTTAAACTAACAATTAATAAAAACATTTTAAATCACACAGTTAAGTAAAACTGTACTGAGATCCCAGGGGAAGTCTACCTTTGTGCCGGTGGTCGTGTCCACATGTGCCTTCCTCCACAACCTCTGCATCAGCAGCAATGGGGACATGGTGGAGCCAGATGTGGAGGGGGTCGACCATGAGGGAGAGGGTGAGAGCCATCTCTACCAACCAGACGACCAGCTGCCCGGAGACTATTTAAGAGACAGACTGGCAGCTGCACTGTCTGCTCCTGGCACTGCCATCGCTGCAGACTGGCAGCTGCCATGTCAGCTCCTGGCACTGCCATCTCTGCAGACTGGCAGCTTCCCTGTCTGCTCCTGGCTCTGCCATCCCTGCCGACTGGCAGCTGCCCTGTCTGCTCCTGGCACTGCCATCTCTGTAGACTGGCTTTATTGCGGAGGAGGTAACAATTCACAAACTAACTCAGAATGTACTTCTTCATTTAGATGACAAACTTACTAGTGCGCGCAGTATCTTTTTTCGATGCTCCAGAGTTTTAATTGGCCAAAATACAATATAACATTTTTTTTCTGCCATTTGATTGGGTAGACCTGTGATCAGGACAGGCCGATGCCAACATGTGGCTACATGCCTGCCAAGCTAGCTGGAGCAGACATCTCTTCTTCAGCTTTTCGTTCAAATTGAACGCTTTTTCTTGAATCTCGCAATGCTACCAATGGCTGTGTAGTTATAATCCATAAACAACATAAATATCAGACATCAAAAGACGTTAGGCTCAAAGTACATACAGATAACAAAATGTGGTACGAGAAAATTTTCAAAATCTCTCTCTCAAAAAAAAAAAAAAAAAACCTGAGGTGTCTTCAAGCTTTATCCAGTTGACTGTTAGATGGACACAGGTGCGCATGGTCAAGCAATCAAGCCCCAGTCCGCTCCACCTGCAGGATTAAGACGCACGCAGACTCCACAGAGCAAGGGAATGGAGCAGTCCTGGTCTTCAGTGCAAGTTGTTACCCAGCAGACAGCGTTTTGTTCCATTTCTAGAGCATTTTTCCAGTTAGACGAAGATAAGCACAGGTGAGCCAGTGTCCCATAAGACTCACTCCCCTTGGCTTTCCCCCATTCGGTAGGCAGGTAAGAAGCTCAGACCTGCAGGTGAGTGAAGGGGCTGCTAGACCTCCTCTGTCCAGCCGGGGGAAACGTTTTAGCTACTTTTCATTCTTTTTCTTGTCATGTAAATTTAGTTTTCTTACTGTTGATTAAAATACTGGATTTCGGTCTTTGTATGTTGTGTCTCTTTGTCTTTGGTTCGAGGGTTTATTATAAACGGACCGGACAGTGCGAGACGAAACACTGCATTTGGTTAAACTGGAAGGACTCTTAATTTCACTTTAATTCAGTGAGGCTTTGGACCCGAAACCAGGACGTTTGATGAGAACTGAACTGCAGGAGCTATTAAGGATGAGCCCTTTCCTGAATCTGGTTTTACCCTGGACTCAGATGGTCTAACGGGACCTGCGCTCGAATGTAAGAGTGTAGAAAATCCAGATCTGTACACACTGAACAGTAAGGCACTATACTGATGTTGTGTAAAGGCTTCAAATGGTTTATTACATGGAAGACCAGACACTGAGAGGAAAACCTACATCCAGATAGTGCTGTTAAACCAGTGTGGTATGGAAGCATAATCCCTACATTAAGTTGACAGTGGAAACGCAAACTGGGATGTTGCATTTGTATTTCAATTATGTCATGATTTTTGTGCACATCGAATGTAAATGAAATGCAATTTCCAATTTGGATTTTAATGTGAAATAAGACTGGCTTAGTGGGAGTGGTTTCTAAAGCCCGTCTGAAGAAACATCAGGTGATCTCCAGTGGAGAATCCTACATGGTGCTATTGCTGTTAATGCTTTAATTCTGTGATTAATCCAAAAGGTTTTGGAAATTGCCCATTTTGTGGAATCGCAGAAGACCTAAAGCATTATTTGAGGGGTTGGAAAACTAGTTTAGTAGCTTCAATGAAACGTGCTGATTGAAGCTCAAAACAACTTTAAAGTTTGGAGCTGGTTACAAAAAGTCTAATTTGTCAAAGTGGCAACTGATTCATCCAACAGTGCTATTCTGATGGATCTTTGGCAATTGGATCTTTGGCACTGTTTTGAGATTAATTTTGTTTTGGTAAATGGTAAATGGTAAATGGACTGCATTTATATAGCGCTTTTATCCAAAGCACTTTACAATTGATGCCTCTCATTCGCCAGAGCAGTTAGAGGTTAGGGGTTAGGTGTCTTGCTCAAGGACACTTCGACATGCCCAGGGCGGGGTTTGAACCGGCAACCCTCCGACTGCCAGACAATTGGTCTTATTACATCGTTTTTATTTATATTATAAAAAATATTGTATTTTTATATCAGTTTATTGTATTTTTCCACAAATACTCTTTGTGTGTATTTATTGAGAATCATGTCAATTCAATAAAGCATATTTGAAATAAACTAATACATTTCTCTCTCCCCCTCTCAAACTGTGCCAGGTTGGTTTGTTGTTTGTTGGAGGAGGCGTGTCAGAGGGAGAGTCTGGCTTTTGAGCACCTGGGATTTCTATTTTGGTACCAAGGTATTTCAAAAGGTATCTTTTTTTGCATTTTTTATCTGGACAGGCTAAAGTGACTTCATGGAGGAACACAATTAAAAACTGGAGTTCTGTGAATTTAGTGATTGTACTGAGGGGGGCCTGTGTCTGTGTGTCTGAGGTGTGTCTGTATGCTCACTATAAACTCAATAACAATAGAAATTTTGGTGAAGGGGCATCAAAAGTGTGTCCCTTCCGCTCTGTCCCTCTCCCATTTCATGTCAGATCCAATTAGATTCATACCAGCAGATTCCCCTGCAGGTACAGCACAGTGTCATAGCGGTTCCACACTCTCAGACATTTTCTCCTGCATTTCAATCAGGTCAGAGCGCTCCGTTTCGGGCTCAGGGAGATGGGGTTCAGTGTCAGAAGGATCCGATTCAGACTCGGGGAGATGGGGTTCAGTGTCAGAAGGATCCGATTCAGACTCGGGGAGATGGGGTTCGGGGAGAGCAGGCTGGGTCTCGGACACAGAGAGAGGGGGTTCAGGGCCGTCAGGAATCAGACCACATGCTGCTCTGCTGCTGGAGCCGTTCTGATCTTCAGCACTGGCTGCTTGGTAACGGAATACAGACTCTGCTCATATTTGGAGGCACTTCCAGAAAGCAAAGGCCCGCAACACCAGCAGCACTCCCAGCACTATCCCAGCCACTGCTCCATCAGAGAGAGGAGGGGCTAAGAGAGAAAGAGGGACTCATTTAGGAGAAATGGAGCAGAGCAGGAAATAATCAGGCAGCAAGACTACAATAATAATATTAATAACAAGAACAATGATAAAAATAACAACAAGAACAATAACAATTATAATCCATTTCCATTTAGAAAACATCCAGAGGGACTTCATAGTGCCTCCATAAAGGTTCATACAACAAGCAGAGCTGATGCAAAGTTAGCAGTCTGACTAACTGTAGTAGCACATTAGTAACAGGTACTGAAGTAACTATGTAAACCAACAATATAACAGGAAGTGCCAGCGTAGGTAGGAGGAGACTGTGGATGTAGGGCTTTGAGTTGAAAATGTGCTTTGAGGAGGGTGTGTGTTATTTATTTATTTGTTCTATTTGAAAAACAAATTTTTTTGTTGCCATTTTTCTCCCATTTTCTCCCCAATTTAGTCATTATATCAATTCCTTGTGTGTATCACAGTCCTGGTCGATGCGCTATCCTCTGTCGGTCTGGGGAGGGTGTAGACTGTAGACTACCACATGCCTCCTCCGATACATGTGGAGTGGCCAGCCGCTTCTTTTCACCTGACAGCGAGGAGTTTCACTGGGAGAGCGTAACGCTTGTGGAGGTTCACGCTATTTCCCCCAGATCCCCTCCCTGCTGAACAGACCAGAACAGACCATCGAGTAGGAGTCGCTAATGCAATGATAAGGAATCATACCCTCACCAGCTTCTCATCCATAAACACTGCCAACTGTGTTCGTAGGAACGTCTGACCAAGCCGGAAGTACCGCTGCCGGGGATTGAACCCGGGTCTCTGCGGCAGTAGGCGAGTGCTTATACCTCTACACATTGTGGTCCTTGATGTAAAGCAAAACATCCAGGGCTGCACCATTAGCCAGGTGAGCAGTGGAGTGGTGAGCAGAGGAGTGACAGGCAGGTAGATCAGGTGATGACAGAGGAAAGGACCTGTATTCTGTACCAGCTGGATGAGGCTGCCAGCACACAGAGTGGGACCAGCAGGGAGAGATGCACTCCTGCACTGAGGCAGTGGGACTCTGAGATGGAACCCTGGGGAACTCCTGCACTAAGCGCTAAGGCAGAGGGTTTCTATGATACAGCCCTTCCATGTTACCCGTTGGGGTAGGAAAAGTACATCCTGTTGAAATTTCTGAAATACCGGTTTGTGCGCCAGGGAAACCATCGGGATCAACTGTGTCAAACTCAGCAGAGAGGTCTAAACAGGATCAAGACAGGGGACAGAGGATCAGTGATGATTCTGTTACTGTGGGGAGGGGGGTGGTATTATAGTGACATTCTTTTACTGTCAGGTAAGCCACTGCCCTTTCCTAGGACATTTTCTGTGCCTAAAGCCTGTCTTACAGCAGCAAACCAGCTAAAAGGCATCCGAGCGTTTTCTCCAGCTTTACTTTACAGACAGAAAAACCAATACAGTAATTTGTGGCCAGATAGAGGCGAAACCCTACACTAAAGGCTTCAACAGGCCATTTTTATACTTTCTGGAGCCAGGTAGTCTATAGGCCGATACATTTCAGTAAATTCAACGGTATTGAGAAAATACTCATTTTGTGCACATTCCATAAGAATTGTAGTCTAATAAAAAAGGAATCAGTCTTCTTTCCAATAATTGTCAGGATTTAAGGGCGACCAGCTTCCCCTTTCCACCACAACCTCCACAGACTTCGCACTGGAATCCAGGAAACATTTTAAACAACAAACTTAAAGCAAAGGACACTCAAGTAAGGCTGTAACTCTGGGCTTAGTACAATTAGCGACGGACCAAATTTAGCCACATTTATGATTGGATGCATGTAACTGTGACGGTTATTTACACGGTTGTCTGTATTTATTTTATCTTGTGTTGAATTGAGTCAGCCGCTGCTAATCCAAAGAATTTAATGAATACCTTCACCTCTTAACTAAATCATTTATATTAATTTAGTATTAGCTGAATGATATTATGATTTGGTTAAGATTGACTATAATGTGTAATTTTAATAATAATTAATTTGATTATTAATTTGAATTGCTAATTTATAGTTTGTATAATTATTATGAGACTGATTATTACATGCTGGTGCCACCTGTGAGGATATTGATGTATATCTTCTACAGTTTGGTGCCCCACTATGAGAAGTAGCGGCATGTCCCCTACAGTATTATTATTTCCTTTATTTTTCCAATGGCTTGCAACAGCCATAACAGAGTGGACCAATAAGATGCTGAGCCCTGCATCTGCACAAACACACAGATCTGAAGAGGAGGACCGTACCTGAGACTCGCACAGAGACTGAGCCGATGGCCTTGTTGGTCTCAGGATCGGTCACCTTGTAGACTCCGGCATCCTCCAGTGTCACACTCCTCAGCAAAAGGGTGTAGTTCTGGGCCAGAAGCTCACATCTCTGAGCACAACGCTCCCCATACCTGGCTGGGCCTTTATTTGCATCGAGCATCAGCACCTCATCTGAACCAAGGCCTGCACTGAATGTTACCCTCACTGGGTCTGCGGTATAGAGCGGTATGGAGAGCAAACCACCGGCCTTCACTGTGAGGGTCTGGGGTGGGTGGCCTGTGAGTGCAGGGATTTCATTTACATATTTGCATATTTTACACTTTCATGTACATGCAAAAACGTAAAAATAAGGCAAATTATGGCATGCAAAAATTACTGGTGTCATTTTTCATCAAATGTGAGGTACATCACACAATATTTCTGTAAATTATTAAACATTTTTACATTTGCACTGATTGCAAGTAATTTAAGAAAGAATGGCCCCTCTACAAAACTGAAGATTTAATTTTACCTGTAACAACGAGCCTGACAGAATCTGGGTTCCCAGTCTCTTTTGTACTGCTGTAGAAGCACTGGTAGTCGTCTTCATCTGAAAACCGTGTCTGTCTGATGGTTAAAGACATGTTTCCATGGAGGGCTTGTTCTGGGGAAACTGAAGCTCTGTTCTCGAACCCGAGCCCATATGTGGTGGTGTTGTTAAGGAGCTGGTAAACGTTCTCTCCACCTCTCTTCCAAAGGATATCCAGATCACCAGCACGCGCTTGTTTATTAATGTTCCCAAAGCAAGGAAGGCTGGCGGACATTCCCATCGCTACGGAAACATTTGATGGGACTGAGACTGAGAGAGACAGAGAGAGAAAGGGAGAGAGAGAAAGAGAGACAGAGAGAGAAAGAGAGATTTATAAAGCATTCCTGGCATACAGGAATTGAACAGCTCAACCATGTTGCTTGGGGTAGATGAAGGCCCTGATGCAGCATATGCTGTCTACTGCATACCACCCAAGGCTTGTGGGTTTTACACAGACTGGAATCATCCTGTCCCCCCAAAAAACAATCATAAGAATAATAATAGTAATATCCTTTGTCAAAAAAAAAAAAAAAAACTTATTGGGCTATCAAATCCACAAACACCAAAAACATTCACTAAAACTGTAGGAAAAAAGGTGACATGTCCTTGCCTCTAATTTCCAGTTTCATGTCTGAAAGTATGATCCCATCCTTGTACTGGCATGTGTAGATGCCGAGGTCACTGTACACCACAGGATTGAGGGTGAGGCTGTAGTCTCCCAGCTCTGTTAGGTGGAAGGATTCCACCCGTCCCAGGAAGCTGCTTCCTGGAGAAAATGATCCGCTGTGGAGTTCAGCCACGAGCAGCCAGTCAGGATACTCATACTGCTGAAACCACCACTCCACACCTCTGCTGGGGTCTCCATCGCAGGGGAGAGTGAGGGAATGACCAACGCTCACAGGTAAAACCAAAAAGTAGGCCGAAGATAGTTCCAGCTGGACTAGGGGAAGGGAGAGCGAGAGCAAGGGGGAAACTGGATGTTCAGTCGGCATAAGATAGAGAAATCTCACAAGGCTGGGTTTTTCATCCAAAAGAGAGAAATCTCACAGAACTGGACTTTTCATGCATAAGAGGGAAATCTCACAGGGCTGGGCTTTTCATGCATAAGAGGGAAATCTCACAGGGCTGGGCTTTTCATGCATAAGAGAGAAATCTCACAGGGCTGGACTTGCGTGCATATACAGTGCCATAAAGAGTATTTCCTGATTTTCTCCATTATTGCATATGTCACATTGAATGGTTTCAGATCTTTAGACAAAATCCAAAACTTATTATATAACTAAAATACGACTTCCATCACATTGTCTGATGCATGTTTTAGCATTGAGAATTGATACTGAGCCCCTTTAATAGTCCGCATTACAGGTACGGACAGGAAGAGTGGGCTAATATTCCTCCACAGCGATGTAAGACTGATATAAAATTATAGGAAGTGTTTTGTTGCAGTTATTGATGCTAAAGGTGCTGCAACCAGTTAATACCTGCTAATAATTTTTAAAATGTGTTTTGTGTTCACTCAGGTTTCCTTTGTCTACTATAAAATGTTGTCTAAAGATCTGAAACCATTCAGTGTGACAAATATGCAGCAATAGAGGGGGGGGGGGGGGGGTTAATAGAGGAAATCGGGGCGGGGGGGGGGGGGGGGTGGTGGTTAATAGAGGAAATCGGGGGGGGGGGGGGGGGGGTGGGTGGGGGGTAATAGCTTCGCTGGCAACTTGTCAAACAGATCAAGGCGTTGTCCTGTTGTGTCATGCGTTATACACATAGCCTATTTTCTTGGGAGCACTGAGCAATGAGCAATGTGCGGATATAATTTTTTCACGCGACTTAGCCTTGATCCAGGACCACTTATCTACTTTACCTTAAACGACATTTACTTTAAACCCTTGGATTTTGAATGAATGAGTTATAGACGGTGTATGTCTTGTATGTGAGTAACTTGGCATTTTTGTACGTTGAAAACGTGTTTTTTATGATATCTACTTTACCTTAAACGACCTTTACTTTAAACCTTTTGAAACCAAACACTTTCATTAGTGCCAAATGCATGTGTGTAGCTTACTCACCCGACATAAATCCAACAAGGACGCAAAACCTTGCGAATCTCATTTCCGGCTGGGAATCGCTACTCAGACACCTGACCAAATACTATTAGGATAAATATAAGCTCCTTAATTTAAGCTCTCTCCAGTAAATCAGACGTCTTTCGCCGTCGTGACTTGGCTGGCTAGCCCCGCAGGTCGAGCTAAAGTCAACCAATGTCTTCAATATGCTGTTCTTCATACTATTAGACTGCTAATACATTAGACCGGCAAAACGTCATCCAGATTAGGCTCTCTCATCCAACAGTATCCATCTGCAGCCCGCAAGACTACACGACACGCCCACTACAAGACAGACCCTTCTCTCTCTCATCACCACGCCCCAGACGGCAACAGCGTAAACAGAGGAAGTTGAAACATGTCTATGGGAAGCTATGAAACCCTGTGTTTCATCTCCACACACGAGTAACCCTGTAAGCTTAGCTTAGCTTAGCTTAAGGGCGCAAATACAAACCATTTTTACTTCCATGAATTTAATATTAACAGCTGTGGCCTAATGTTAGTAGCACAGATACTTGTCAGCCACAGCATATATTGCCAGGGCAGGACAGTGGCAGCGAGCCTGTGTGCGCTCATCCGTTTTGCAGACTCAAGGTATTTGTATAAAAATAGTATAAAAATTCATAGCCTCCTGTAACCTACATTACAAAGAATAGGTTGTAGTGGGGCCCGGGTTCTTTGTAGGTGTCGTGGTCTAGGAAAACGACAGCAGTCTCTGAGTCCAATCGCCAATCTGTAGAAAACTACTTCACGAGGGAAAAGACAGCCCAACAGCAAGCTCTTCAGAAAGGTTTAGACTTTATTTGCACCGGTGCATGTGCACAACAAAGCCGGAACAATTCCGCCGAATTGAACCTCGACTGTCAGTTTTACAATCCTTTTATACACAAAATGTACTCCACAAACTCCATAACCCCTTATACATTTGCGTAAATCCCAGCCACCTGTTCTTCTTGGCACTACATGATGTTATTCTAACCATCTCTTATCTGACCTGTTCGGCACTAGACGGACTTTCTTGGGTCTTAGGAGATAACGTCAGTGTGGAAAGCTACACCAACTTTCTTTTAAAACCAGTGGTCTTTGTTCTGTACTTTTCCAGTATGCATATAAGTATATAAGTCTCAGCTTTCTGTAATTTTTTCATTAAACATACAAGTTACATATGGGTCACTGTAAAATAATAGTTTTCTAGTTAGTGTTTATCTGTTCAGTGACTAGTTCTTTTCTGCTGAGTGAGTAAATATGTAAATATGATTTCTAAGGCTACTGCGTTCTCATGCTCTTTATCTACAGTGGATACTGTGGTTTCTTGCGTTTCAAAAAGCTTATCTACAACTACTGATAGTAAGATTTCTAAGGCTACTGTTTTGATTATATGAGTAGATGTTTGTACTTGTGATATTTTATCATGACGCATAGTGAAGTCATCACAGGCGTAAAAGCTTATCTATAACTACTAATAAAGCTACTGTTTTGATTATATGAGTAGATGTTTGTACTTGTGATATTTTATCATGACGCATCGAGAGTTTGAAGGACACATCTGGCCCAACCTTGATAGTGAGGTCATCACAATCATGGGGCGTCTCAAAATTTTCCCTACATAGGCTACTAACAGTTACTGGTTGGGGCTCAGGCTAGACCACAGTGCTGTTGCTAGCTAGCTTACTATTTGTAGAGCAGGACTGGAAAGTAAAATATTTCACTGTTAATTTGCTTACGTGGAGACTCAGTAAGGTAAAAAATGGATGTCCGGGTAGGACACCTCTGGCCATTGAGTGGGGTTATTGCACCAGCTTGATGCTGGGAGACTGAAGGGGCATGACTGGAGATGGATCAAATTAAGCTTTTCGATGTATCTTGCGCGTTCTATGGCAGGCAGAGTGGACATATATTTACTAGACATAGTGTCTTTGGGTCATTTATAAACGAATTTAATTCTGGTGGTCTTCTATTAGTTTTGTTTTGTACTGCTATTTTACAGTCCATGGCGAGTGCCATTTGTTTTCCCCTTAAAGGCGCGGGGACGTGTTGCAAGGCAAAGTTCCCGGATGTGCCGGTCTGATCGCGTTGATACTTCTGCTTTCCTTTGTTTTTTTTATACATCCTCTTTGCAGGAATAATAATAATAATAATAATAATAATAATTCTTTTTCTTCTTCTTTTTCTTCTTATTAATAATAATAATAATAATAATAATAATAATAATAATACCACTAATAAAAAATAAAAACAACAACATAAATAATAATAACGGCAATAATAATACTTCTAATACGAATAACAATAATAATAATAATAATAATAATAATAATAAACTGAAGTAAAAAATATTGGTAATAACATAAATAAACTATCCCAAAAACAACAGCATATCCTACTAGGATCATAATAGAAAACAGCAGTGGGCTAATTGCACTACCTTGCAGCATACCATTTTCAATCGAAAACCTTTCCGAGAATGTTCGCCCCACCCTCACCTGTATCACCCTGCCAAATAAGAAATCCCTGATCCAGTTAAATACCGTCCCCCCCACTCCCAGAGCAGCAAGGTTAATCAGCAAACCTTCTTTCCACAACATACCGTGCCTTCTCTACATCTTCCAGTTTCCTAAGAGCTTATCTTCCTGTTATCTTCATTCATTCGACGAACCTTGAATCATCCCAGTTCAACATAACAGAACATAACATAACATAACATAACGTAAGACAAGAACAGGCCATTCAGCCCAACACTGCTCATCTAGTCCTACCACTAAACTGTCCTTAATGCTTAGTTTACCAAAAAGTGGTCAGTGTGTGGAATAGCTTGCCTGGACATGTAGTGGTGCCAGTATTTCTGCCTCCACTACATGTCCAGGCAAGCTATTCCACACACTGACCACTCTCTGCGTGAAAACATATTTCCTAACGTCCTGTGGTTTGTATGTTTGTGTGTTTGTGCGTTCAAGGAAAAGTTTCACATTTTAGGCTACTCACGGGTCCTTTTGGAGTTTTCGAGTTGGAGTGTTTCGGTGCAGGTCGGTTTACATGGAATCGATGTCCAGCTTTCCACGCGTCCCAGCCATAGACTATAAAAAACAGGTCCCAGCACAAACAACAGTAAGCTCCGCCCACCAAGCGGTTTCCTGCTCTGAACAGGCTCTTGCACACAAGTGCTTCCCGCTGAGCTTTCCGTGGCCATCGTGAGTTAGCTACAGAATTGTTCATTACAAGGAACGGTTTATGAAAATAAATACAGTGAACGGAGGAAGTAAGATGCAGAGTTAAGACCGCTTCTTTCGCCTTTGGTAATGCACACCACCTCTGACCAGCACCTTCGCTTGCATCAGGTACTTGACTTTGACCGCACTTGACCTCAACTCAATCATTCATTTGTATGAACGTCAATATTTGTTTATTTAGCAGCAATGAGTAGTTTCAGTCAAATTTGTTGAATAGTGTTGACTTTCCTGTCTAAAGCCATCTCCTGCCATCCAAGACTAAAGAGTAAATATCACTGAATCCAATAAGATAAGAAAGTAACATCAAACCAGCAGGGACAAAAACAAAACAAAAATTTTGTCTTGAAACAAGAACGACTGATGTCATTTAAAATACAAAATAGTTTATTAATTAGCCAATAGACTTAAAGTAAAATCACAATGAAATGCATCCATAATCATAAAAACATAAAGTACATGAATAAAGAAGTAGCTCATTTACATTTGCTCACGTCAGTACACTACAGTGCTAAACAGAGGAAGGCTTGGATCTGTACTGCTGCTTTGACAGAGTCACTGCAGCGAATGCACACGGCCAAGAATGCAAGGGCAAATGCAGCACTGAGAAAAAGAGCAAAAAAAAAAAAAAAAAAAAACAGTTAGAAATTTTTAGAATTTACAAAAGGGCACAAAAGCACAGATCCTCTAGGCTCACCAGATAGTCAGCTCCTGCCTTCCTCTTGTCCTCTGTGTTGCAGTTGGTAAGAGGAGCTTCTGATGATGTATTACAGGACAGAATGTCCACTGCCACAGCATGGCGATTATCCATAGTTAGCTACCACCTTTGGTATGTTTATTTTAATTTTATCATTTCTTATATTTCAGGGTAAGGACACATGATGTGGCACGGAGGAGGAGAGAGAGGCTGCTACATGAAAAAAACATCTTGGCCAACCTTTGTGCCGGTGGTCGTGTCTACATGTGCCTTCCTCCACAACCTCTGCATAAGCAGCAATGGACACATGGTGGAGCCAGATGTGGAGGGGGTCGACCATGAGGGGGAGGGTGAGAGCCATCTCTACCAACCTGACGACCAGCTGCCAGGAGACTATTTAAGAGACAGACTGGCAGCTGCCCTGTCTGATCCTGGCACTGCCAACCCTGCAGACTGGCAGCTGCCCTGTCTGCTCCTGGTACTGCCATCTCTGCAGACTGGCAGCTGCCCTGTCTGCTCCTGGTGCTGCCATCCCTGCAGACTGGCAGCTACCCTGTCTGCTCCTGGTACTGCCAACCCTGCAGACTGGCAGCTTCCTCATCTGCTCCAGACACAAGGAGATGGGGTTCAGTGTCAGAAGGATCCGATTCAGACATGGGGAGATAGGGTTCAGTGGGAGAAGGATCTGATTCAGACACGAGGAGATGGGGTTCAGAGGGAGAAGGATCTGAATTGGACACAAGGAGATGGAGTTCAGTGTCAGAAGGATCCGATTCGGACACGGGGAGATGGGGTTTGGGGAGAGCAGGCTGGGTCTGGGACACAGAGAGAGGGGGTTCAGGGCTGTCAGGAATCAGACCGCATGCTGCTGTGCTGTTGAAGTCGTTCTGATCTTCAGTGCAGGCTGCTTGGTAATAGACTGCAGGCTTTCGCTTTTGGAGGTACTGCAACACCAGCAGCACTCCCAGCACTCCCAGCACTCCCAACACTATCCCAGCCACTGCTCCCGCAGAGAGAGGAGGGGCTAAGAGGGAACATGGAGAAAGAGGGACTCATTGAGGAAAATACAGCAGAGCAGACAATAATCAGGCAGGAAGACTACAATAATAATATTATGTGGTGGGGTGGGCGTGGTTTCAGCGTCGGCTGCAGGGAGAGAGAGAGTGAGAGGAGCGGCTCTCGGATCCTTCGTCACAACTGTCAGGTGGAGGTAATCAGCGCCGATAATTATCAATTGTTTAATTACGCTGATTGCCTCTGATTGTTTTCAACAGTGAGCCTGGGGTTTTAAAAGGGGAGACCGGGAGTCTTCGGGGGCGAACACCGGAAAGAAGACGGAAACTGCACAGAATTACCGAAAACAAAAAAAAGGATCTGTGTTCCGTTGTAGCCAAGTGAAGCCGGTGGCGAAATAAAAGAGCACGCAGTGCTAAAAACTCAAACCTTGTCTCAGTGAGTCTGTTGGCGGGCAGGAGGGGTGGCACTCACTTGCCACATATTAATAGCAACAACAATGATAATAATAACAATAATAAAAATAACAAAAGAACAATAACAATTATAATCCATTTACATTTAGCAAACATGCAGAGGGACTTATATTTGAAAAACAAATAAAACAAATTTTTTTGTTGCCATTTCTCTCCAATTTTCTCTCCAATTTAGCCGTTGTATCAATTCCCTGTGTGTATCACACAGTCCTGTTCGATGCGCTATCCTCTGTCAGTCTGGGGAGGATGTAGACTACCACATGCCGCCTCCGATACATGTGGAGTCGCCAGACGCTTCTTTTCACATGACAGTGAGGAGTTTCACTGGGAGAGCGTAACGCATGTGGAGGTTCATGCTATTTCCCCCAGATCCCCTCCCTGCTGAACAGGCGCCCCGACCAACCAGTAGGAGTCGCTAATGCAACAATCAGGAATCATACCCTCACCGGCTTCCCACCCACGAACACTGCCAATTGTGTTCGTAGGAACGTCTGACCAAGCCAGAAGTACCGCTGCCGGGGACTGAACCCAGGTCTCTGCGGCGGTAGGCGAGTGCATATACCTCTACACATTGTGGTCCTTGATGTAAAGCAAAACATCCAGGGCTGCACCATTAGCCAGGTGAGCAGTGGAGTGGTGAGCAGAGGAGTGACAGGCAGGTAGATCAGGTGATGACAGAGGAAAGGAGCTGTGTTCTGTACCAGCTGGATGAGGCTGGCAGTACACAGAGTGGGACCAGCAGGGAGAGAGGCCCAGTACTTCACTCACACAGCACCAGGGCCTGCACAATGAGCTGGGTGGGGCTGATAACCATCAAAGGACTGATTCTGCTGCTGTAGGGTGTGGGGAGGAATCAGCAGCTCTCAGTAACAGCTTGCTATCTGGAAATGCGCTGATTCTTAGCACTCCAGAATGCAGATACCATTGTAGTGCCAGGAGTAACAGAGATAGGGATAGGTAAAAAAATTTTCAAGATTGAGTTTGAGATCTAGCCGTTGAGCATATTCAACTGGAAATATCACTCAAGACAGGCTTGTTGTGTGAGGAAATCTGCACATCCGTGGATGGAGAACAGAGACACAGCTCTCTGAGCTCAACACACCACAGCAGTGATAGGAGAAGCTAAGCTACTGAGAAAGGAGCGTGCACAAGGAACACAGGTGAGGCCAAGGATGGAGCCCTGGGGAACTCCTGCACTAAGCGCTAAGGCAGTGGGACTCTGAGATGGAGCCCTGGGGAACTCCTGTGCTAAGCACTAAGGCAGTGGGACTCTGAGATGGAGCCCTGGGGAACTCCAGTACAAAGGGTTAAGGCAGTAGGACTCTGGTATTGACCCCTAGGGTACTCCTGCACTACAGCAGTGGGACTGAGCAGAAAAGAATCTCTTGTTGGAAATACCTGAGATACTGCTTTGTGGGCCAGGGTTACCATCAAACGCAAGAGAGAGGTCAAGACAGGACAAGGAGGCAGTTTATGCAGATCTGCATGATTCTGTTACTAGGGCTGGGACTGTAGTGATTTTCTTTTACGCTCAGTTAAGCCACTGCTCTTATATTTCCTTTGTGCAAACCCGCTTAAAGGCATTACAGAGCATTTCCTTCAGCTTCATAGACAGTGGCAGCCTGAACCCAGAACAATAATATTAGATTAGACAGATAAAGGTGAAAACTGAGGCTATAGGCCCTTTTCAGTCTTTCTGCTGCCAGGTATACTATTAAGTAAATTAAGTGTTATTGTAAAAATATACTCATTTTATGCTAATTCTGTTGGAATTGTGGATTAATTAAAAGCAAATAACCACCAGACAGCAGTCTGTCTCATTGCCGATCATTTCCAGGCTTTAGAGAGGCCTTAGACATTGTTTGATAAATGTTTTATTCAGAAATTAGGGGAAACAAATACTTAAAAATAGATAAAACTAAGCTACATCTTAGAAATCATGGCTAAAGCTTTGTGCTTCTAGTGTACAGTGCACTCAAGGGGACAAAAGACGATAATTATAAAATCTGAGGCATTGGCTAGAATGCGGGAAATTAAGTTAACCATCTCTTACACTTGCCAGTGGTGCCAAACCAAAACAATTAAGAGAGGTGAGAATTCAGAACACAAATCTGTAATAAAAGTTGTGTAACTACTTTAATCAGTAATATTTTATTATTTTTACATTATTTATTTTATATTAATATTATTATTATTATCTTTATTTTCCCAAAAGCCATAACTCAGTGGAATAACATAGTGGACCAATAAGATGCTGAGCCCTGCATCTGCACGAACACAAAGAGCTGAAGATGAGGACCGTACCTGAGACTTCCAGAGAGACAGAGCCGATGGTCTTGTTGGTCTCAGCATCGGTCACCTTGTAGACTCCGGCATCCTCCAGTGTCACACCCCTCAGCAAAAGGGTGTAGTTTGGGCCAGAAGCTCACATCTCTGAGCACAATGCTCCCCATACCTGGCTGGGCCTTTATTTGCATCGAGCATCAGCACCTCATCTGAACCAAGGCCTGCACTGAATGTTACCCTCACTGGGTCTGCGGTATAGAGCGGTATGGAGAGCAAACCACCGGCCTCCACTGTGAGGGTCTGGGGTGGGTGGCCTGTGAGGGCAGGGAATTCATTTACATATTTGCATATTTTACACTTTCATGTATATTTACAGGTGATATGAACACATTATTAATAGCAGTCAGCTTGTTAGTGTAAAAAGGTAATAATTACATAGGGAAAATTAAGTCAACTAAAAAATTACTGGAGTCATTTTTCATCATATTCAAGGAACATTATGGAATATTTATTTAAATTATGAAATATTGTTACACTTGCCCTGCACTTACCACAAGAAAAAATAAATACACATCTGACACACTTACACACCTGAGCTGATCAGCAACCCTACAGAACTGAAGATCTAAAGTGAATTTTACCTGTAACAACGAGCCTGACAGAATCTGGTTTCCCCCTCTCTTTTGGACTGTTGTAGAAGCACTGGTAGACGCCTTAATCTGAAAACCGTGTCTGTCTGATGGTTAAAGACATGTTTCCATAGAGGGCTTGTTCTGGGGAAACTGAAGCTCTGTTCTTGAACTCGGGCCCATATGTGATGGTGTTCTTATGGAGTTGAAAAATGTTCTCTCCACCTCTCTTCCAGAGGATATCCAGATCACCAGCACGCGCTCGATTATTAGTGTTCCCAAAGCAAGGAAGACTGACAGACATTCCACTGGCTATGAGAACACTTGATGGGACTGAGAGAAAGAGAGAGAGAGAGAGACAGAGAGAGAGAGAGAGAGAGAGAGAGAGAGAGAGAGAAAGAGATTTACAAAGCATTCCTGGCATACAGGAATTGAACAGCTCAACCATGTTGCCTGGAGTAGAAGAAGGCCCTGATGCACCATATGCTGTCCACTGCACACCACCCAAGGCTTGTGGGTTTTATACAGACTAGAATGATCCTGTACCCCCAACAACAACCCTAAGAATAATAACAGTAATATCCTTTGACAAAAAAAACCTTTTTGGCCTATCAAATCCATAAACACAAAAAACGTGCACTAAATCTGTAGGAAAAAAGGCGACATGCACTTACCTCCAATTTCTAGGTTCACAACTGAAAGAACAGTCTTATCCTTGTACTGGCATTTATAAATGCCGAGGTCACTGTACACCACAGGACTGAGGGTGAGGCTGTAGTTTCCCAGCTCTGTTAGGTGGAAGGAATCCACCCGTCCCTGGAAGCCGCCTCCTGGGGAAAAGGATCCGGTGTGGAGTTCGGCCACAAGCAGCCAGTCAGGATACTCATACTGCTGAAACCACCACTCCACATCCCTGCTGGGGTCTCCATGGCAGGGGAGAGTGAGGGAATCGCCGACATTCACAAATAAACCCAGACGGCTTGGAGATGCTGGCGAGGCTGGGAGAGGGAGAACGATAGTTTTCAATTCCCCACTTCTCCCATCAATTACAGAGCTACCTGGTGCCGGTTTTGAAACGTCTCTCATCTAATCTGCCTTAAACGACTCATCAGACCTTGTGAAACCACAGACCTTAATTTATGCAAAATGCACGTATGTAGCCTGTACGAACAGTCCTGGAGGTGTTTGTTTACTTGGCCTCTAACTGGGAGACGGTCTGCTCCGTCAGGAATATGCTCAAGACTATCAGCCAGAAGCTGGCCGCTGTAAGTCTTGGTCTCAACATAATTAAGACGGCAGTGTAGTATGATGGATAAGCAGCTGGTCTTGTAACCTAAAGGTCACAGGTTCAATTTCCAAGTAGGGCACTGCCATTGTACCGTATATACAGGTATCAGTATATATCCAGCTGCATACATGGATTCAGTGTAAATGCTATGTAAGTCACTCACACATTGGTTAAGAGCGTCTGCTAATGTAATGGAACAACTACAAAACACAGCTCTGATATGGTACAATACTGAGCATTTGTAGCCAAAGTTACTCACCAAACAGAAGCCCAAGAAGGACGCCAAAACTTGTCATTCTCATGTCCGGCAGGGATTGTTACTGAAAGATCTGAAAATGTAATGTTGGAAGAAAAAGAACTTATGTGAAATTTCCTTAATTACCATTGTGACTTTGAAACGGTCTCTCTAGTAAATCAGACAACAGAAGCAGGAAGAGGCGTCTCTTCTCCGCTGTGCCTCAGCTCAGCTGGCTAGCTCTGATAGTCTGGCTGAAGACAAACCCTTAACGAAAACTTTCACACCGTGTTAGTTATGGTTGCGTGCTGAAAGGCTGCATGTTGAAATTTTGGAAGAGTGTTTGCCGTGTTTTATTAGTGATGTTGCCTCACCCTCACTGTTCAATTTCAGAACTCTTTTATCCATTTTATCATCCATTTTCTACTGTAAGAATGCATAACTATACACAGGAACTTTGGGGCCTCTGGCTCCCAGACTTTTTTGGTCAACCAAGGAAGTATGTGCCTGTCCCCTTCCTCTTGTGACCCTGCAATAAACTCTCTGCGTGATCAATTAAGCACCAGCTTGGGACAAGGAACACCCCCTTTTTGGAGTAATGGGGAGCTCGATTAACAAGCTTAAACATTAACACAGTAATCAATGGTCTATCTGTTCATATTTCATTCACTGCTCCAATACCGCAAGCCAATCAAATGTGGCCAAAATAATAAACCAGTCACATTACAGAGATCACACGTGGGGTTCCGTCGTGTCAGTGACTTTTGAGCATAAAAGTAATCAAAAAACTTAATAACTTTGCTCTGAGGTAAGGCATTGCCTGACCGACCAGAAACGCACCTCCTTAAGGACATCACCGGACTTTGCTGCGCTTCCCAGCTCGCACCTCGCTGGAGACCTGCCTGAGTTGGCCTGCCACGTCCGCGGAATAAACCAAGCCGGCTTATTTCCCATCTACAGCTGTTTGAGGAACACGTATCTGCGTACTTTTCCTCTGTATCTCCCTTGCAGCCAGGACCCACGTGGAAGATTTGTGCACATCCGTCGTCTTGACTGGAACCCGTCCCGAACCTTCGTTAAATGGTAGTACTGCCAGCCTCTTATGTTTAGCCATCGCAATATCATCATTTCCTCGTATAATCTTATTCATCATATTATACAAATTATTGTTTTCAATTAACCTGTTATCAACTCATTATCATAACCAATAATTGTATATTCTTTATTTCTAAACTGTTGTCATGTCCGTGTTATTTTAATAAGTTGGGCTCTACTGACATCTCAAATTCTGATTGGTTGTTGAAACTCCATTCATCTGAGTAAACCTCACAACACTATGCTTGAAGTCCAACATGAGCAGAAATGCAACAGAAATCTACATCTATGCCCAATTGTGGAAAGTTTAACGCGAACACTGATAGGTTAACAGGTTGGGTCTGAACGTTTGGGCTGAGGTTGAACTTAATATTGCAGCAGTGGAGTCTGAACAGATTACCACTCTGTCTGGTTTTACACCCATTGCAGGGTAAAATTACGGCTATTATTTCTGCTGTGTACACTGATAAGTGGTTAGAAATTATTTTGCATATACTTGTATCTAATCCTGGGATACACACACCAGCACCTACATGTCCATCACTTGGGTCTTTAGAACCGTCTGTGTAGATCAAGTAGTTGTAATATCTGTTCTTTAGATACATTTCCATTATATAATAAATTTAATGAATTTGCCTCTCTGACAACTCTTTTTTCTGCTTAATTGCAAGTCTATTTTTAGGGTCAGGATGTATCCATGGAGGTACATTACCTAACACCACGGTAGGGCTGTATCAAACTTTATTCATGACACAATATTCTATTTTTTGGCCCACAGTCCACCCAAATCCTCTCCCTGCACATTGCGGGTATTCCCAGTATTCCCATTCCCAGCCATTTTGGAGCCCCACTGATGCAACATCTCCCTTTTCTGGTCCTTGCAGTTTAATCCGGTATGCCAATGATCACTCAGTTCTCCTTAAGTGTAGAGGTAATTCACTAATTTATATAATAAAAAGCATTTATGGGAGTTGTTCTAGATGCACCTGTACTTAGTGCTCTGCACTGTACTCAGTCAATGGTTTCTGATGCAGAGTTAGTTGCTGCTCCATATATTACACAAAAATAATCAGTGGCAGATCTCATTAGAGACAGATATGCAGCAGTGATCTTTGTTCATGCCCCAGTCATATCCAGAAACACATCTCATATGTCATGGTTCTGTGTTTCTGTCTGTTTTTCCTTGTTGGGCCGCCAGATGGCGGCACTTCTGTTTTGTGTCCTGCCCGTTCCCCTGTTAATTGTTTTATTGCTTTCAATTATTTTATTATTGTCTCGTTATTTAATCATCGTCCCCACCTGCCTCTCGTTTTCCCTTCCCTCTGGTTTGATTGTTCTTTGAGTTCACATGTGTCTTGTTACCCCTGTCTACTTAAGTTCTTTGTCCCCTTGACTCGGGTGCTGGTTCCTTGTGTTTGTTTCCGACTTGTGATTGTTTCAGACCGTATGTACCTGCCCGTGTTTTTGACCCGTTTGTGTTTCTGACTTTGTTTCCGCCTGTGTGTTTCTGTGCGTTTCTGCCGTTTGTTTTCTGTACTGGTGTAGTTCTGTTTTTTTGTATTTTTTAGTTTTCATTTTATGCCCCTCGTGGCTCTTTGTTTGTTCTGTTTTTTTGTTAGTAAAGTCTTTTTGTATCTACATTTTTGAGTTTCATGTTTTTCCCCACTCTGCGCCTGGGTCCTAAACCCCATACCGTGACATCATAAGGTTCATTTTTTTTTTTTTTTTTTTTTTGCATTTAGTCTCTATGTTTTATATAATGTTTCCATGTGTCTTTTTGATCAAGCCACAATCCTAAGTTTTTAGAGTATTTTACTCTCTCCGTTGATTATTATATAACATCCTTACTATATTGCTATCTGTTCATTTTTATTGTGAAAAGCATGTCACCTGATTCTGCCACAGAGAGCTTCAATCCCCAATTATATGACCATTTGTCAACATTATCTATGGCTTTCTGAATACTGAGGTGAACTTCAAGGACTTAAGGTTAATTTTTCCCCTTTTCCAAATTGCTCCATCACCTGCGTGTGGTCAATACCAGTGTTCTCAGAGACATTTATTGATCATAATGTTAAATAGTATGGGACTATAGTATAGTATTCCATTATCAATCCTATACACATCAGACATTTCAAATCCTACTTTTACTTTAAAAGTTCTATTTTAAATAAATTGTCACCCAGGTGCACAGCTTTCCATTGATACGTATCATACGTATCATTATCAACAGTCCCTCTTTCCACACAGAATCATAAGCTTTTTATATATATCAAGTACACTATAACCAGACGTCCTTCATAAACTGTTTCTTCTCAACTTCATTGCTTACTTTACCTAGAGCGTTTTAGCGAGTTGAAATTTCGGATTCAAGTTGAACACAATCGCGTGGGCGGGATCTACACAGAAGCGCAGGTGATGCGTTTCTATAGGGAATGGGGATGTGACGTCATCAACAGTTGACGTTAGCGAGTTTAAATGCCGGTTCCACGTGCCAGTCTACTGTGGAGTGACAGTATAGCTGCTAGTCGTTTGTACGCGTGCCAGTTTATAGTCTGTGAAAGCTTTTCGTGCCGATCAGGCGTTCGACTACAGTAAGAAAAGTATGTTATTGATGCAACCTGTGTGAGGCAGAATCAACTCCACACAAACTACCCAAGAATGAAATCCCTTCACACAAATGAACGTTTTGGTGGTCCCTTGACAATTATATAAAATATATTGACACATAAAAATTGCCTACGCCAGCTTTAACCTCGCGTTTGCGTCTTAAAATGGTGCACATTTTCATTGTAATTGATATTTATCATAACATTTCTCCAATACTAAAGTAGCGTAAGATAACACAAGAGGAGGCAAGGGCGAGCTGGGAGCTCCGATCTCAAGCCTGCGAGTGCGCAGGACCGAGCACGCTCTCCGCGGATCATGACTGTGAGACTACACGGATTCCTCTCCGCACAATCCAACTAAAATATATCACTAGATAATAACCACTGGGGTATAATGGTAAACAATAATAAATAAATAAATAACACAATCACAAGCTGCACATTTGGTCATGAACTTTCTTATGCTAGTTCGGGGTTAGCTTACTCTCGGTTTTCAAACCACCAATCTTCATTCATTCATTCATTCAGAAAACTTTGATTCATTCCACTTGGCTTCATTTAGACTAGCATGTTCATTTTAGGCCACTCTTTTGAAGTCTTTTGAAGCGGTTGTTCCCGCCGCACGTTCTAGCTACATGGAATCGGGTGTCCAGTTATCTGCGAGTTGAAGCGCAAAACCAGCAGCGACCGGTGATGAACATCTAGAAACTGTAAAAAGTTCAGGCGCTTGACTACAACAAGGGAAGTATGTTATTCATGCCACCGGTGTGAGGCAGAATAAACTCCCAAGTCACCCAGAGCTCCACACAAACTACCCACGAATGAAATTCCTTCACACAAATGAACGTTTCGTAATGGTCCCTTGACAATTAAATAAAATATATCAAACAGAAAAATTGCTTACTCCAGTTTAACGTCCCGTTTGCGACTTACAATGGCGCACACTCATTATAATTGGTATTAATTCCAACATTTCTCCAATATTAAAGCAGCATACGATAACAAAAGATGACTTTTGGCAAGGGCGAGATGGGAGCGAGTTGGCAGGACAGGACCGAACACACGGTTCTTCACCCGTGAGAATATCAACTACGAAAGCCTCTCCACTCAATCTACCTAAAATCACTAGATATAACTAGATAATAATCGCTGGGGTATAATGGCGAACAATAATATATATATATATATATATATATATATATATATATATATATATATATATATATATATATATATATATATATATATATATATAAACACAAAGACAAGCCTTACCTTTACACAAGAATAATCAGTGGCAGATCTCATTAGAGACAGATATGCAGCAGTCTCTTTGTTCATGCCCCAGTCATATCCAGAAACACATCTCGTAGGGTTTAATTTTTCATTTTTGCATTTAGTCTCATATGTCATGGTTCTGTGTTTCTGTCAACTTTCTTATGTTAGTTCGGTGTTACTTTCGGTTTCCGACTCGGAAATTCTGAGCCTGTTTCCGAGCTGTCTTCATGCATTCAGAGAACTTTGATTCATCCCACTCGGCTTCATTTAGCATTTTAGGCCTCACTTGTCCTTTTGAAGTTTTCAGCGGTGTTTCCCCTCCGCTCATTCTCGCCTCCATGGAATCGGTGTCCAGATTTCCGTAAAAACCAACAGTAAAAACCAACTATCTCAGCTAAGTTTCACAGTTCACTGCTTACAACTGTCATTTCCGTTTTATTTATGATCTCGCGTGAAAGTGATCCCAGCGCACCTTTCCGTGGCCGTCGTATGTTTGGTACAAACCTGTTCATTACAAGGAAGGATTCATGAAAATTTATACAATGAACGGAGGAAGTAAGATGCAGAGTTAGGACCGTTTCTTTCTCCTTTGGTAATGCACACCACCTCCGACCAGCACCTTCGCTTGCATTTGACCGCACTTGATCTCAACTCAATAATTTATTTTTATGAATGTCAATATATGTTTATAACTACATTTAATAGTCTCAGACACATTTGTTGAATTGTGTTAACTTGCCTGTCTAAAGCCATCTGCAAAGACTGAGTAAATATCACTGAATCCAGTAAGCCAACAAAGTTAACAAACCAGCATGAGTTAGATCATGAAACAAAAACGACTGATGTCATTTAAAATACAAAATAGTTTATTAATTACTCAATAGACTTAAAGTAAAATCACGATGAAATGCATCCAGAATCATAATAACAGCAAGTACATGAAGAACAGAGTAGCTAATTTACATTTGCTCACATCAGTACCCTACAGTGCTGAACAGAGGAAGGCTTGGATCTGTGCTGCTGCTTTGACAGAGTCACTGCAGGGAATGCACACTGACATCTAAAGAGGGCAAATGCAGCATTGACAAACACATCAAAAAAACGGTTTAAAAATTAAAAAATAATAAAAAAGTCACAAATGGGCACAAAAGCACAGATTCTCCAGGCTCACCAGATAGTCAGCTCCTGCCTTCCTCTTGTCCTCTGTGTTGCAGTTGGTAAGAGGAGCTTCTGATAATGTATGACAGGACAGAATGTCCACTGCCACAGTATTGCTGTTGTTCAGGTCCCTGAATGAATTTTCAGAATATCAAATTAGGAATGTTTCAGCTTTAACAGTGAAGAGAACTTAACCACACAAAGCTGCGTATCTGAGGAGCCTATAGAGAGGTCTGATTGTACTCTACACCCCCGTCACATGACCCTGACACACAGGGCCGTCCCTGAAGAGGTGAGAGGTGGTGACGATTCAAGTGCCCCAGGGGGGGCACAGCCAAAAAAATTCTATTTTATTCAAAAGAAATCGATTAGAAAGAAATACTCTTTCAGAGGGCCCAGAATTCCTAGCTATGCCCCTGCTGACACACCCTGAGGTCAGAGGGTTCAGAACCTCAACTCCCAGAGCTGACAATCCAGCAGGTGTGTTGGATTCATTGAAGACTACAACTCCCAGAGCTGATTGAAGACTACAACTCCCAGAAACGCTAAAGACTTTTCAGTCTATTCAGGGATCCCATGTATTGCTTGATTAGGCTGCTTACTGGAAGCCATCTTTAGGAACCTGTCTTTGCTGAGTCCCACCATGTGGCAGGAGCTCAGCTTGTGAGCCTTTCATGGGGTTGGGTCACACTTCCCAGTTTCTCTCAACTGAAGTCTTTGTTTTTAAATTTATATTTTTAAATTTTTTAACAACTACCAATTGTGAACAAATACATACATTGCACAAAGGTAGACTTACGCTGGGATCTCAGTACAGTTTCACACAGTTGAGTAAAACTGTACTGAGATCCCAGCATAAGTCTACCTTTGTGCCGGTGGTCGTGTCCACATGTGCCTTCCTCCAAAACCTCTGCTTCAGCAACTTCATTACATAATCAGTTCTTAGGCCTAACGTCACTGATCAGACAGTTTAAAGTATGGCATAATTAACTGTCCAAATTAATTATAAGCAAATTAGGTCATGATAACACATGATCACTTGATACTACCCATTACAAATGCTGACTGTAAATAAAAAAACAGATGCCAGATACACGAATTTACAAAAAACAATAAAAAATAATTTAAAAAGGACCTATTTAAAAACTTATCTAAAAGTTCAATCAAATCCCTCTCTCCTCTTCTCCCTATTTTCATTTCTCTCCTCTCCAACAATTCTCATCCGAAAGATGGAAGCTATGTTCTTATGTCCTTATGCTGAAACTGCGCTCTCCCTTGTTTTCCAAATGACGTAGGTAATTAGCGAAGACGACAGAGACCGGACTAGCCCAGATTAGGATCTCTGGCGTGTGGGAAAAAGGCGGCTGTTTTTCCCACGGTCATCCGCCCGTCAGTGCTAGCCTTCCTGTTTGTCGTCACTACGTCCCGAAAGCCAACCCAAGTTCCAATAACCAGGGACAACAACGGACAGTAACATAACAAATGCCACAAACAAAACCAGGAGTCAAAATCTACATACAATAACAAAAATATAAGATTACGAACAATAAGACAAAAAACAGAACACATTACCATGTGTAGGCTAACAGGATGTTTCAGGCAGAAAACAGACCAGCGCTAGGCTACTCTTCACATAAAAGAAAGCACAGATGTAACCTCACTACCAGGGCAAAGTAAAAGGAGCATCTTCCGACAAACTTTTTCCTGCTCTGGTCTAACCATCTAAAAACATGTTAAAACAAGGAAACTGCCTGACCACCTGTAACCTACAACAGAAAAGAACCAAAACATACAGAAAACAAAATGAGGTAGGAGAAAATTTTCAAAATCTCTCTCTCAAAACAAACAAAAAAAAAACCTGAGGCGTCTTCAGGCTTTATCCAGTTGACTGTTAGGTGGACACAGGTGGGCATCGTCAAGCAATCAAGCCCCAGTCCGCTCCACCTGCAGGATTAAGACGCACGCAGACTCCACAGAGCAGGGAATGGAGCAGTCCTGGTCTTCAGTATAAGTTGTTATCCAGCAGACGGCGTTTTGTTCCGTTTCTAGAGCACTTTTTCAGTTAGACGAAGATAAGCACAGGTGAGCCAGTGTCCCATAAGACTCACTCCCCTTGGCTTTTCCCCATTCAGTAAGCAGGTAAGAAGCTCAGGCCTGCAGGTGAGTAAAGGGGCTGCTAGGCCTCCTCCGTCCAGCCGGGGGAAATGTTTTAGCTACTTTTCATTCTTTTTCTTGTCATGTAAATTTATTTTTCTTACTGTTTACTAAAATACTGGATTTTGGTCTTTGTATGTTGCATCTCTTTGTGTTTGGTTCGAGGGTTTATTATAAACGGACCGGACAGTGCGAGACGAAACACTGCATTTGGTTAAACTGGAAGGACTCTTAATTTCACTTTAATTCAGTGAGGCTTTGGACCCAAAACCAGGACGTTTGATGAGAACTGAACTGCAGGAGCTATTAAGGATGAGCCCTTTCCAGAACCTGGTTTTACCCTGGACTCAGATGGTCTAACGGGACTTGTGCTCGAATGTAAGAGTGTAGAAAATCCATATCTGTACATACTGAACAGTAAGGCACTGTACTGATGTTGTGTAAAGGCTTCAAACGGTTAATTACATGGAAGAACAGACACTGAGAGGAAAACCTACATCCAGATAGTGCTGTTAAACCAGTGTGGTATGGAAGCATAATCCCTACATTAAGTTGACAGTGGAAACGCAAACTGGGATTTTGCATTTGTATTTGAATTATGTCATGATTTTTGTGCACATCGAATGTAAATGAAATGCAATTTCCAATTTGGATTTTAATGTGAAATAAGACTGGCTTAGTGGGAGTGGTTTCTAAAGCCCCTCTGAAGAAACATCAGGTGATCTCCAGTGGAGAATCCTACATGGTGCTATTGCTGTTAATGCTTTAATTCTGTGATTAATCCAAAAGGTTTTGGAAATTGCCCATTTTGTGGAATCGCAGAAGACCTAAAGCATTATTTGAGGGGTTGGAAAACTAGTTTAGCAGCTTCAATGAAATGTGCTGATTGAAGCTCAAAACAACTTTAAAGTTTGGAGCTGGTTACAAAAAGTCTAATTTGTCAAAGTGGCAACTGATTCATCCAACAGTGCTTTTCTGATGGATCTTTGGCGATTGGATCTTTGGCACTGTTTTGAGATTAATTTTGTTTTTATTTATATTATAAAAAATATAGTATTTTTATATCAGTTTATTGTATTTTTTCCACAAATACTCTTTGTGTGTATTTATTGAGAATCATGTGAATTCAATAAAGCGTATTTGAAATAAACTAATACATTTCTCTCTCCCCCTCTCAAACTGTGCCAGGTTGGTTTTTTGTTTGTTGGAGGAGGCGTGTCAGAAGGAGAGTCTGGCTTTTGAGAACCTGGGATTTCTATTTTGGTACCAAGGTATCTTTTTTGCATTTTTTGTCTGGACAGGCTAAAGTGACTTCATGGAGGAACACAATTAAAAACGGGAGGTCTGTGAATTCAGTGAGCGTACTGAGGGGGGCCTGTGTCTGTGTGTCTGAGGTGTGTGTGTATGCTCACTACAAACTCAATAACAATAGAAATTTTGGTGAAGGGGCATCAAAAGTCTGTCCCTTCCCCTCTGTCCCTCTCCCTTTTCATGTCAGATCCAATTAAATTCATACCAGCAGAGTCCCCTGCAGGTACAGCACAGTGTCATAGCGGTTCCACACTCTACGACATCTTCTCCTGCATTTCAATCAGGTCAGAGCGCTCCGTTTCAGACTCGGGGAGATGGGGTTCAGAGGGAGAAGGATCCAATTCAGACATGTGAAGATGGGGTTCAAGGGAGAAGGATCCGATTCAGACTCGGGGAGATGGGGTTTGGGGAGAGCAGGCTGGGTCTCAGACACAGGGAGAGGGGGTTCAGGGCCGTCAGGAATCGGAACACATGTTGCTCTGCCGTTGAAGCCGTTCTGACCTTCAGCACTGGCTGCTTGGTTAGGGACTGCAGGCTCTGCTCACGTTCGCCTTTGGAGGTACTTCCTGACTGCAAAGGCCCCCAACACCAGCAGCACCACTCCCAGCAACACTCCCACCACAATCCCAGCCACTGCTCCAGCAGAGAGAGGAGGGGCTAAGAGGGAAAGAGGGACTCATTTAGGAAAAATACAGCAGAGCAGGTAATAATCAGGCAGGAAGACTACAATAATAATATTAATAACAAGAACAATAATAAAAATAACAAGAACAATAACAATTATAATCCATTTCCATTTAGAAAACATCCAGAGGGACTTATAAAAAGTGCCTCCATAAAGGTTCATACAACAAGCAGAGCTGATGCAAAGTTAGCAGTCTGACTAACTGTAGTAGCACATTAGTAACAGGTACTGAAGTAACTATGTAAACCAACAATATAACAGGAAGTGCCAGAGTAGGTGGGAGGAGACTGTGGATGTAGGGCTTTGAGTTGAAAATGTGCTTTGAGGAGGGTGGTGTTATTTATTTATTTGTTCTATTTGAAAAACAAATAAAACAAATTTTTTTGTTGCCATTTTTCTCCCATTTTCTCCCCGATTTAGTTGTTATATCAATTCCTCGTGTCCTGGTCGATGCGCATCCTCTGTCGGTCTGGGGAGGGTATAGACTGTAGACTACTACATGCCTCCTCCAATACATGTGGAGTGGCAAGCCGCTTCTTTTCACATGACAGTGAGGAGTTTCACTGGAAGAGCGTAACGCACGTGGAGGTTCATGCTATCTCCCCCAGATCCCCTCCCTGCTGAACAGGCGCCCCCACCAACCAGTAGGAGTCGCTAATGCAACAATCAGGAATCATACCCTCACCAGCTTCCCACCCACAAACACTGCCAATTGTGTTCGTAGGAACGTCTGACCAAGCCAGAAGTACCGCTGCCGGGGATTGAACCCGGGTCTCTGCAGTGGTAGGCGAGTGCTTATACTTCTACACATTGTGGTCCTTGATGTAAAGCAAAACATCCAGGGCAGCACCATTAGCCAGGTGAGCAGTGGAGTGGTGAACAGAGGAGTGACAGGCAGGTAGATCAGGTGATGACAGAGGAAAGGAGCTGTGTTCTGTACCAGCTGGATGAGGCTGGCAGCACACAGAGCGGGACCAGCAGGGAGAGGTGCACTCCTGCACTAAGGCAGTGGGACTCTGAGATGAAGCCCTGGGGAACTCCTGCACTAAGCACTAAGGCAGTGGTACACTGAGATGGAGCCCTGGGGAACTCCTGCGCTAAGCGCTAAGGCAGTGGGACTCTGAGATGGAGCCCTGGGGAACTCCTGCGCTAAGCACTAAGGCAGTGGGACTCTGAGATGGAGCCCTGGGGAACTCCTGCGCTAAGCGCTAAGGCAGTGGGACTCTGAGATGGAGCCCTGGGGAACTCCTGCGCTAAGCGCTAAGGCAGTGGTACACTGAGATGGAGCCCTGGGGAACTCCTGCGCTAAGCACTAAGGCAGTGGGACTCTGAGATGGAGCCCTGGGGAACTCCTGCACTAAGCGCTAAGGCAGTGGGACTCTGAGATGGAGCCCTGGGGAACTCCTGCGCTAAGCGCTAAGGCAGTGGGACTCTGAGATGGAGCCCTGGGGAACTCCTGCGCTAAGCGCTAAGGCAGAGGGTTTCTATGATACAGCCCTGCCATGTTACCCGTTGGGGTAGGAAAAGTACATCCTGTTGAAATTTCTGAAATACCGGTTTTGTGCGCCAGGGAAACCATCGGGATCAACCGTATCAAACTCAGCAGAGAGGTCTAAACAGGATCAAGACAGGGGACAGAGGATCAGTGATGATTCTGTTACTGTGGGGAGGGGGGTGGAATTATAGTGACATTCCTTTACTGTCAGGTCAGCTACTGCCCTTTTCTAGGACATTTTCTGTGCCTAAAGCCTGTCTTACAGCAGCAAACCAGCTAAAAGGCATCCGAGCGCTTTCTCCAGTTTTACTTCACAATCAACGAACCCAGTATAGTAATTTGTGGCCAGAGGCGAAACCCTACACTAAAGGCTTCAACAGGCCATTTTCATACTTTCTGGAGCCAGGTAGTCCATAGGCCGATACATTTCAGTACATTCAATGGTATTGTGAAAATACTCATTTTTATGCACATTCCATAAGAACTGTAGTCTAATAAAAAAGGAATCAGTCTTCTTTCCAATAATTGTCAGGATTTAGTAGACTGATTGTCTGACAAATGTTTTATCTAACAATTCTGGGAAAAGAAGACATAAAAATAGACAAAGCTAGGCAACATCTGAGAAATAATGGCCTAAGATTGCAAAACATTTAGACTAAAACCTCTACCTTTGTGTCTCCTGTGCTTAAAGGGACAGAGCATGACAATCATACATGAGGCATTGTGGAAAATAAATGTACTAAATGAAGTTAATCATCTCTTACACTTGCCAGTGCTGCCAAACCAAAAAAATTGAGAGAAGGTGACAACTGATAACACAACTGCACAATAAAGGTCATGTGTAACTGCTTTAATCTGTCTTTTTTATTATTCTATATAATATATACTGTATATTAGTATTAATATTATTTTCTTTATTTTCCCAATGGATTACAGCAGCCATAACTCAGTGGAATAACAGAGTGGGCCAATAAGATGCTGAGCCATGCATCTGCACAAACACACAGATCTGAAGCGGAGGACCGTACCTGAGACTCGCACAGAGACTGAGCCGATGGCCTTGTCGGTCTCAGCATCGGTCACCTTGTAGACTCCGGCATCCTCCAGTGACACACTCCTCAGCAAAAGGGTGTAGTTCTGGGCCAGAAGCTCACATCTTTGAGCACAACGCTCCCCATACCTGGCTGGGCCTTTATTTGCATCGAGCATCAGCACCTCATCTGAACCAAGGCCTGCACTGAATGTTACCCTCACTGGGTCTGCGGTATAGAGCGGTATGGAGAGCAAACCACTGGCCTTCACTGTGAGGGTCTGGGGTGGGTGGCCTGTGAGGGCAGGGAATTCATTTACATATTTGCATATTTTACACTTTTATGTACATTTACAGGGGATATGAACACATTATGAACTGCAGTCAGCTTGATCATGCAAAAAGGTAAAAATATAAATAAATACAATATAGGGTAAATTATGGCATCCAAAAAATTACTAGTGTCTTTTTTCCTCAAATCTAAGGTAAATTAAGCTATAAAATAATGAAAAAAACCTGACACACCTACATAACTGAGCTGCTCGGCCCCCCTAAGAAAACTAATGAAGATCTAAAGTGAATTTTACCTGTAACAATGAGTTTGGCAGAAATTGGGTTTCCCCTCTCTTTTCGATTGTTGTAGAAGCACTGGTAGTTGCCTTCATCTGAAAACCGTGTCTGTCTGATGGTTAAAGACATGTTTCCATAGAGGGCTTGTTCTGGGGAAACTGAAGCTCTGTTCTCGAACCCGAGCCCATATGTGGTGGTGTTGTTAAGGAGCTGGTAAACGTTCTCTCCACCTCTCTTCCAAAGGATATCCAGATCACCAGCACGCGCTTGTTTATTAATGTTCCCAAAGCAAGGAAGACTGGCGGACATTCCCATCGCTACGGAAACATTTGATGGGACTGAGACTGAGAGAGACAGAGAGAGGGAGAGAGAGAGAGAGAGAGAGAGAGAGAGAGAGAGAAAGGGAGAGGGAGAAAGAGAGATATATAAAGCATGCCTGGCATACAGGAATTGAACAGCTCAACCATGTTGCTTGGGGTAGATGAAGGCCCTGATGCAGCATATGCTGTCTACTGCAAACCACCCAAGGCGTCTGGGTTTTATACAGACTAGAATGATCCTGTCCCCCCCAACAACAACCCTAAGAATAATAACAGTAATATCCTTTGACAAAAAAAAAAAAACTTTTTGAGCTATCAAATCCACAAACACCAAAAATATTAACTAAATCTGTAGGAAAAAAGGCGACATGCACTTACCTATAATTTCCAGTTTCATATCTGAAAGAAAGGTCTCATCCATGTACTGGCATTTATAAAAGCCGAGGTCACTGTACAGCACAGGGCTGAGGGTGAGGCTGTAGTTTCCCGGCTCTGTTAGGTGGAAGGATTCCACCCGTCCCTGGAAGCCGCTTCCTGGGGAAAAGGATCCGCTGTGGAGTTCGGCCACGACCAGCCAGTCAGGGTGACTTTCCTGCTGAAACCACCACTCCACATCCCTGCTGGGGTCTCCACGGCAGGGGAGAGTGAGGGAATCACCAACGCTCACAGATAAACTCACACAGTAGACTGGCAGCTGGGCTAGGAGAGGGAGAACGAGGGAAAGCGGGAAACTGGATGTTCAGTCAGCCTAAGAGAAATCTCACAGTGTTGGACTTTTCATGCATAAGAGAAAACAACTCAATTTATACTGTGAGCTCCATTATGTTGGGGACAAATAAATATTTTTCTTGATTTGGGTCTGGTCTCCACTATTTTAACAGTTCATATGTGGCTAAAATGCAGATTCTTACATTTGGAATCTGTTGCTGGCATTTGCAACAAGAACCAGAGTTGTGCCAATGGAAGTCAAGAAAGCTATTATGAGGCTGAGAATTAAGAATAAAAAACAGCCAGAGACATAGGCTAAACCTTAACCAAAATCAACTGCTTGGAACATCATTAAGAATAAAGAGAGCACTGGTGAGCTCAGAAATCAACATTCAGTTTGACAAATATCCAATAATAGAGGAAATCAGGAAGGGGGCAAATACTTTTTTTACATCACTGTGTATGTAGATGTGTAAATACTGTATAATGTATATGCACTGTGCTTACTGTGAAATGCAGTATATTTTTCAATACCCACACTTCTCACATTGCAAAATGATGGGAGAATGTCTCTCATCTAATCTGCCTTAAACGACTCATCAGACATTGTGAATCCACACACATATATTTATGCAAAATGCATGTATGCAGCCTAAGTTACTCACCCAACAGAAGCCCAACAAGGACTCCAAAACTTGCAATTGTCATGTCCAGCAGGGACTGTTACTGAAAGATCTGAAAATGTGTTAGTGTTAGTTATGTTAGTAACTTAACGTGTTAGTTATGGTTGCATGCTGAAAGGCTGCCTGTTGAAATTTGGGAAGAGTGTTAAAGTTTTTGTGAGTTGCTTGTCTTTGGCTTAATGGCAGGTTGTAAACTTGTGTAAAGGCACATATTGCCACCTACTGTAATAAAGTGTGTAGTATCATGCTGAGTACATTATTGATTTACATTTTATATATTAAGCCTCTATTTTCATTGTCTAAATAATGCCCTGTTTAACTCCCACTGTTTATCCCCAATCTCCAACAATCCTTTGATGCTCCATTCTCTGCCAATTTCACCCATCCTTCCACAAAGTCTCTCTTTCAGCATCGGATTTCTTGCATTCTAAGAGCACATGTTCTACGTTTTCTGTACATTTACATATCTCACATTTATCAGATGCTCTCTTATGATATAAAGTGTGGCATTTAATCCTGTGAGTCCAAATCTAAGCCAAGAGAGAGTAACATCTTCTCTCCTGCGTCTTCCTGTAAATATTTTACTTTAATAAATCTATGTATCTTGTAATATTCCCTACCCTTGGAATGCATATCCTGCATGTTTGCCGTGTTTTATTAGTGATGTTGCCTCACCCTCACTGTTCAATTTCAGAGCTTGTTTATCCATTTTATCATCCATTTTCTACTGTAAGAATGTATAACTATACACAGGAACTTTGGGGCCTCTGGCTCCCAGACTTTTTTGGTCAACCAAGGAAGTATGTGCCTGTCCCTTTCCTCTTCTGACCCTGCAATAAACTCTATGCGTGATCAATTAAGCATCAGCTTGCAAGGAACACTCCCTTTTTGGAGTAATGGGGAGCTCGATTAACAAGCTTAAACATTAACACAGTAATCAATGCTCTATTTGTTCACATTTCATTGACTGCTCCAATACCGCAAGCCAATCAAATGTTTGTGTGGCCAAAAGAATAAACCAATTACATTACAGAGATCACACGTGGGGTTCCGTCGTGTCAGTGACTTTTGAGCATAAAAGTAATCAAAAAACTTAACAGCTTTGCTCTGAGGCAAGGCATTGCCTGACCGAACAGGCGCGCATCTCCTCAAGGACATCACCGGACTTTGCTGCGCTTCCCAGCTCGCACCTCGCTGGAGACCTGCCTGAGTTGGCCTGCCACGTCCGCGAAATAAACCAAGCCAGCTTATTTCCCATCTACAGCTGTCTGAGGAACACGTATCTGCGTACTTTCCCTCTGTATCTCCCTTGCGGCCAGGACCCAAGTGGAAGATTTGTGCACACCCGTCGTCTTGACTGGAACCCGTCGCGACCCTGACTTCATAGAAGAAGTTTCCCAAGTCCCTGCGCTCCTGCCACGGACCCCTGGGACCAGCTGACGAGCTGAACGAGCTGAAAGAGCATCACCTAACGGAATTAAGGACTGGCCTCCCTTATTATCACCGTACTGGAACACATACTTGACACATTTGACACTGACATCAAAGTATAGCATAGAATAATATTTTAAATACCTGTTTGGTTATTTTATTGCTGTTTGTTGTTGTGTTTTGTTTGTTGTGCGTATGTTGGTGTGGAATAGCAAATTCCTTGACCTTGTAGTTTATGTGACTAATATAACGAATTAACCAAGTAACATTGAGTAGCGTATCACTAACCAATAACGCGAACCATCGTTAAATGGTAGTACCGCCAGCCTCTTATGTTTAGCCATCGCAATATCATCATTTCCTCGTATAATCTTATTCATCATATTACACAAATTATTGTTTTCAATTAACCTGTTACCAACTCATTATCATAACCAATAAATGTATATTCTTTATTTCTAAACTGTTGTCGTGTCCGTGTTATTTCAATAAGTTGGGCTCTACTGACATCTCGAATTCTGATTGGTTGTTGAAACTCCATTCATCTTAGTAAACCTCACAACACTATGCTTGAAGTCCAACATGAGCAGAAATGCAACAGAAATCTACATCTATGCCCAATCGTGGGAGGTTTAACGCTGATATGTTAACAGGTTGCGTCTGAACGTTTGGGCTGAGGTTGAACTTAATATTGCAGCAGTGGAGTCTGAACAGATTACCAGTCTGGTTTTACACCCATTGCAGAGTAAAATTACGGCTATTATTTCTGCTGTGTACACTGATAAGTGGTTAGAAATTATTTTGCATATACTTGAATCTAATTCTGGGATATACACACCAGCACCTACATGTCCATCACTTGGGTCTTTAGAACCGTCTGTGTTGATCAAGTAGTTGTAATATCTGTTCTTTAGATACATTACCATTATATATTCAATTTAATGAATTTGCCTCTCTGACAACTCTTTTTTTCTGCTTAATTGCAAGTCTATTTTTAGGGTCAGGATATATCCATGGAGGTACACTACCTAACACCACGGTAGGGCTGTATCAAACTTTATTCATTACACAATATTCTATTTTTTGGCCTATAGTCCACCCAAATCCTGTCCCTGTGCATTCCAAGTATTCCCAGTATTCCCATTCTGGAGCACCACTGATGCAACATCTCCCTTTTCTGGTCCTTGCAGTTTAACCCGGTATGCCAACGATCACTCAGTTCTCCTTAAGTGTAGAGGTAATTCACTAATTTCGATAAGTAAAGCATTTATGGGAGTTGTTCTAGATGCACCAGTACTTCGTGCTCTGCACTGTACTCAGTCAATGGTTTCTGATGGAGAGTTTTTAGAGTATTTTACCCTCTTCGTTGATTATTATATAACATCCTTACTATATTGCTATGTGTTCATTTTTATTGTGAAAAGCAAGTCACGTGATTCTGCCATAGAGAGCTTGAATCCCCAATTATATGACCATTTTTCAACATTATCTATGGCTTTCTGAATACTGATGTAAACTTCAAAAGGACTTAAGGTAAATGTTTTCCCCTTTTCCAAATGGCTCCATCACCCGCGTATGGTCAATACCAGTGTTCTCAGAGACATTTATTGATCATAATGTTAAATAGTATGGGACTATTTATTATATTATTTCTCCAACACTAAAGTAGCGTACGATAAAACAAGAGGAGGCAAGGGCGAGCTGGGAGCTCCGAGCTCCAGCCTGCGAGTGCGCAGGACCGAGCACGCTCTCCGCTGATCACGACCGTGAGACTATACGGATTCCTCTCCGCACAATCCAACTAAAATACATCACTAGATAATAACCACTGGGGTATAATGGGAAACAGTAATAATAAAAAACACAATCACAAGCCGCACATTTGCCCATGAACTACCTTATGCTATTGTTGTCCTACTTTCGATTTCAAAACCACCTATCTTCATGCATTTAGAGAACTTTGATTCATCCCACTTAACTTCCTTTAGCATGTTCGTGAAAGTTTCACATTTTAGACCACTCACTTCTTCTTTTGAGGTTTTTCCCGCCGCTCGTTCTACATGGAATCAGGTGTCGTTTCCCGAAAGTTGTAGCGCAAAAGCAGAAGCGTTCACCGAGTTGCACACAGCAAGAACCTTCCGCCTCTCTTTCACTTCCGTGTTTATGTTGCGTACAAATGCTCTCGCCCGAGATCTCCGACGCCGTCGTGTGTTGGCTACACAATTGTTTATTCCAATGAAGGTTTTAGGAAACTTAATGCAGTGAATGAAGTAAAAGCAGAGTTAGGACCGTTGCTTTCTCCTTTGGTAATGCACACCACCGCAAACCAACGTGTTCACATGCATCAGGTACTTGACTTTGACCGCACTTGACCTCAACTCAATCATTCATTTGGATGAACGTCAATATTTATTTATTTAGCTGCAATGAGTAGTTTCAGTCAAATTTGTTGAATAGTGTTGAGTTTCCTGTCTAAAGTCATCTCCAAAGACTGAGTAAATATCACTGAATACAATAAGATTACAAAGTAACATCAAACCAGCAGGAACAAAAACAAAACAAAAATTTTGTTTTTAAACAAAAATGACTGATGCCATTTAATATACAAAAAAAGTTAATTAATTAGCCAATAGATTTAAAGTAAAATCACAATGAAATGCATCCAGAATCATAAAAACAGAAAGTACATGAATAAAGGAGTAGCTCATTTACATTTGCTCACATCAGAACCCTACAGTGCTGAACAGAGGAAGGCTTGGATCTGTACTGCTGCTTTGACAGAGTCACTGCAGGGAATGAACACTGACATGTAAAGAGGGCAAATGCAGCACTGACAAAACCAGCTCCTGGTACTGCCATCCCTGCAGACTGGCAGCTGCCCTGTCTGCTCCTGGTACTGCCATCCCTGCAGACTGGCAGCTGCCCTGTCTGCTCCAGGTACTGCCAACCCTGCAGACTGGCAGCTGCCCTGTCTGCTCCTGGTACTGCCATCCCTGCAGACTGGCAGCTGCCCTGTCTGCTCCAGGTACTGCCAACCCTGCAGACTGGCAGCTGCTCTGTCTGCTCTTGGCACTGCCATCTCTGCAGACTGGCAGCTGCCCTGTCTGCTCCTGGTACTGCCATCCCTGCAGACTGGCAGCTGCCCTGTCTGCTCCTGGTGCTGCCATCCCTGCAGACTGGCAGCTGCCCTGTCTGCTCCTGGTACTGCCATCCCTGCAGACTGGCAGCTGCCCTGTCTGCTCCTGGTACTGCCATCCCTGCAGGCTGGCTTTATTGCAGAGGAAACGATTCAGACACGGGGAGATGGGGTTCGGTGTCAGAAGGATCCGATTCGGACATGGAGAGATGGGGTTTGGGGAGAGCGGGCTGGGTCTCGGACACAGAGAGAGAGGGTTCAGGGCCGTCAGGAATCAGACTGCATGCTGCTCTGCTGCTGGAGTCTTTCTGATCTTCAGCACTGGCTGCTTGGTAACGGACTGCAGGCTCGCTCGCCTTAGCTTTTGGAGGTACTTCCTGACTGCAAGGGCACTGCAAGCCTGCAACACCAGCAGCACTCCCAGCACTCCCAGCACTCCCAGCACTATCCCAGCCACTGCTCCAGCAGAGAGAGGAGGGGCTAAGAGGGAACATGGAGAAAGAGGGACTCATTAAGAAAAAATACAGCAGAGCAGGTAATAATCAGGCAGGAAGTCTACAATAATAATATTAATAGCAAGAACAATGATAATAATAACAACAATAATAAAAATAACAACAAGAACAATAACAATTATAATCCATTTACATTTAGCAAACATGCAGAGGGACTTATAAAAAGTGCCTCCATAATGGTTCATACAACAAGCAGATGCAAAGTTAGCAGTCTTGCAAACTGTAGTAGCACATTAGTAGTAGGCACTGAAGTAACTATGTAAACCAACAATATAACAGGAAGTGCCAGCGTAGATGGGAGGAGACTGTGGATGAAAGGCTTTGAGTTGAAAATGTGCTTTGAGGAGGGTGGTGTTATTTATTTATTTGTTCTATTTGGAAAACAAATAAAACAAATTTTTTGTTGTTGCCATTTTTCTCCCATTTTCTCCCATTTTCTTTCTCACATTTTCCGAATTTAATCATTATATCAATTCCCTGTGTGTATCACACAGTCCTGGTCGATGTGCTATCCTCTGTCGGTCTGGGGAGGGTGTAGACTACCACATGCCTCCTCCAATACATGTGGAGTCGCCAGCCGCTTCTTTTCACCTGACTGCAAGGAGTTTCACTGGGAGAGCGTAACGCGTGTGGAGGTTCACGCTATTTCCCCCAGATCCCCTCCCTGCTGAACAGGCGCCCCGACCAACCAGTAGGAGTCGCTAATGCAACGATCAGGCATCATACCCTCACCAGCTTCTCACCCACAAACACTGCCAATTGTGTTCGTAGGAACGTCTGACCAAGCCGGAAGTACCGCTGCCGGGGATTGAATCCGGGTCTCTGCGGCGGTAGGCGAGTGCTTATACTTCTACACATTGTAGTCCTTGATGTAAAGCAAAACATCCAGGGCTGCACCATTAGCCAGGTGAGCAGTGGAGTGGTGAGCAGAGGTGTGACAGGCAGGTAGATCAGTTGATGACAGAGGAAAGGAGCTGTGTTCTGTACCAGCTGGATGAGGCTGGCAGCACACAGAGCGGGACCAGCAGGGAGAGAGGCCCAGTACTTCACTCACACAGCACCAGGGCCTGCACAATGAGCTGGGTAGGGCTGATAACCATCAAAGGACTGATTCTGCTGCTGCAGGGCGTGGGGAGGAATCAGCAGCCCTCAGTAACAGCTTGCTATCTGGAAATGCGCTGATTCTTAGCACTCCAGAATGCAGATACCATTGTAATGCCAGGAGTAATAGAGATAGGGATAGGTAAAAAAATTTTCAAGATTGAGTTTGAGATCTAGCCGTTGAGCATATTCAACTGGAAATATCACTCAAGACAGCCTTGTTGTGTGAGGAAATCTGCACATCCGTGGATGGAGAACAGAGACACAGCTCTCTGAGCTCAACACACCACAGCAGTGATAGGAGAAGCTATGCTACTGAGAAAATAGCATGCACAAGGAAAACAGGTGAGGCCAAGGATGGAGCCCTGGGGAACTCCTGCACTAAGCACTAAGGCAGTGGGACTCTGAGATGGAGCCCTGGGGAACTCCTGCACTAAGGCAGTGGGACTCTGAGATTGATCCCTGGGGAACTCCTGCACTAAGCACTAAGGCAGAGGGACTCTGAGATAGAGCCCTGGGGAACTCCTGCACTAAGCACTAAGGCAGTGGGACTCTGAGATGGAGCCCTGGGGAACTCCTGCACTAAGCACTAAGGCAGTGGGACTCTGAGATGGAGCCCTGGGGAACTCCTGCACTAAGCACTAAGGCAGTGGGACTCTGAGATGGAGCCCTGGGGAACTCCAGTACAAAGGGTTAAGGCAGTAGGACTCTGGTATTGACCCCTAGGGTACTCCTGCTCTAAAGCAGTGGGACTGAGCAGAAAAGAATCTCCTGTTGGAAATACCTGAGATACTGCTTTGTGGGCCAGGGTTACCATCAAACGCAAGAGAGAGGTCAAGACAGGACAAGGAGGCAGTTTTTGCAGATCTGCATGATTCTGTTACTAGGGCTGGGATTGTAGTGATTTTCTTTTACGCTCAGTTAAGCCACTGTTCTTATATTTCCTTTGTGCAAACCTTAAAGGCATTACAGAGCATTTCCTTCAGCTTCATAGACAGTGGCAGCCTGAACCCAGAACAATAATATTAGATTAGACAGATAAAGGTGAAAACTGAGGCTATAGGCCCTTTCTGCTGCCAGGTATACTATTAAGTAAATTCAGTGTTATTGTAAAAATATACTCATTTTATGCTAATTCTGTTGGAAATGTGGATTAATTAAAAGCAAATAACCACCAGACAGCAGTCTGTCTCATTGCCAATCATTTCCAGACTTTAGAGAGGCCTTAGACATTGTTTGATAAATGTTTTATACAGAAATTAGGGGAAACAAATACTTAAAAATAGATAAAACTAAGCTACATCTCAGAAATCATGGCTAAAGCTTTGTGCTTCTAGTGTACAGTGCACTCAAGGGGACAAAAGACAATAATTATAAAATTTGAGGCATTGGCTCGAATGCGCTAAATTAAGTCAACCATCTCTTACACTTGCCAGTGGTGCCAAACCAAAACAATTAAGAGAGGTGAGAATTCAGAACACAAATGTGTAATAAAAGTTGTGTAACGACTTTAATCAGTAATATTTTATTATTTTTACATTATTTATTTTATATTAATATTATTATTATCATCTTTATTTTCCCAAAGGCCATAACTCAGTGGAATAACAGAGTGGACCAATAAGATGCTGTGCCCTGCATCTGCACAAACACAAAGAGCTGAAGAGGAGGACCGTACCTGAGACTCGCACAGAGACTGAGCCGATGGTCCTGTCGGTCTCAGCATTGGTCACCTTGTAGACTCCGGCATCCTCTGGTGTCACACTCCTCAGCAAAAGGGTGTAGTTCTGGGCCATAAGCTCACATCTCTGAGCACAACGCTCCCCATACCTGGCTGGGCCTTTATTTGCATCGAGCATCAGCACCTCATCTGAACCAAGGCCTGCACTGAATGTTACCCTCACTGGGTCTGCGGTATAGAGCGGTATGGAGAGCAAACCACCGGCCTTCACTGTGAGGGTCTGGGGTGGGTGGCCTGTGAGGGCAGGGAATTCATTTACATATTTGCATATTTTACACTTCCATGTATATTTACAGGTGATATGAACACATTATCAATAGCAGTCAGCTTGTTAGTGTAAAAAGGTAATAATTACACAGGGAAAATTAAGTCAACTAAAAAATTACTGGAGTCATTTTTCATCATATTCAAGGAACATTATGGAATATTTCTTTAAATTATGAAATATTGTTACACTTGCCCTGATTAAAATTACCACAAGAAAAAATAAATACACATCTGACACACTTACACACCTGAGCTGATCAGCTCCCCTACAAAACTGAAGATCTAAAGTGAATTTTACCTGTAACAATGAGTCTGACAGAATCTGGTTTCCCCCTCTCTTTTGGACTGTTGTAGAAGCACTGATAGTCACCTTCATCTGACAACCGTGTCTGTCTGATGGTTAAAGGCATGTTTCCATAGAGGGCTTGTTCTGGGGAAACTGAAGCTCTGTTCTCGAACCCGGGCCCATATGTGATGGTGTTCTTATGGAGTTGAAAAACGTTCTCTCCACCTCTCTTCCAGAGGATATCCAGATCACCAGCACTCGCTCGATTATTAGTGTTCCCAAAGCAAGGAAGACTGACGGACATTCCCATGGCTATGAGAACATCTGATGGGACTGAGAGAGAGAGAGAGAGAGAGAGAGAGAGAGAGAGGAAGAGACAGAAAGAGAAAGAGAGATTTACAAAGCATTCCTGGCATACAGGAATTGAACAGCTCAACCATGTTGCCTGGGGTAGATGAAGGCCCTGATGCAGCATATGCTGTCCACTGCACACCACCGAAGGCTTGTGGGTTTTATACAGACTAGAATGATCCTGTCCCCCCAACAACAACCCTAAGAATAATAACAGTAATATCCTTTGACAAAAAAAACCTTTTTGGCCTATTAAATCCATAAACACAAAAAAATGTGCACTAAATCTGTAGGAAAAAAGGCGAAATGCACTTACCTCCAGTTTCTAGTTTCACAACTGAAAGAACGGTCTCATCCTTGTACTGGCATGTGTAAATGCCGAGGTCACTGTACACCACAGGACTGAGGGTGAGGCTGTAGTTTCCAGGCTTTGTTAGGTGGAAGGAATCCACCCGTCCCTGGAAGTCGCCTCCTGGGGAAAAGCCTTCGGTGGGGAGTTCGGCCACAAGCAGCCAGTCAGGATACTCATACTGCTGAAACCGCCACTCCACATCCCTGCTGGGGTCTCCATGGCAGGGGAGAGTGAGGGAATCGCCAACGTTCACAAATAAATCCACACGGCTTGGAGATGCTGGTGAGGCTGGGAGAGGGAGAACGATAGTTTTCAATTCCCCACTTCTCCCATCACTTACAGAGCTACCTGGTGCCGGTTTTGAAATGTCTCTCATCTAATCTGCCTTAAACGACTCATCAGACCTTGTGAAACCACAGACCTTTATTTATGCAAAGTGCATGTATGTAGCCTGTACGAACAGTCCTGGAGGTGCTCATTTCCCTGGCCTCTAACTGGGAGACGGTCTGCTCCATCAGGAATATGCTCCAGACTATCACCCAGAAGCTGGCCGCTGTAAGTCTTGGTCTCAACATAATTAAGACGGCAGTGTAGTATGATGGATAAGGAGCTGGTCTTGTAACCTAAAGGTCACAGGTTCAATTTCCAAGTAGGGCACTGCCATTGTACCGTATATACAGGTATCAGTATATATCCAGCTGCATAAATGGATTCAGTGTAAATGCTATGTAAGTCACTCACACATTGGTTAAGAGTGTCTGCTAATGTAATGGAACAACTACAAAACACAGCTCTGATAAGGTACAATACTTAGTATTTGAAGCCAAAGTTACTCACCAAACAGAAGCCCAAGAAGGACGACAAAACTTGTAATTGTCATGTCCGGCAGGGATTGTTACTGAAAGATCTGAAAATGTAATGTTGGAAGAAAAAGAACATCTGTGAAATTTCCTTAATTACCATTGTTACTTGGAAACAGTCTCTCTAGTAAATCACAACAGAAGCAGGAAGAGACGTCTCTTCTCCGCTGTGGCTCAGCTGGCTAGCTCTGATAGTCTGGCTGAAGACAAACCCTTAACGAAAACTTTCACACCGTGAAAATTTGGTTGGGTGTAGAAGATTTCACGTGTTAGTTATGGTTGCGTGCTGAAAGGCTGCAAGTTGAAATTTTGGAAGAGTGTTTTTTGCCGTGTTTTATTAGTGATGTTGCCTCACCCTTTCCAAAAGGTATTGCTAAGATGTCATCACTGTTCAATTTCAGAGCTCTTTTATCCATTTTATCATCCATTTTCTACAGTAAGAATGCATAACTATACACAGGAACTTTGGGGCCTCTGGCTCCCAGACTTTTTTGGTGCATCTGATTGTGTCGTCGCTTCTGCCGTACCCCGCAATTCAGATAAGCGTATCTTCTATCATTGTTATGCAGATGACACACAACTCTTCTTTTCTTTCCCCCCCCTCGGCCACACAGGTCAATGATAAGATCTCTTCCTGCCTGGCTGACATCTCCACCTGGATGGCCAGCCACCATCTGAAGCTCAACCTCAACAAAACTGAGCTGCTCTTCTTCCCGTGCAAGACCTCCTTACTTCGTGAGCTCTCAATCACGATTGATGGCACCACAGTGACTGCCTCTCACTCTGCCAAGAGCTTGGGGGTGATCCTGGATGACCAACTGGACCTCAAGGAGCACATCAAGGCAACATCATGGTCCTGCAGATTCCTTCTGTACAACATCAGAAGGATTCGACCATACCTGACGACGCACTCCACCCAGCTGCTCGTCCAGGCTACGGTGACCTCTCGCCTTGATTACTGCAACTCTCTCCTTGCAAGCCTGCCAGCTTGTGCCATACAGCCACTACAGATGATTCAGAATGCCGCTGCCCGACTCATCTACAACTTTCCCAAATTCTCCCACGTCACTCCTCTGCTGCGATTACTCCACTGGCTACCGGTCGCTGCCAGGATCCGGTTCAAAGCCCTGAGCCTTGCCTACACTACTGCCAACAGGACAGCCCCCATCTACTTGCAGGACATGACTCGATTCTATGTGCCTGCTCGACCACTTCGCTCTGCGGCAGCAGGGCGCCTTGTAACCCCTCCCACCCGCCCAAAGGGATCACAGAGCTTCTCCACCCTAGCTCCCCAGTGGTGGAACGAACTCCCCGTCCCTCTCCAAACCTCCCCCTCGCTACCCATCTTCCGCCGTGGCCTGGAGACTCATCTCTTTAGACTATACCTAGACTAACCACCACCACGCTGTATATTTCACTCTAAATCTCCCCCCCCCCCCCCCCCCCTTTTTTTCATGACACTTGTTACATGTTGCCCCATCCCAGCACTTTTTGGTAATTTGTATTTGTCCTAATACTGTAGCTTATTCTTCTGCCTAGTTGGCTTTGCAGAGGTTAGGTCTAAATAGTGTTCACTGTGTGAACTAAACTGTGTTCTTGGCTAGAAATAGCTGTACAAAATAAGTATTGTACCTTAATGAACCTGTGTTAAGCAGTTGTCTATGACCATGAAATGCACTTTTTGTACGTCGCTTTGGATAAAAGCGTCTGCCAAATAAATGTAATAATAATAATAACCAGGGAAGTATGTGCCTGTCCCTTTCCTCTTGTAACCCTGCAATAAACTCTCTGCGTGATCAATTAAGCACCAGCTTGGGACAAGGAACACCCCCTTTTTGGAGTAATGGGGAGCTCGATTAACAAGCTTAAACATTAACACAGTAATCAATGGTCTATCTGTTGCACAAACCAATCAAATTTTCATTTACAGACTGCTCCAATACCGCAAACCAATCAAATGTTTTCGTGGCCAAAAGAATACGGACTTTGCTGCGCTTCCCAGCTCGCACCTCACTGGAGACCTGCCTCAGTTGGATGCCCACAGTGGAATAAACCAGCCGGCTTATCACACGTGGGGAGGAACACGTTCCGTTGTGTCAGTGGCTTTTGAGCATAAAGTAACCCCTCAAAAAACTTAACAGCTTTGCTCTTAAGAGGCCTCCCTTATTATCACCGTACTGGAACACATACTTGACACATTTGGACATCAAAGTATAGCATAGAATGAAATACCTGACCAGGTTAATTTTATTGCGTTTGTCTCGTATGTTGGTGTAAGCAAATTCCTTGACCTTGTAGTTTATGTGACTAATATAAGAAATTAACCGAGTAACATAGGACTAACCAAAAACGCGAACCTTGCTGTTTAGCCATTGCAAAATCATCATTTCCTCGTATAATCTTATTCATTATATTACAGCTCGCACCTCCAACTCTGGAGAACCAATAAATGTATATTCTCAAACTGTTGGTGTCCGTGTTATTTCCACATCTCGTCCGTGGTTGTTAAAAATAGTAAACCTCAAACACCTTGAAGTCTGAGCAGAATTGCAACTCGTTTTAACGCAAACACTTAGGTTAACAGGTTGCGTCTGAACGTTTGGGCTTAACTTGGAGTCGTCTGAACAGATTACCACTCTGTCTGGTTTTACACCCATTGCAGAGTAAAATTACAGCTATTATTTCTGCTGTGTACACTGATAAGTGGTTAGAAATTATTTTGCATATACTTGTATCTAATTCTGGGATACACACACCAGCACCTACATGTCCATCACTTGGGTCTTTAGAACCGTCTGTGTAGATCAAGTAGTTGTAATATCTGTTCTTTAGATACATTTCCATTATATATTCAATTTAATGAATTGCCTCTCTGACAACTCTTTTTTTCTGCTTAATTGCAAGTCTATTTTAGAGTCAGGATATATCCATGGAGGTACATTACCTAACACCACGGTAGGGCTGTATCAAACTTTATTCATTACACAATATTCTATTTTTGGCCCACAGTCCACCCAAATCCTCTCCCTGCACATTCCGGATATTCCCAGTATTCCCATTCCCAGCCATTTTGGAGCCCCACTGATGCAACGTCTCTCTTTTCTGTTCCTTGCAGTTTAACCCGGTATGCCAACGATCACTCAGTTCTCCTTAAGTGTAGAGGTAATTCACTCATTTATATAATAAAAAGCATTCATGGGAGTTGTTCTAGTTACACCAGTACTTCGTGCTCTGCACTGTACTCAGTCAATGGTTTCTGGTGCAGAATTAGTTGCTGCTCCATATATTACACAAGAATAATCAGTGGCAGATCTCATTAGAGACAGATATGCAGCACTGACTCTTTGTTCATTTTCACTGTAATTGGTGTTTCTTATAATATTTCTCCAATACTAAAGTAGCGTACGATAACACAAGAGGAGGCAAGAGCGAGCTGGGAGCTCCGAGCTCCAGCCTGCGAGTGCGCAGGACCGAGCACGCTCTCCGGGGATCATGACCGTGAGACTATACGGATTCCTCTCCGCACAATCCAACTAAAATATATCACTAGATAATAACCACTGGGGTATAATGGTAAACAATAATAAATAAATAAAAACACAATCACAAGCTGCACATTTGGTCACGAACTTTCTTATGCTATTGTTGTCCTACTTTCGATTTCAAAACCACCTATCTTCATGCATTTCGAGAACTTTGATTTATCCCACTTAACTTCCTTTAGCATGGTCGTGAAAAAGTTTCACATTTTAGGCCACTCACTTGTTCTTTTGAAGTTTTCCCCGCCGCTTGTTCTACATGGAATCAGACGTCTTGTTTTCCAGAAGTGGTAGCGCCTCTCTTGCACTTCCGTGTTTATGTTGCGTACAAATATTTTTTACAGTCTCTGGTACAAATGCTCTCACCCGAGAACTCCGACGCCGTCGTGTGTTGGCTACACAATTGTTTATTACAATGAAGGGTTTAGGAAAATCAATACAGTAAATGAAGTAAAAGCAGAATTAGGACCGTTGCTTTCTCCTTTGGTAATGCACACCACCGCAGACCAACATGTTCACTTGCATCAGGTACTTGACTTTGACCGCACTTGACCTCAACTCAATCATTCATTTGTATGAACGTCAATATTTATTTATTTAGCTGCAATGAGTAGTTTCAGTCAAATTTGTTGAATAGTGTTGACTTTCCTGTCTAAAGCCATCTCCAAAGACTGAGGAAATATCACTGAATCCAATAAGATAACAAAGTAACATCAAACCAGCAGGGACAAAAACAAAACAAAAATTTTGTCTTGAAACAAAAAAGAATGGTGTCATTTAAAATACAAAATAGTTTATTAATTAGCCAATAGACTTAAATTAAAATCACGATGAAATGCATCCATAATCATAAAAACAGAGACCACATGAATAAAGGAGTAGCTCATTTACATTTGCTCACGTCAGTACCCTACAGTGCTAAACAGGAAGGCTTGAATCTGTACTGCTGCTTTGACAGAGTCACTGCAGCGAATGAACACTGACATGTAAAGAGGGCAAATGCAGCACTGACAAAAAGAGCAAACCAAAAAAAAAAAACACTTAAAATATTTTAGAATTTACAAAAGGGCACAAAAGCACAGATTCTCTAGGCTCACCAGATAGTCAGCTCCTGCCTTCCTCTTGTCCTCTGTGTTGCGGTTGGTAAGAGGAGCTTCTGATGATGTATTACAGGACAGAATGTCCACTGCAACAGCATGCCGATTGTCCATAGTTAGCTACCATCTTTGGTATGTTTATTATAATTTTATCATTTCCTATATTTCAGTGGTAAGGACACATGATGTGGCACAGAGGAGGAGAGGCTGCTACATGAAAGAAACATCTTGGCAATGATGTGTGAACATGAATCCAATGTACACAGCTAGTTAGCAAGTTATATTTCAAGGAATTGCATCTTTGAAGCTATATATTGTCAGTTAAGTAATGAGGTGAAAATATATGTGAAAATTCATGAATAATGAGATGTTCTGGGTGAAACAACTGATAGTTTAATTACAAATGTTCAATACATTGAGATATTTCAGTCATTTACATTCATGATAGATGATGAAAAATACAAAAAGATTGTTATTAAGTCAATTATTAACCCTAACCCTAACCCTGAAGCTAAATCAGGGTGGAAAATTAACTTTTTAAAAATTTATTTTCTTTTTTTAACCAAAATCTACTTTTTTTTTTCAAACAGCATTGCAAAATAAGGATTACGATACTTTACAGAAAGTGCATACGCAGTTATGTTTATGTTTTTCAGCGGTGTGAAGCCGACAGACAGCAAAATGCATAGATGCAGTACTTGATTCGTAAACAAGCCATTTACGAAACTTAAAAGTACGGTAACATTCAAACTAACAAGGAATAAAAACATTTTAAATCACACAGTTAAGTAAAACTGTACTGAGATCCCAGCGTAAGTCTACCTTTGTGCCGGTGATCGTGTCCACGTGTGCCTTCCTCCACAACCTCTGCATCAGCAGCAATGGGGACATGGTGGAGCCAGATGTGGAGGGGGTCGACCATGAGGGGGAGGGTGAGAGGCATCTCTACCAACCAGACGACCAGCTGCCCGGAGACTATTTAAGAGACAGACTGGCAGCTGCCCTGTCTGCTCCTGGAGCTGCCATCCCTGCAGACTGGCAGCTGCCAGTCTACAGAGATGGCAGTGCCAGGAGCAGACAGGGCAGCTGCCAGTCTGCAGGGATGCTCCTGGTATTGCATCCCTGCAGACTGGCAGCTGCCATCTGCTCCTGGCACTGCCAACCCTGCAGACTGGCAGCTGCCCTGTCTGTTCCTGGTACTGCCATCCCTGCAGACTGGCAGCTGCCCTGTCTGCTCCTGGTACTGCCATCCCTGCAGGCTGGCAGCTGCCCTGTCTGCTCCTGGCACTGCCATCTCTGTAGACTGGCAGCTGCCCTGTCTACTCCTGGTATTGCATCCCTGCAGACTGGCAGCTGCCCTGTCTGCTCCTGGCACTGCCATCTCTGTAGACTGGCAGCTGCCCTGTCTGCTCCTGGTATTGCATCCCTGCAGACTGGCAGCTGCCCTGTCTGCTCCTGGCACTGCCATCTCTGCAGACTGGCAGCTGCCCTGTCTGCTCCTGGCTCTGCCATCCCTGCCGACTGGCAGCTGCTCTGTCTGCTCCTGGCACTGCCATCTCTGTAGACTGGCTTTATTGCGGAGGAGGTAACAATTCACAAACTAACTCAGAATGTACTTCTTCATTTAGATGACAAACTTACTAGTGCGCGCAGTAACTTTTTTCGATGCTCCAGAGTTTTAATTGGCCAAAATACAATATAACATTTTTTTTCTACCATTTGATTGGGTAGACCTGTGATCAGGACAGGCCGACGCCAACATGTGGCTACATGCCTGCCAAGCTAGCTGGAGCAGACATCTCTTCTTCAGCTTTTCGTTCAAATTGAACGCTTTTTCTTGAATCTCGCAATGCTACCAATGGCTGTGTAGTTATAATCCATAAACAACATAAATATCAGACATCAAAAGACGTTAGGCTCAAAGTACATACAGAAAACAAAATGTGGTATGAGAAAATGTTAAAAATCTCTCTCTCAAAAAAAAAAAAAAAAAACCTGAGGTGTCTTCAGGCTTTATCCAGTTGACTGTTAGGTGGACACAGGTGTGCATCGTCAAGCAATCAAGCCCCAGTCCGCTCCACCTGCAGGATTAAGACGCACGCAGACTCCACAGAGCAGGGAATGGAGCAGTCCTGGTCTTCAGTATAAGTTGTTACCCAGCAGACGGCGTTTTGTTCCGTTTCTAGAGCACTTTTCCAGTTAGACGAAGATAAGCACAGGTGAGCTAGTGTCCCATAAGACTCACTCCCCTTGGCTCTTCCCCATTTGGTAAGCAGGTAAGAAGCCTGCAGGCCAGTGCAGGTGGCTTTTCCCCAGTAAGCAGGTAGGAAGGGCAGGTGCTGCTAGGCCTCCTCTGTCCAGCCGGGGGAAACGTTTTAGCTACTTTTCATTCTTTTTCTTGTCATGTAAATTTAGTTTTCTTACTGTTGATTAAAATACTGGATTTCGGTCTTTGTATGTTGTGTCTCTTTGTCTTTGGTTCGAGGGTTTATTATAAACGGCCGGACAGTGTGAGACGAAACACTGCATTTGGTTAAACTGGAAGGACTCTTAATTTCACTTTAATTCAGTGAGGCTTTGGACCCAAAACCAGGACGTTTGATGAGAACTGAACTGCAGGATCTATTAAGGATGAGCCCTTTCCTGAACCTGGTTTTACCCTGGACTCAGATGGTCTAACGGGACCTGCGCTCGAATGTAAGAGTGTAGAAAATCCAGATCTGTACATACTGAACAGTAAGGCACTGTACTGATGCTGTGTAAAGGCTTCAAACGGTTAATTACATGGAAGAACAGACACTGAGAGGAAAACCTACATCCAGATAGTGCTGTTAAACCAGTGTGGTATGGAAGCATAATCCCTACTTTAAGTTGACAGTGGAAACGTAAACTGGGATGTTGCATTTGTATTTGAATTGTCATGATTTTTGTGCACATCGAATGTAAATGAAATACAATTTCCGATTTGGATTTTAATGTGAAATATGACTGGCTTAGTGTGAGCGGTTTCTAAAGCCCCTCTGAAGAAACAGCAGGTGATCTCCAGTGATTAATCCAAAAGGTTTTGGTCATTGTCCTTTTTGTGGAATGGTGGAGACCACCCTTCACTGTCATGTTGATCGCAGAAGACCTAAAGCATTATTTGAGGGGTGGGAAAACTAGTTTAGTAGCTTCAATGAAACGTGCTGATTGAAGCTCAGAACAACTTTAAAGTTTGGATCTGGTTACAAAAACTCTAATTTGTCAAAGTGGCAACTGATTCATCCAACAGTGCTATACTGATGGATCTTTGGCGATTGGATCTTTGGTTTCGAGATTAATTTTATTCTTATTTATATTATTAAAAATATTGTATTTTTATATCAGTTTATTGTATTTTTTCCACAAATACTCTTTGTGTGTATTTATTGAGAATCATGTGAATTCAATAAAGCATATTTGAAATAAACTAATACATTTCTCTCTCCCCCTCTCAAACTGTGCCAGGTTGGTTTTTTGTTTGTTGGAGGAGGCGTGTCAGAAGGAGAGTCTGGCTTTTGAGCACCTGGGATTTCTATTTTGGTACCAAGGTATTTCATAAGGCATCTTCTTTTGCATTTTTTATCTGGACAAGCTAAAGTGACTTCATGGAGGAACACAATTAAAAATGGGAGGTCTGTGAATTTAGTGAGTGTACTGAGGGGGGCCTGTGTCTGTATGGTGTGTCTGTATGCTCACTACAAACTCAATAACAATAGAAATTTTGGTGAAGGGGCATCAAAAGCGTCTCCCTTCCCCTCTGTCCCTCTCCCATTTCATGTCAGATCCAATTAAATTCATACCAGTAGATTCCCCTGCAGGTACAGCACATTGTCATAGCGGTTCCACACTCTCAGACATTTTCTCCTGCCTTTCAATCAGGTCAGACTGCTCCGTTTGGGGCTCGGGGAGATGGGGTTTGATGGGAGAAGGATCCGATTCAGACACGGGGAGATGGGGTTTGATGGGAGAAGGATCCGATTAAGACACGTGGAGATGGGGTTTGGTGGGAGAAGGATCCAATTTGGACATGGGGAGATGGGGTTCAGGGAAAGCAGGCTGGGTCTCGGACACAGAGAGAGGGGGTTCAGGGCCGTCAGGAATCAGACCACATGCTGCTCTGCTGCTGGAGTCTTTCTGATCTTCAGCACTGGCTGCTTGGTAACGGAATACAGGCTCTGCTCGCTTTCCCTTTTTGAGGCCCTTCCTGACTGCAAAGGCCCCCAACACCAGCAGCACCACTCCCAGCACTCCCAGCACTCCCAGCACTCCCAGCCTATCCCAGCCACTGCTCCAGCAGAGAGTCCCACAGAGAGGGAGGAGGGGCTAAGAGGGAGAAAAAGAGGGACTCATTAAGGAAAAATACAGCAGAGCAGGTAATAATCAGGCAGGAAGACTACAATAATATTAATAGCAACAGCAATGATAATAATTACAACAATAATAAAAATAACAACAAGAACAATAACAATTATAATCCATTTACATTTAGCAAACATGCAGAGGGACTTATAAAAAGTGCCTCTATAAAGGTTCATACAACAAGCAGAGCTGCAAAGTTAGCAGTCTTACAAACTGTAGTAGCACATTAGTAGTAGGTACCGAAGTAACTATGTAAACCAACAATATAACAGAAAGTGTCAGCGTAGGTATGAGGAGACTGTGGATGTAGGGCTTTGAGTTGAAAATGTGCTATGAGAAGGTGGTATTATTATTTATTTGTTCTATTTGAAAAACAAATAAAACAAATTTTTTGTTGCCATTTTTCTCCCATTTTCTCCCCAATTTAGTCGTGATATCAATTCCCTGTGTGTATCACACAGTCCTAGTCGATGCACTATCCTCTGTCGGTCTGGGGAGGGTGTAGACTACCACATGCTGCCTCCGATACATGTGGAGTCGCCAGCTGCTTCTTTTCACGACAGCGAGGAGTTTCACTGGGAGAGCGTAACGCGTGTGGAGGTTCACGCTATTTCCCCCAGATCCCCTCCCTGCTGAACAGGCGCCCCGACCAACCAGTAGGAGTCACTAATGCAACGATCAGGCATCATACCCTCACCAGCTTCTCACCCACAAACACCGCCAATTGTGTTCGTAGGAACGTCTGGCCAAGCAGGAAGTACCGCTGCCGTGGATTGAACCCGGGTCTCTGCGGCGGTAGGCGAGAGCTTATACCTCTACACATTGTGGTCCTTGATGTAAAGCAAAACATCCAGGGCTGCACCATTAGCCAGGTGAGCAGTGGAGTGGTGAGCAGAGGAGTGACAGGCAGGTAGATCAGGTGATGACAGAGGAAAGGACCTGTGTTCTGTACCAGCTGGATGAGGCTGGCAGCACAGAGAGTGGGACCAGCAGGGAGAGGTGCCCTCCTGCACTAAGGCAGTGGGACTCTGAGATGGAGCCCTGGGGAACTCCTGCACTAAGAGCTAAGGCAGTGGGACTCTGAGATGGAGCCCTGGGGAACTCCTGCACTAAGCGCTAAGGCAGAGGGTTTCTATGATACAGCCCTGCCATGTTACCCGTTGGGGTAGGAAAAATACATCCCGTTGAAATTTCTGAAATACCGGATAGTGCGCCAGGGAAACCATCAGGATCAACTGTATCAAACTCAGCAGAACGGTCTAAACAGTATCAAGACAGGGGACAGGGGATCAGTGATGATTCTGTTACTGGGGGCAGGGGGGTTTTATAGTGACATTCCTTTACTGTCAGGTCAGCTACTGCCCTTTCCTAGGACATTTTCTGTGCCTAAATCCTGTCTTACAGCAGCAAACCAGCTAAAAGGCATCCAAGTGTTTTCTCCAGCTTTACTTTACAGACAGAAAAACCAGTACAGTAATTTATGGCCAGAGGCGAAACCCTACACTAAAGGCTTCAACAGGTCATTTTCATACTTTATGGAGCCAGGTAGTCTATAGGCCGATACATTTCAGTAAATTCAACGGTATTGTGAAAAAACTCATTTTATGCACATTCCATAAGAATTGTCTAATAAAATGAAAATTGTCTAATAAAAAAGGAATCAGTCTTCTTTCCAATAATTGTCAGGATTTAGTAGACTGATAGGCAACAGACATTGTCTGACAAATGTTTTATCTAGCAATTCTGGGAAAAGAAGACAAAAATAGACAAAGCTGGGCAACATCTTAGAAATAATGGCCTAAGACTTCAAAAAATTTAGACTAAAACCTCTACCTTTGTTTTTCCTGTGCTTAAAGGGATAGAGCGTGACAATCACACGAGGCATTGTGGAAAATAAATGTACTAAATGAAGTTAATCATCTCTTACACTTGCCAGTGCTGCCAAACCAAAACAATTAAGAGAGAAGAACTAAGAACACAAATGCATAATAAAGGTTATGTGTAACTGCTTTAATCGGGCTTTATTATTATTCTGTATAATATATACTGTATATTAGTATTATTATTATTTCCATTATTTTCCCAATGGCTTGCAGCAGCCATAACTCAGAAAAAATAACAGAGTGGACCAATAAGATGCTGAGCCCTGCATCTGCACAAACACACAGATCTGAAGAAGAGGACCGTACCTGAGACTTCCAGAGAGACTGAGCCGATGGTCCTGTTGGTCTCAGGATGGGTCACCTTGTAGACTCCGGCATCCTCCAGTGTCACACTCCTCAGCAAAAGGGTGTAGTTCTGGGCCAGAAGCTCACATCTCTGAGCACAGCGCTCCCCATACCTGGCTGGGCCTTTATTTGCATCGAGCATCAGCACCTCATCTGAACCAAGGCCTGCACTGAATGTTACCCTCACTGGGTCTGCGGTATAGAGCGGTATGGAGAGCAAACCACCAGCCTTCACTGTGAGGGTCTGGGGTGGGTGGCCTGTGAAGGCAGGGAATTCATTTACATATTTACATATTTTACATTTACATGCATATTTACAGGGGATATGAACACATTATCAACAGCAGTCAGCTTGATCATGTAAAAAGGTAAAAATAATATAGGGCAAATTATGGCATCCTAAAAATTACTGGTGTCATTTATCATGAAATGTGAGGTACATCACACAATATTTCTGTAAATTTTTAAATATTTTTACGTTTGCACTGATTAAAAGTAATTTAAGAAAGAATGGCCCCTCTACAAAACTGAAGATTTAATTTTACCTGTAACAACGAGCCTGACAGAATCTGGGTTCCCACGCTCTTTTGGACTGCTGTAGAAGCACTGGTAGTTGCCTTCATCTGAAAACCGTGTCTGTCTGATGGTTAAAAACATGTTTCCATGGAGGGCTTGTTCTGGGGAAACTGAAGCTCTGTTCTCGAACCCGGGCCCATATGTGATGGTGTTCTTATGGAGCTGGTAAACATTCTCTCCACCTCTCTTCCAGAGGATATCCAGATCACCAGCACGCGCTCGTTTATTAATGTTCCCAAAGCAAGGAAGACTGGCGGACATTCCCATCACTATGGAAACATTTGATGGGACTGAGACTGAGAGAGAGAGAGAGAGAGAGAGAGAGAGAGAGAGAGAGAAAGAGAGATTTATAAAGCATTCCTGGCATACAGGTATTGAACAGCTCAACCATGTTGCTTGGGGTAGATGAAGGCCCTGATTCAGCATATGCTGTCTACTGCAAACCACCCAAGGCTTGTGGGTTTTATACAGACTAGAATGATCCTGTCCCCCCAACAACAACCCTAAGAATAATAACAGTAATATCCTTTGACAAAAAAAAAAAAAAAACTTTTTGAGCTATCAAATCCACAAACACCAAAAATATTCACTAAATCTGTAGGAAAAAAGGCGACATACTTACCTCTAGTTTCCATTTTCATGTCTGAAAGTATGATCCCATCCATGTACCGGCATTCATAAAAGCCGAGGTCACTGTACACCACAGGACTGAGGTTGAGGCTGTAGTTTCCCGGCTCTATTAGGTGGAAGGATTCCACCCGTCCCTGGAAGCCGCTTCCTGGGGAAAAGGATCCGGTATGGAGTTCGGCCACGACCAGCCAGTCAGGATACTCATACTGCTGAAACCACCACTCCACATCCCTGCTGGGGTCTCCATGGCAGGGGAGAGTGAGGGAATCGCCGACATTCACAAATAAACCCACATGGCTTGGAGATGCTGGCGAGGCTGGGAGAGGGAGAACGATAGTTTTCAATTCCCCACTTCTCCCATCAATTACAGAGCTACCTGGTGCCGGTTTTGAAACGTCTCTCATCTAATCTGCCTTAAACGACTCATCAGACCTTGTGAAACCACAAACCTTTATTTATGCAAAATGCATGTATGTAGCCTGTACGAACAGTCCTGGAGGTGTTCGTTTACCTGGCCTCTAACTGGGAGACGGTCTGCTCCATCAGGAATATGCTCCAGGCTATCAGCCAGAAGCTGGCCGCTGTAAGTCTTGGTCTCAACATAATTAAGACGGCAGTGTAGTATGATGGATAAGGAGCTGGTCTTGTAACCTAAAGGTCACAGATTCAATTTTCAAGTAGGGCACTGCCATTGTGCCGTATATACAGGTATCAGTATATATCCAGCTGCATAAATGGATTCAGTGTAAATGCTATGTAAGTCACTCACACATTGGTTAAGAGCGTCTGCTAATGTAATGGAACAACTACAAAACACAGCTCTGATAAGGTACAAATACTAGTATTTGTAGCCAAAGTTACTCACCAATCAGAAGCCCAAGAAGGATGACAAAACTTGTAATTGTCATGTCCGGCTGGGATTGTTACTGAAAGATCTGAAAATGTAATGTTGGAAGAAAAAGAACTTATGTGAAATTTCCTTAATTACCATTGCGACTTTGAAACGGTCTCTCTAGTAAATCAGACAACAGAAGCAGGAAGGGACGTCTCTTCTCCGCTGTGCCTCAGCTCAGCTGGCTAGCTCTGATAGTCTGGCTGAAGACAAACCCTTAACGAAAACTTTCACACCGTGTTAGTTATGGTTGCGTGCTGAAAGGCTGCATGTTGAAATTCTGGAAGTGTTTTTTGCCGTGTTTTATTAGCGATGTTGCCTCACCCTCACTGTTCAATTTCAGAGGGGCGACATAGCTCTGGAGGTAAGAGGTAAGAGCGATTGTCTGGCATTCGGAGGGTTGCTGGTTCAAACCCCGCCCTGGGTGTGTCGAAGTGTCCTTGAGCAAGACACCTAACCCCTTACCCCTAACTGCTCTGGCGAATGAGAGGCATCAATTGTAAAGCGCTTTGGATAAAAGCGCTATATAAATGCAGTCCATTTACCATTTACCAGAGCTCTGTTATTCATTTTATCATCCATTTTCTACTGTAAGAATGCATAACTATACACAGGAACTTTGGGGCCTCTGGCTCCCAGACTTTTTTGGTCAACCAAGGAAGTATGTGCCTGTCCCCTTCCTCTTGTGACCCTGCAATAAACTCTCTGCATGGTCAATTAAGCACCAGCTTGGGGCAAGGAACACCCCCTTTTTGGAGTAATGGGGAGCTCGATTAACAAGCTTTAACACAGTAATCAATGGTATATCTGTTCACATTTCATTGACTGCTCCAATACCGCAAGCCAATCAAATGTGGCCAAAATAATAAACCAATCACATTACAGAGATCACACGTGGGGTTCCGTCGTGTCAGTGACTTTTGAGCATCAAAGTCATCAAAAAACTTAACAGCTTTGCTCTGACGTAAGGCATTGCCTGACCGACCAGACGCGCCTCTCCTTAAGGACATCACCGGACTTTGCTGCGCTTCCCAGCTCGCACCTCGCTGGAGACCTGCCTGAGTTGGCCTGCCACGTCTGCGGAATAAACCAAGCCGGCTTATTTCCCATCTACAGCTGTTTGAGGAACACGTATCTGCGTGCTTTTCCTCTGTATCTAGCTTGCAGCCAGGGCCCAAGTGGAAGATTTGTGCACACCCGTCGTCTTGACTGGAACCCGTTGCGACCCCGACTTCATAGAAGAAGTTTCCCAAGTCCTGGCGCACCTGCCACGGACCCCTGGGACCAGCTGACGAGCTGGACGAGCTGAAAGAGCATCACCTAACGGAATTAAGGACTGGCCTCCCTTATTATCACCGTACTGGAACACATACTTGACACATTTGACACTGACATCAAAGTATAGCATAGAATAAAATTTTAAATACCTGTTTAGGTTATTTTATTGCTGTTTGTTGTTGTGTTTTGTTTGTTGTGCGTATGTTGGTGTGGAATAGCAAATTCCTTGACCTTGTAGTTTCTTATTCATTATATTACACATTGTTATCAATTTACCTGTTATCAACTCATTATCATAACCAATAAATGTATATTCTTTATTTCTAAACTGTTGTCGTGTCCGTGTTATTTCAATAAGTTGGGCTCTACTGACATCTCGAATTCTGATTGGTTGTTAAAACTCCATTCATCTGAGTAAACCTCACAACACTATGCTTGAAGTCCAACATGAGCAGAATTGCAACAGAAATCTACATCTATGCCAAATCGTAGGAGGTTTAACGCGAACACTGATAGGTTAACAGGTTGCGTCTGAACGTTTGGGCTGAGGTTGAACTTAATATTGCAGCAGTGGAGTCTGAACAGATTACCACTCTGTCTGGTTTTACACCCATTGCAGGGTAAAATTACGGCTATTATTTCTGCTGTGTACACTGATAAGTGGTTAGAAATGATTTTGCATATACTTGTATCTAATTGTGGGATACACACACCAGCACCTACATGTCCATCACTTGGGTCTTTAGAACCATCTGTGTAGATCAAGTAGTTGTAATATCTGTTCTTTAGATACATTTCCATTATACATTCAATTTAATGAATTTGCCTCTCTGACAACTATTTTTTTCTGCTTAATTGCAAGTCTATTTTTAGGGTCAGGATGTATCCATGGAGGTACATTACCTAACACCACGTTAGGGCTGTATCAAATTTTATTCATTATACAATATTCTATTTTTTGGCCTACAGTCCACCCAAATCCTATCCCTGTGCATTCCAAGTATTCCCACTAGCACCACTTATGCAACATCTCCCTTTTCTGGTCCTTGCAGTTTAACCCGGTATGACAACGATCACTCAGTTCTCCTTAAGTGTAGAGGTAATTCACTAATTTCGATAAGTTAAGCATTTATGGGAATTGTTCTAGATGCACCAGCACTTCGTGCTCTGCACTGTACTCAGTCAATGGTTTCTGATGCAGAGTTAGTTGCTGCTCCATATATTACACAAGAATAATCAGTGGCAGATCTCATTAGA
>CM045887.1:65362618-65372618 GCA_025169545.1 Anguilla japonica
AGAATACATACATTCCCTACTGGACTCTGATTTAATACTGGACATTTTACTGGACATTTACCAGACCCTTTTAGGACACAAACAAAAATCCCTGTGCAATCACATCCATGTTCACCAATATTCAGAACAAAATTCTTTCATATGCTTGTATATGTAAGAGTGACAAAGTAGTGGTGCCCTGTGATGGATTGGCGATCTGTCCAGGGTGCTGCCTCTCACTCAGTGCATGCTGGGATAGGCTCCAGGTCCCCCACAACCCTGACCAGGAATAAGTGGGTTAGATAATAGATGGACGGATGGACGGATGGACATCTGCTCAATGTTAAAAGCTTTGCAAGGAACTATGGGAGTTTGAGGCAAATAAAACAATGGAATGGCTGCATGTGCTCTTTCAAGATATAGTGTAAAAGACAGGAACATTTTCCAGTGAATTTCACAAATGACAGAGAGCAGGTACCCAGATAAGTGTGCATGTTTTAGTTTGACATTGTAAAGATAATAACAAGTTGCTGAGAGCATGAAGGTTGATGTACTTGTTGTAAGTGGAGTTCTTCCAACATAAGCTGTCAGGGGTAATTCCTGAAATCTGTAGAGTGCTATCTTATAAAGAAAGCATTAGATGTTTTGGGTATTTATATATTTGTCTGCAGCTAGTAAACATATATATTAAGTTTTTTGGTATATCTTTCCTTTAAGAAGCAGATAGGATGGAAGGGACGAAAGAGATGAGCATCTGGTGAGGCTAAAGAATCTGTGGTCAGGTCTCCCACTAACCTGCCCATGGCTGTACAGAATGTTGTGAGCCATAGCTGTTGCCGTGACTACGGAGCGGTGGGTTGGGTTTGCGGTGACTGATAGACTAAGTCCTCCCACCAGCTGGACTGATAGGTCACCAGGCGTCACATGGTCTGCAGTCACAGTGACATCACAGGAGCCCAGGACTCCATCCCATTGGCTAGATACAACCTGAGGGGCAGAGAAACTGTCTCTCAACTGCCCATCTCAATGCCTTCACACCAACACACACACATGCTCATGCAAACACACCACCACACACACACAGACCATCACTATTTCATGTTGAGGTGACATACCACTACCTGGCTGGTCAAACATTCAGGTGTCATACCACATACTGACCAGCAGGTGGCAGGGATAGGAAACAGTGGTTAAGGAAATCAGATACAAAGGTATTTATACACGTTACAGGGCATACACATTTCTATTTCCCGTCTCTGGGGACAAGAGACTCGGGAAGGGACTGTACTAATGTCCTGGAAGTTCAGAGAGATGAGCTCCACCCTACCCCTGCACTGCAGTTGCTTAGAAACATCCTTCTGCCAGCCTCTAGGCCTGAGAAGCTCTGAAGCCTTTGCAGTCTGTTCAGGGATCCCATGTATTGCTTGATTAGGCTGCTGACTAGCAGCCATCTTTAGGAACCTGTCTTTTCTGAGTCCCACCATGTTGCAGATGGTGAGCTTGTGAGCCTTTTATGGGGTTGGGTTACATTTTCCAGTTTCTCTCAACTGTTTTCTCTCAACTAAAGGTCTTCTGTTTAAAAAAATGTTTTAGTTTATTTTAATTACCTCTAAAAAATGGCTGTTAACAAAATAAAGACTTACTGATTGATTGATGATTGATTGATTGATTATTTTAACTTTTGGAAGTCCACTCACTCGTAGTGAGGTCACTCCAGGCTGTAGGCCAATCAGATAGGTCCGCTCGTCAAGCTCAGCCACCCTTGGGTTCTCCACCAGCAGCCAATCACGGACCAGCTCAGTCACGTCCATGAACCAATCGGGTGATCCCAGCATGTAGGTCAGCTGACCCGTTCAACAGGCGGCTGGGCAGCGAACTGTGCGAGCACCTGGACCGCAGATCGCTGGTAGACAGGAGAACACCTGCATCCACAGAGCAACAGAAACCATTAGCACTGATAGACCAGGGAACACCTGCATCCACAGAGCAACAGCAACCATTAGCACTGATAGACCAGGGAACACCTGCATCCACAGAGCAACAGCAACCATTAGCACTGATAGACCAGGGAACACCTGCATCCACAGAGCAACAGCAACCATTAGCACTGATAGACCAGGGAACACCTGCATCCACAGAGCAACAGCAACCATTAGCACTGATAGACCAGGGAACACCTGCATCCACAGAGCAACAGCAACCATTAGCACTGATAGACCAGGGAACACCTGCATCCACAGAGCAACAGCAACCATTAGCACTGATAGACCAGGGAACACCTGCATCCACAGAGCAACAGCAACATCAACACCTGATTAAACAAATTAACTAATCGTGAGCTTTACATTACATTACATTACATTTATTTGGCAGACGCTTTTATCCAAAGCGACGTACAAAAAGTGCATTTCATGGTCATAGACAACTGCTAAACACAGGTTCAGTAAGGTACAATACTTATTTTGTACAGCTATTTCTAGCCAAGAACACAGTTTAGTTCACACAGTGAACACTATTCAGATCTAACCTCTGCAAAGCCAACTAGGCAGAAGAATAAGCTACAGTATTAGGACAAATACAAATTACCAAAAAGTGCTGGGATGGGGCAACATGTAACAAGTGTCATGAAAAGGGGGGGGGGGGGAAGAGCTTCAATCAAGACCTTCATAAATAGAATCCCTCACGCTGGGCTGAAACCAAAACCTGCACCCACACGGCCCCTTTGGGACAAGAGTAGACCCCCTGCTGCAGGTTCAGCAGACGCTCGCGGGCTGCACTGGGCTGAAACATGAAATGGATTCTGCCAAGGTGGCGGGTTGAGGGAGCCAGATTGGGCATTCTGCAGGAGCAGGGTGCATGGTGGCGGGTTGAGGGAGCCAGATTGGGCATTCTGCAGGAGCAGGGCGCATGGTGGCAGGTTGAGGGAGCCAGATCGGGCATTCTGCAGGAGCAGGGTGCATGGTGGCGGGTTGGGGGAGCCAGATTGGGCATTCTGCAGGAGCAGGGTGCATGGTGGCAGGTTGAGGGAGCCAGATTGAGCATTCTGCAGGAGCAGGGTGCATGGTGGCGGGTTGGGGGAGCCAGATTGGGCATTCTGCAGGAGCAGGGTGCATGGTGGCGGGTTGGGGGAGCCAGATTGGGCATTCTGCAGGAGCAGGGTGCATGGTGGCAGGTTGAGGGAGCCAGATTGGGCATTCTGCAGGAGCAGGGTGCATGGTGGCGGGCTGAGGGAGCCAGATTGGGCATTCTGCAGGAGCAGGGTGCAAGGTGGCGGGAGCCAGATTGGGCATTCTGCAGGAGCAGGGTGCATGGTGGCGGGCTGAGGGAGCCAGATTGGGTATTCTGCAGGAGCAGGGTGCATGGTGGGAATGAATTCTGTGCAGCGCGTTGGCAGAGACTCACCGGCCCTCGCTGTGCTGGGTCCACCCCTCGATGGCGTTCAGGACGGGGTCCGAGAGCGACACCAGGAGAGGGACTGCGGGCGTCCAGACGGAAAGGCAGTGGGTGCCACTGAGTGTGCCAAGGTGATACTCCACCCCCACACAGGTGCTGCCCACCCCCGATTCGCTCCCATCAACAAAGAGGGTGGAGCAGTCACTGGAAACCTACCAATCAGCCGAGAAGTATTAGTTCCCTTGGGTTCCTTATACTCAAGTAGAAGCATTCTGTCAGTACGCTTCAGTGAGGATGCTGGCTCAAGCTCGGTCAGCAGATTTCACACCGCAGGGCCATTACCTTAACAATGTCCTCGTTAGCAGAACGACAGGTGACCGCAGCAGTGACATCAGAGACCTCCCCATCATGGCCCACTGCCAGGACCATGACAGGAAGTGACACGGGCTGACTGTTCAAGATGGCAGTATTGATGATTGTGTTGCTCTGTGTTCAAAAAACAAAAACAAACCCAAAAAAACATGGTTTCTTAGAGCAAGTTTATGGCAGTGAGCAGTTATCCAGTTCAGACCTAAAGGAAGAAGGTGAGGGTGATGTAAAATTCTTTAACTGATAAATTAACTGCTGAATATAATATTGCCCCTATATAAAGGTTGAGCATTATTATGATGATGATAATGAGTATATTACTACTGTTATAGTTGTTTTTATTATTCTTATTACTAGTGGTATACCTCAGTTATGGGGGTGATGCCTACAATCTCCCTGTCTGTGAAGGAGAATGTGCTCACCACTCCTTCGTGTGGCGGGAGAGGGTTGTTGCGACCTGAATACTCCACCCACCAGTGTACGGCCACTGTCATGGCAACCCCAAAACTTCGCTCCAAACCATCCAATGAGAAACAAGCTACCTGATGAAGAACAGAGGGACTGAGGGACAGAGAGAGAGAGAGAGAGAAAGAGAGACCAAGTAGTATCAGGCATTCAAAATTGTTCTGATGAACTAATTTCTTTCCCAGTATCTCTGTTGGATGTGATATCTGTTTAAATCAGGGATGACGGTATAGGGGTAGGGTGGTGGCCTCGTCTGGACTGGTTTTCAGAGTGTTCCCGGGCAACCAGTAGTTCCAAACTCCATAACTGGCAGAGGTCATGTCCATGTTTCCAAAATGGAAGGTGAAGATGGTTATCCCTGGTTGAAATGCAGAATTGCTCCAGTGTCGCTTCCTTGTTTTTGTCAATGACAGTAAAGTTGTAGTAAAGTTAAAGTCCTGATCACAACCATTGCAGGGATCTGGGCATCCACCAATCACCATCAGCGTTGTTCTATTTATTGTTACCAATGCACTCCCTGATTGGTGGAGCTCATCTTTGGTTTCTATGCTAAAGGTGATGACACCAACGTCCCAGCACTCATTAATTTTTATCCCTGCATGTTGATGTTATGACCTGAGGTGCTTTGCCTGTGTTTTGAGCAATGATGACATCACAATGGCCCACCGCATACCTGAAGCTGCCTCTCTGGCCTCTGGCACTTTTGAGACAGATGACAGTGATGATGTCGTGCCTGGATCCTGTGCTCCTCTCCAGGGAAACAGACCAGAACTCAGATGCAGCAGAAGATGGCTGGGCCAACACAGAGATTAACCCTTTCTTCACACGCAGTCTAAATCAAAATAAAAAGGTGCGAAGGAAGAGATGCTCAGAAACGGATATAATAAAAGACTGCAGTCCAAAAGTACAATAAGGGTTAAAGTGTCATTTCAATGAATGTACCTGATGACAATAAAATCTCCAGTGAAATTTGACCTCACACTAACAGATACGCCGATTGGTCGACCAGCTCGAACTGGCCCCCGGCGATAACCAATCAGTACATTGGGATCCAAGCACAGCTCCTCCTCTTCCTGCCCATCTGAAGACCCCAATTCCTCTTCAGACATATTTTTCGCTACAGCCCTGTCTGGCAGAGTCACAGCTCCGATGTAATAGAGTCTTCTCTGGGACTGCTGCAGTTTGTCCTCCATGCAGCCAGAGGGCGACAGTTTGGGGGCTGAGATTGTGCTGGAGGAGTAATAGAGTTGAATGGAGTCTGTTGAGTGGCTGGGTTTGCTCCTTGGAGTGGAGAGGGTGTCCCAGTGGCGACGGCCCCGGTTTCGGTGCCTGTGCCTGGGGCGGTAGTGTAGTTTGTGGGTCTGTCTGTGGCTCCACCCTCGTCTCCTCTCCTCTGTAAACCAGCCCTCTGGGAGGCTGAGGGAAATGATGCACAACCCCAGAGGGGCCTGAAAAAGCCCAAAGACAACAAAAGTGAAGGAAAACCTGCAAGCCTTAGGACACAGACAGGAGTACTACAGACAACAGTACCAGCAAACACATGCACCAGCACAGACACAGACAGCAGTACAAACACATGCACCAGCACAGACACAGACAGCAGTACAAACACATGCACCAGCACAGACCCAGACAGCAGCAACACATGCACCATCACAGACACAGCAGCAGTACAAACAGGCACAAGCACAGACCCAAACAGCAGCACAGACACATGCAGCAGCACAGACACAGACAGCAGCACAAACACATGCACCAGCACAGACACAGACAGCAGCACAGACACAGACAGTAGTACAGACACTGGCAGCAGCATTAATTTTTGTCCCCTGTAGTGGACATGAGTATCTGGTCTTAACCTCAAGAACTATGCGTTCTACTTTGCTGAAGCCTACATGACATGGGCATTCAATAAAAATAAAATAAATCATATTTTAGAAAATATTTTCACTGCACCATGTTTTTGTAATGTCAAAGACACTTGTATTATGTAAAAAATAATAAGAATTAAAAAAAAAACATAGAAAATACTTGAAAAATGTTCTGCCACATCACAGAAGGGGCACCTGTGTACTGCAGGAAGCTCTCTGCTCTTCAGTCTCCTTAAAGGCATGAAGCGTGACACAGCACCCTCTGCTGGCCGCACCACGCCAGTGAAACAAAACCCGAACCCTGAACTTTGGCCCTCTCTCCCCACCCCTCTCTCTTTCCACAGCTTTAGACAAGAGGGAGGCTGTGAGAGGTGGAGAGAGAGGGAGGGAGCTGGGGACAGGCTACCAGAGAGAGAAAGAGAGAGAGAGGGAGAGAGAGAGCGAGGGAGAGAGAGATAGATTTAGATTTTTGAAATCCTGTTTATTGGGATTTGTTCAAACACAGATATTACAGAACTTCAGAAGAACAACCAGGCAGAGTCAGAAAATAAGACAGAGAAAGACAGAGAGAGAGAGAGAGAGAGAGAGAGAGAGAGAGAGAGAGAGAGAGAGAGAGAGAGAGAGAGAGAGAGAGACTGAACAGCATCAGTCATGGAAACTGATATTCATCATGGTTTGTGAGATGACTCCCTGCCCCACTGATTCTCGCCCTCTTGCATCTGAAACTGCTCATTTCTGCGCTTTCAATTACAATCTGGGACAGAATTAATTTACTGCACTACCAACTGGATCAGGGTAAACGGAACATGATTGTTTCTCACACACATACACACGCACACACGCGCACACACCCTGTGCGTGCGTGTGTGTGCAGGTGTGGGTGTGTGTGTGTATGTGAGCGTGACTATGTGTGTGAGTCTGTGAGTGTGTGTATGTGAGTGTGAGTCTGTGTTTGTGTGTGTGTGTGTGTGTGAGAGAGAGTCTGTGAGTGTGTGTGTGTGTATGAGTGTGAGTCTGTGATTGTGTGTGTGTGTGTGTGTGTGTGTGTGTGTGTGTGTGTGTGTAAGTGTGTGAGTCTGTGAATGTGTGTGTATGTGTAAGTGTGTGTGTTATGTGTGTGTGAGTGTGTGTGTGTGAGAGTGTGTGCGTGTGTGCATGTGTCTGTGTGTGTGTGTGTAAGAGTGCAAGAGTTTGTGTATGTGTGTGTGTGAGTGTGTGAGTGTGAGTTTGTGAGTGTGTGTGCGTGTGTGTGAGAGAGAGTCTGTGAGTGTGTGTGTGTGTGTGAGTGTGAGTCTGTGATTGTGTGTGTGTGTGTGTGTGTGTAAGTGTGTGAGTCTGTGAATGTGTGTGTATGTGTAAGTGTGTGTGTTATGTGTGTGTGAGTGTGTGTGTGTGTGTGTGAGAGTGTGTGCGTGTGTGCATGTGTCTGTGTGTGTGTGTAAGAGTGCAAGAGTTTGTGTATGTGTGTGTGTGTGTGTGTGAGTGTGAGTTTGTGAGTGTGTGTGTGCGTGTGTGTGAGTGTGTCTGAGTGTGTGTGTGCGTGTGTGAGTGTGTGTGCGTGTGTGTCTGTGTGTGTGTGTGTGTGTGTGTGTGTATGTGTGTGAGTGTGTGAGTGTGTGTGCGTGTCTGAGTGTGTGTGTGTGCGTGTCTGAGTTTGTGAGTGTGTGTGCATGTGTGGCTGTGTGTGTGTGTGTGTGATGTGTGTGAGTGTGTGAGTGTGTGTGTATGTGTGAGAGTGTGTGAGTGTGTGTGTGTGTATGTGTGTGAGTGTGTGTGTGTATGTGTTAAGGGTGGAGTGAGCTCACAGGTCCTGTTACCTGTGAGATGAAGTAAGGCCCAAAGGAAGCCTGGACCCCTGGTCTGGAGCTGGCCCCCGCAGGAGGCACCACAAGCAGGGACTGGGAGCAGGAAAATGGGGATGAGTTGGAGAAGAGGAGGCCCAGGTCAGGCTGTGACAGAGGGAGAGCACGCCAGGGGGGAGGAACGCTGATTTTGGCAGGGAGAGAGGGAGAGAAGGGGGGCAGTTGGGCGTGGGCTGAGTGATGCAAGATGGGGGGGGGGAGAAGAGAAAATTAAATCCGTTATGATTCTGTCCAGCTAGGGCTGATCCGGTCCAGGATTTCGTCCCAACTTCTGCCCTCCATTACTTCAGCAGTCCACTCATCTGTTTGATCTCAGATGTCGGTTACTCGTGAGCAACAGACTCCACATAAGCCCATAAATATATTTCACTGTGGTAAACTGGCAGAGGAGTGAACCCGCGGTAGAGTGATTCAGAAAATTGAAACTAAATAATTGGTTGGAACAAAAACCAGCACAGACACCGTCACTCCAGGACTGGAGCTGGTCGCCCCCTGCATCAGTGAGAGCAAATCTGTCTCCCTGTTAACTGAAATAACCAGGGACACGAGGGCATTGCTTGAGAACTCACCGATGGCCAGGAGACAGCAGGACTTCAGCAGGGCCCTCCGTGCCAGCACCCCGTGCACACCCATCTCTGCACCCCTGTCACATGACAAAGATCACATGATCCTCTGACAATCCAAACACATCTGTGGCTCACCCTTCCTCCCGCCCACATTTCACTGATCTGAAGTCAGTACTGATTGGCCTAGGTTAGGATTCTGCTGTATCGTGATTGGCTACCCCTCTGAATCAGGAGAAGGAAGGATGCTCCCTGTGACATTGGCTTGATTAAATTACAGATTCTGTAGACCCACCAGATATTCAGCTCCTCTGTCCTTGGCTAGATTGGACCACAGATTCTATAGACTCACCAGATATTCAGCACCTCTCTTCCTTATGTGTTCTCTTCACTGAAACTGCAGGAGATCCTATAGGTAACAGAAGTTTCTGGTGCAAAATTGCAGTATAGAATGTTACATTATTGTGCTTGGCAGTAACAGACTTAATTGCTCAAGTGATCACTGTATTGCTGAATTCACTTAACAGGTTAAGTTGATTCATCTTAACCTGTAGTTAACTGCACCATTCTTGGCCTAATAGCACTTCATGAATGGAGACTGAGTCTTGAGTCTTGAGTACATGTTTAATTATAATTTCTCTGAGCGCAAATGATTTAAAAAATAAGTTTCAGGATAATTTAATTAATTACAAACTCTATTAACAATGCTAACAATGCACATCACATCCCAACCATTAGGCAGCCAAGAACAACACGTACACCATATGAATCTGAAAGGATATACATACTTAAATACTTTATACTGAACCTTATTAAGTACTCTGCACCTATGAGTGAAATAGCACTTGCGTACTCACTATCTGCACCTATGAGTGAGTCTGTACTTACATACTCAGTAAGAAGTCTCTGTATCTGCACCTCCGGGTAAAGCTGCTCAGAGCTTAGGCAGAGCAGTAAAATGAGACGCATGAAGTCGAACGGCAAACACCGGACCCACCACTCATCTGAGCGAACGGTACACACCGGACCCACCACTCATCTGAGCGAACGGTACACACCGGACCCACCACTCATCTGAGAGAACAGTAAACACAGAACACCGGACCCACCACTCATCTGAGAGAACGGTACACACAGAACACCGGACCCACCACTCATCTGAGAGAACGGTACACACCGGACCCACCACTCATCTGAGAGAACGGTACACACCGGACCCACCACTCATCTGAGAGAACGGTACACACCGGACCCACCACTCATCTGAGCGAACGGTACACACAGAACACCGGACCCACCACTCATCTGAGCGAACGGTACACACAGAACCCACCACTCATCTGAGAGAACGGTACACACAGAACACCGGACCCACCACTCATCTGAGCGAACGGTACACACAGAACACCGGACCCACCACTCATCTGAGCGAACGGTACACACAGAACACCGGACCCACCACTCATCTGAGCGAACGGTACACACAGAACACCGGACC
>CM045887.1:65377618-65422618 GCA_025169545.1 Anguilla japonica
ACAGAGAACACATCGCTCACTCACTGAGAACACATCACTCACTCACAGAGAACACATCACTCACTCGCACCACTGAGAACACATCACTCACTCACTCACAGAGAACACATCACTCACTCACAGCACAGAGAACACATCGCTCACTCACTGAGAACACATCACTCACTCACAAACAGAGAATACATCACTCACAAACAGAGAATACATCACTCACTCACAGGACAGAGAACACATCACTCACTCACAAACAGAGAATACATCACTCACTAACAACACAGAGAACACATCATTCAGTCACAGAGAACACATCACTCACTCACAACACAGAGAACACATCACTCACTCATTCACTCACAGAGAACACATCATTCACTCACAATACAGAGAACACATCACTCACTCACAGCACAGAGAACACATCACTCACTCACTCACAGAAAACACATCACTCACTCATAACACAAAAAACACATCACTCACTCACAGCACAGAAAACACATCACTCACTCACACACTCACTCAGTCACAGAGAACACATAATTCACTCACAATACAGAGAACACATCACACACTCACAGCACAGAGAACACATCACTCACTCACAGCACAGAGAACACATAACTCACTCACACACTCACTCAGTCACAGAGAATAATTCACTCACAATACAGAGAACACATCACACACTCACAGCACAGAGAACACATCACTCACTCACAGCACAGAGAACACATAACTCACTCACACACTCACTCAGTCACAGAGAACACATAATTCACTCACAATACAGAGAACACATCACACACTCACAGCACAGAGAACACATCACACACTCACAGCACAGAGAACACATAACTCACTCACACACTCACTCAGTCACAGAGAACACATAATTCACTCACAATACAGAGAACACATCACACACTCACAGCACAGAGAACACATCACTCACTCACAGCACAGAGAACACATAACTCACTCACAATGAGGAATGCGCAGTATGAATGCGCAGTATGAATCCGCAGGGGGAATGCACAGGGGGAATGTGCAGTATGAATGCACAGGGAGAATGCGCAGTATGAATACGCAGGGGGAATGCACAGGCGTAATACGCAGTATGAATGCGCAGGGGAATGTGCAGTATGAATGCGCAGGGAGAATGCGCAGGGGGGATGTGCAGCATGAATGCGCAGGGGGAATGTGCAGTATGAATGCGCAGGGGGAATGCGCAGTATGAATTCGCAGGGAGAATACGCAGGGGGAATGTGCAGTATGAATGCGCAGGGAGAATGCGCAGGGGGAATGTGCAGTATGAATGTGCAGGGGAATGCGCAGGGGGAATGTGCAGTATGAATGCGCATGGGGAATGCGCAAGGGGAATGTGCAGTATGAATGCGCAGGGGGAATGTGCAGTATGAATGTGCAGGGGGAATGTGCAGTATGAATGTGCAGGGGGAATGCGCAGGGGGAATGTGCAGTATGAATGTGCAGGGGGAATGCGCAGGGGGAATGTGCAGTATGAATGCGCAGGGAGAATGCGCAGGGGGAATGTGCAGTATGAATGCGCAGGGGGAATGCGCAAGGGGAATGTGCAGTATGAATGCGCAGGGGGAATGTGCAGTATGATGAAATGTGCAGTATGAATGTGCAGGGGGAATGCAGGGGGAATGTGCAGTATGAATGTGCAGGGGGAATGCGCAGGGGGAATGTGCAGTATGAATGTGCAGGGGGAATGCGCAGGGGGAATGTGCAGTATGAATGCGCAGGGGGAATGTGCAGTATGAATGCGCAGTATGAATGCGCAGGGGGAATGTGCAGTATGAATGAGCAGGGGGAATGCGCAGTATGAATGCGCAGGGGGAATGTGCAGTATGAATGCACAGGGGGAATGTGCAGTATGAATGCGCAGGGGGAATGTGCAGTATGAATGCGCAGGGGGAATGCACAGGGGGAATGTGCAGTATGAATGCGCAGGGGGAATGTGCAGTATGAATGCGCAGGGGAATGTGCAGTATGAATGTGCAGGGAGTCTTTCCACTCACATCTCCTACAGGCGGTGGTGTAGATGTGTGGTCCGAATCGGACCAGGACAATGACCAAAACCATAACACACAGCAACCCGGTCACTACCTTATAAGCAGCCAGCTCCCTACTGACAGAGTCAAGAGCAGACCCTGAGAGAGGGAAGAGAGAGAGAGAAATCTTCACCGAGACCATATACATTTTAAGTTAAAGGTTACAGTCATTTCATTTAGTAAAATTCCCTAAACAAAAAGTGACATAATACATTATTTTCCAATAGAGACAGACACACACACACACATACACACACACACACACACGCACACACACACACACACACACTCGCGCACACACACACACACACACACACACACACACACACACATACCTTGGCACTGAATCTGCAGCACTTTGCAGGTTTTGTTGCTGATGGCCCCATCATCCAGGATGTGGAATCCTTCCTCCTTGGTGACACTGGGGCCCTGGCTCAGGCGGGCCCCACACCAGGCCTCCTGGCACAGTTGCAGGCCCCCAAGATAACTGCCCACACAGACCGGCTTCGAGTGAGCGGGGCCCAGGTACAGGTAGACCACACCACTGCAGGGGCCATCCCTGGCCCTCAGGCTGAGGAAGGCCAGTGTGGGAGTGGCTGGGGAGGGCAGGGTGGTCTGAGGCGGGGAGAGGGTGGGGCAGGGGGGGCAATGAATGGGCACAGGGCGTGCGGGGACACACGAGCAAAGTGGGGACCGGGAGGAAGAGGGAGAAGAGGAGGAGGCAGAGGAAGATGGCTCAGAGGATGAAGAGGGTGACGGTGGCAGTGTTGCTGGGTTTGTGGTCCCGTAGGAGTTTGACACTGCAACAGGAGAAGATGAGCACGGTGTTGATGAAATGTGGCAGAAGTTCAGCAAACCAAATCGAAACTTATTTATACAGCGCATTTCACAAAACATTTCCCACAATGCACTTCATGGCACACCCTGCTCTGAAACCCCACAAACGCAACTGTCAGAATGTGTTAATGGAGGACAGAAATTAATAATTCCCTCAATTACATAACAACAAGTCTACAAAGCAAAATGGCAGTTGGCTTTAAATCCCATAAATCAACGCAAAAGTGCTCAAGCCTCTGTGGCTGGTGAAAATAAACAGGACGATCCAGACTGATGACACATATAACAGAGATTACCCCACCGATCCACGCTACAGACACGGACATTACAAGAGCAAGATCAGAATCTATACTCACATCCACCCGTGAAACCAGTGTATAAAAACCCGGCCTTCTATTTCAGGATCAGGCCCGCAATTAGAGACTAGCATATTGATCAGTTCTGCTTTGGCAGCTTGAATGAGTGATGACTAACGGTAACATCCAACAGCGAGGAAATCCCCCTCAGCTAGCACACCAACGGCAACATTCCAATAGCGCCATGTCCGCTACCGTTCACAAGCCCAAGGTAAACTTTTAACATAAATATGGTCACAAGACAGACATTAGATAAACTAAAATGGCCTCAACATTTGACATTTGCACGCAATAAATGAAATGAAATGAATGAAGACCAGGTGTGTGAAATTGGAACCGCAGAGATCTGGACTTACCCACAGCCAGCAGGAGCAGAGCCAGGAGGATGTTAATCACCTCGCTGTCCATGAACTGAGAGGCAAGGAAACGGATTCATTCAGCACCATATTTAATGTCATGGAAACAAAGCATTAAAGCAGTTAAAGTAAAACAATGGTCCCCAGCCCTGGCCCCAGAGAGTCGCAGGGTCTGCTGGGGTCCCCAGCCCTGGTCCCAGAGAGTCGCAGGGTCTGCTGGGGTCCCCAGCCCTGGTCCCAGAGAGCCGCAGGGTCTGTTGGGGTCCCCAGCCCTGGTCTCAGAGAGCCGCAGGGTTTGTTGGGGTCCCCAGCCCTGGTCTCAGAGAGCCACAGGGTCTGTTGGGGTCCCCAGCCCCGGTCCTGGAGATTCGCAGGCTCTGCTGGTTTCCCATGTCACTCAACACTGATTTTTACAGTTAAAGCAGCCGGTCACATGACAACTCACCTCGCCTGGTTCCTCTGCTCTACGTCACGTCAACTCAGCTATTGGCTGTGATGACCAGGGCAATCAAAGCGGCCACGAAATGCAGGGAATATGAGCGGCCAATCAGACGCAGGGGATGGTTTGGAGGGCAGAAGCAGAGAACCGGGCCTTGTTTTTAAAATTTTAAGGTGAAAATAAAATCCAGCAGACCCTGCGACTCGGGGCTGGGGTTGGGGACACTAGCGACTGGGGCTGGGGTTGGGGACCCTGGAGGGAACAGATGTGGAACCTCATCTACGTCCTTACATCACACAGGACCGTACACGCGTCCAAAGGGAAACCTGAGGATTTAGGGATTTAGAGCTGGTTCTGTTTAAAGTTACAGCAACATCAGTTTAAAGTTATCAGTTACCTCTTACACAGACAGGCAGACTGAGAGAAACAGAGAAACAGAAAGAGAGAGATAGAATCGTGTTCCTACATATGTAAATGCAGGGCTTGATATTAAGTTTTTGGCTCATCAGCCACTGTGGCTGGAAGTTTTCCAGAGTCATATTCACTGGCCAAAATCCCCAAAAACCCCAGCCCCCACCCCCCAAAAAAGTAATAAATATATTGGAGAATGCGACTCCATGCACTTGTTTAGGCTTAAGAGATTATGCGGAGAGTAAAATTCTTATAAAAAGTTGAAATACTAAATTAGATCAATATTCAGACAGGTTAAACTCTTCTCGATTAATATAAAATCAGGGAACAGGAATTAGTCTAAAACTGGCCTAGCAGCAACTTTATTTATTTATTTATTTATTTGTTTAAACACACAGAGATACCAACACAAACACAAGAGTCAGAGTTCATCATTCTGTTGCCAGTAAAAAGTCGCTGATCTGTGCAGTGTATCAGGTACGCGAGCGGTGGACACTAAGCAATAAATTACATTACGTTCATTTGGCAGACGCTTTTATCCAAAGCGACGTACAAAAAGTGCATTTCATGGTCATAGACAACTGCTAAACACAGGTTCAGTAAGGTACAATACTTATTTTGTACAGCTATTTCTAGCCAAGAACACACAGTGAACACTATTCTGACCTAACCTCTGCAAAGCCAACTAGGCAGAAGAATAAGCTACAGTATTAGGACAAATACAAATTACCAAAAAGTGCTGGGATGGGGCAACATGTAACAAGTGTCATGAAAAAGGGGGGGGGGGGGAGGTTTTAATTTTTTTAAATTTTTTTTTTTAAAAAGAGTGAAATATACAGCGTGGTGGTGGTCTAGGTGCTAGGTCGGCTCAGTTTCTTCATGCCCGTGATATCTGGTATCTCAAGGCACGTCTGCCATAACTGTGGCAATAGCACCACAACACAACGAGCTAGCGTGAGTTTTAAAAACTCCTCCGACTCCTGCTTGAACAAAGACACAAATATAGACAACAGACAACATCAACGACAGTCAAATTCTTTTCAAAAACACCTGAGCGGCTCGCCTCAGCGTATCCCTTTGGCCTAGAACCGTCGAACACAAGCCTGCCACTTGGAAATGGCACCATCGTGCTCTTGGCTAGTTAGTCACTACTGCTATCCCCATGAATAACAGCAGCAATTTCATTGTGACGATCACCTGCTCATAGTGAGCCCATTTAAAGCAATGAAAAACCTGTAACTGAGATCAGTTCCACTGCTCCCTCAGCTGTAAACACTCAGACAAATAAATAAATCACTGGGAGATTTTTTCACTGAAAAAATGTAAAAATACTCGGTGTTTTCTTACCGTGACAGAAGTGGCAGGGAACAGACAGAAAAATGATCTTGAAATGCACAGCTAAAGGAAGTGTGAAAGGGTGCAAATCTTTCTCCCCCACCTCCCTCTTTCTCTCTCTACATCACTGGCTTCTTGCTCTTTGCATTAGAGAAGAACTTCCTCACATCAAAGCCAGTGAGAAAGGCTTCGCTTTTTCCTTTTCAAAAATGACAGACGGGGAGAGGAGGCACACAGGCAGAGTGGGTGAGAGGGCAGAGAATGCGCTAAATACAATAAGGGAAAACTGCCATCTTGTTATCTCTCCATGCAGTGTTAATGTACTGCTTTAACCCTCTCAGTGCAGTGTTAATGTACTGTACTGTATTAACCCTTTCTCTCAGTGCAGTGTTAATGTACTGCTTTAACCCTCTCAGTGCAGTGTTAATGTACTGTATTAACCCTCTCTCTCTCAGTGCAGTGTTAATGTACTGTATTAACCCTCTCTCTCTGTGCAGTGTTAATGTGCTGTATTAACCCTCTCTCTCTCAGTGCAGTGTTAATGTACTGTATTAAACCCCTCTCTCTCAGTGGAGTGTTAATGTACTGTATTAACCCTCTCTCTCAGTGCAGTGTTAATGTACTGCATTAACCCTCTCTCTCTCAGTGCAGTGTTAATGTACTGTATTAACCCTCTCTCTCTCAGTGCAGTGTTAATGTGCTGTATTAACCCTCTCTCTCTCAGTGCAGTGTTAATGTACTGTATTAACCCTCTCTCTCTGTGCAGTGCTAATGTACTGTATTAACCCTCTCTCTCAGTGCAGTGTTAATGTGCTGTATTAACCCTCTCTCTCTCAGTGCAGTGTTAATGTACTGTATTAACCCTCTCTCTCTGTGCAGTGCTAATGTACTGTATTAAACCCCTCTCTCAGTGGAGTGTTAATGTACTGTATTAACCCTCTCTCTCTCTCAGTGCAGTGTTAATGTACTGTATTAACCCTCTCTCTCTCAGTGCAGTGTTAATGTACTGTATTAATCCTCTCTCTCTGCAGTGGAGTATTAACCCTAAGTGTTAATGTGCTATATTAACCCTCTCTCTCAGCACAGTGTTAATGTACTGTACTGTATTAACCCTCTCTCTCTCAGTGCAGTGTTAATGTACTGTACTAACCCTCTTTCAGTACAGAGTTAATGTGCTATATTAACTCTCTCTCTCAGTGCAGTACTAATGTAATGTACTGTATTAACCCTCTCTCTCAGTGCAGTGTTAATGTACTGTATTAACCCTCTCTGTGCAGTGTTAATGTACTGTACTGTATTAACCCTTTCTCTCAGTGCAGTGTTAATGTACTGTATTTACCCCTTAGTGCAGTCTGTACTCCCTCTCAGTGCAGTGTTAATGCACTGTATTACCCTCTCTCAGTGCAGTGTTAATGTACTGTATTAAACTTAACCCCTCTCTCTCAGTGCAGTGCAGTGTTAATGTTAATGTACTGTATTAACCCTCTCTCTCAGTGCAGTGTTAATGTACTGTATTAACCCTCTCTCTCAGTGCAGTGTTAATGCACAGTATTCACCCTGTCTCTCAGTGCAGTGTTAATGTACTGTATTAACCCTCTCTCTCTCAGTGCAGTGTTAATGTACTGTATTAACCCCCCCTCTCAGTGCAGTGTTAATGTACTGCATTAACCCTCTCTCTCTCAGTGCAGTGTTAATGTACTGTATTAACCCTCTCTCTCAGTGCAGTGTTAATGCACAGTATTCACCCTGTCTCTCAGTGCAGTGTTAATGTACTGTATTAACCCTCTCTCTCTCAGTGCAGTGTTAATGGAATGTACTGTATTAACCCTCTCTCAGTGCAGTGTTAATGTGCTATATTAACCCCCTCTCTCAGCACAGTGTTAATGTACTGTACTGTATTAACCCTCTCTCTCTCAGTGCAGTGTTAATGTACTGTACTAACCCTCTTTCAGTACAGAGTTAATGTGCTATATTAACTCTCTCTCTCAGTGCAGTACTAATGTAATGTACTGTATTAACCCTCTCTCTCAGTGCAGTGTTAATGTACTGTATTAACCCTCTCAGTGCAGTGTTAATGTACTGTATTAACCCTCTCTCTCTGTGCAGTGTTAATGTACTGTACTGTATTAACCCTTTCTCTCAGTGCAGTGTTAATGTACTGTATTTACCCTCTTAGTGCAGTGTTAATGTACTGTACTGTATTAACCCTCTCAGTGCAGTGTTAATGTACTGTATTAACCCTCTCTCAGTGCAGTGTTAATGTACTGTATTAACTCTCTCAGTGCAGTGCTAATGTACTGTATTAACCCTCTCTCTCAGTGCAGTGTTAATGTACTGTACTGTATTAACCCTTTCTCTCAGTGCAGTGTTAATGTACTGTATTAACCCTCTCTCTCAGTGCAGTGTTAATGTACTGTATTAACCCTCTCTCTCAGTGCAGTGTTAATGTACTGTATTAACTCTCTCTCAGTGCAGTGTTAATGTACTGTACTGTATTAACACTCTCAGTGCAGTGTTAATGTACTGTATTAACCCTCTCTCCCTGTGCAGTGTTAATGTACTGTATTAACCCTCTCTCAGTGCAGTGTTAATGTACTGTATTAACCCTCTCTCTCAGTGCAGTGTTAATGTACTGCATTAACCCTCTCAGTGCAGTGTTAATGTACTGTACTGTATTAACACTCTCAGTGCAGTGATAATGTACTGTATTAACCCTCTCTCCCTGTGCAGTGTTAATGTACTGTATTAACCCTCTCTCTCAGTGCAGTGTTAATGTACTGTATTAACCCTCTCTCTCAGTGCAGTGTTAATGTACTGTATTAACCCTCTCTCTCAGTGCAGTGATAATGTACTGTACTGTATTAACCCTCTCTCTCTGTGCAGTATTAATGTACTGTATTAACCCTCTCTCTCAGTGCAGTGCTAATGTACTGTATTAACCCTCTATCAGTGCAGGATTAATGTACTGTACTGTATTAACCATCTAGCAGTGCAGTGTTGGCACAATGAGCAATGAGGTGTTTGGGTTATTATTGTTAAATCTTCATCAGCACCTCTCCCCCCACCTCCTCTTCGGTAGGTTTACTCACCCCTCCCTCCTCCCTCGTTCCGTCATTTTCTCTTTCAGTTCATTTGATCTTTCGCTGGTGGTTTTCCGTTCCGTAGCTTTACAGGAAGACACGTCAACTCGCGTTATCCTGTTTGCCCCCCCCCCCCCCCCCCCCCGCGCCCCCCCCCCCCCGCGCGCAGTCTTCAGTTTCCCTAACAGGTTCACGGCTACAAGTGCACGTGTAAAAAAAACCCCAAATGCTCATTAACAGCACAAGAACAAACTCAGAATAATTACTGTCAATAACAAATCATGTATAATTAACAAACCAGAAAAGCAAATACATTTTAAAATACACATAAAAAAGAATAAATAGAACTAAGCTGGTAAAAGAGTATATTTAATAGACGAATGGAGTGTTTTGTTTAAAGAGCTGGCGTCTGGGTGGGTTTTAGAATTTACTGCCATCAGGTTTGTACCTTTTTACAGTAAATTAACAAACTAATGTGGCAATACACTGCCTCCAGTTTAGAAAGCAGTCTTTGGGTAACGAGCAAACGCCACGACCGATTTGGGACAGTGCAGTCAGCCACATTCTCCCCCAAAACACAGATGAGACACATTTTAATTTTTATTTGCACACAAATACCATTGCTGTCGTCAAGTGCCAGTCAATTCTAAAGTCCCTATTACCTAAATCCAAGTCTGAATTCATGTGACCAGTACCAGACCAGACAAGACCAAGGTTAAAAAATTAACAAAAAAAAAAGATGGAAAAGTCTAAATGAAATTTGAGATTCAAAAGAAAAAGGCAACCTCTGAAAACATTTTTCTTTATTTTCTAAATGAATGATAGTATTGGATAGTGTAATCAGGATGACTTCACCCAGAGAAGTTAAATTAACTGCCAGGGTGGGGTTTAAAATGTGCCAAGAAGCCGCATGTCTTACGAGTATAAACTGATTTGAATCACAAATCAACATGAAGCTCATTCTTTAACTGCAAACCTGACCCTAAACGCACCAAGAGATGGCATTTTCTAAGGCTGATCAGTGATGTTATTTACAAAGGACTCATCACAATTTTAACAGTTAATGTGTCACACATTTGATGCGATTTATAATTTTCTAAAACAATAATGATTAAATCTGCCCGAGACTGCAAGACCAAGCCAACAAGTTTCAGTTCAGCTGAAAGAAAGCTGCAGTCAGTATGCAGTATGCCTCGGGCTTTCTGCATTCGCGGTTAAACCGAACGTGAATTCAGGCACCAAACAACCCTCATTCTGAGACCATGAATATTCATGAGGAAGACGGCAGCACGTGCAATATGGGTAGTGTCACATGAAACATTTTAATAAAAAAATTTTTCCACAAAATAAAAATGCCTCCTCATATTTACATTTTCTGCAGAACACACTGGCCCCCTAGACCAGTTCTGCTCAGCATGAACCTGTGGAAAGAGAGGCCGGTTTGCTGGCCCCTCACCACTGAAGCAGCTAGCGCCCTTCTCCTGGGTCCTGCTGAATTTCTTGCTGATTTTAAGGCAAAAAAACAAAAAGCCTCAGACCCTTAGTCCTCCAGGACCTGGGTTGCAGATCACGGACCTGGACAGAAATAATCAATTATTTAATTAAAAATTAAAAATTAAAAATTTAAAAAGCGGTCTGTAAAATATAGCTCACTTCTGACATGGGTGGGGAAACAAATCTGACATCTATTTAAACTGGAATAAAACGGCCTTCGCATAATGTGGCAGAATCTATTAAGTTGCCACTAATATACCAGAAGAAGGGAGGACTGGAGCCAACTCTTACATGATGCACTATTCGTGCTGCACTGGACACAGCCATTCCTCTTTTATTCAAAATCATATTTCAGTTTCTTGAGTGGCTGGAAGCGGTTAATAAACGGCGATCCAAAAACACAAACGGACCTCATCGTGAAAAATGCATACGGGTCACTAGAGGGAGACACAAACCCAAACCAGGCTTCAGAAATCAGGTTCTGTATTTAATTCACACCAACTCAAAACAGGCTACAGTCATCATCGCGACAACAGATCTTAATGCACCAAATTGCACTCCTAAACATTTCCGCTCCTTTATGCCCCCCCTCCCCCAACCCCCCCTCCTCCCCCCATTGTTGTCTGGGCCAGTCACTATATCTACACTGCGACTTTGATATCCTCAGAAGAGCCACGCCTAGAGTTCCCCCAATTAACTTTGTCAATTCTATTATTAATTGCCTTTTTATACAATTTACAGAGAATGCTCCTGTATAGTAAATTTATACACGCACCCAAGCGCTCACACACACACTCAGGTCAACATAGTCATGCTCATGAAATGAACAAAAGCAGAAGAGGGAGGGAGGAAAGGGAGGAGGGGGAAAGGGGGGGGGGAGAGAGAGAGAGGCATGTAACTATTCGGATGAAGCTCTTGCATGTAAAAACTGAAAAGGTACTTCCCCTTGTGGAGTGCAGCATGGCTTGCGGTTGGTGGGCCAGGCGTATTCAGAGAGAGCCAGGCGTATTCAGAGAGAGCCAGGCGTATTCAGAGAGAGCCAGGCGTATTTAGAGAGGACCAGGCGTATTCAGAGAGAGCCAGGCGTATTCAGAGAGAGGATCAGGCGTATTTAGAGAGGACCAGGCGTATTCAGAGAGAGCCAGGCGTATTCAGAGAGAGGATCAGGCGTATTCAGAGAGAGCCAGGCGTATTCAGAGAGAGCCAGGCGTATTCAGAGAGAGCCAGGCGTATTCAGAGAGAGCCAGGCGTATTCAGAGAGGACCAGGCGTATTCAGAGAGAGCCAGGCGTATTCAGAGAGAGCCAGGCGTATTCAGAGAGGACCAGGCGTATTTAGAGAGGACCAGGCGTATTCAGAGAGAGGATCAGGCGTATTTAGAGAGAGCCAGGCGTATTCAGAGAGAGCCAGGCGTATTCAGAGAGGACCAGGCGTATTCAGAGAGGACCAGGCGTAGTTAGAGAGAGCCAGGCGTATTTAGAGAGGACCAGGCGTATTCAGAGAGGACCAGGCGTATTTAGAGAGGACCAGGCGTATTCAGAGAGGACCAGGCGTAGTTAGAGAGAGCCAGGCGTATTCAGAGAGGACCAGGCATATTCAGAGAGGACCAGGCGTAGTTAGAGTTACCGTTGACCAGATGCACCAGTCTTTTCCTAGGAGCGATTAAACCATGAAGCCATAACCACACAACTGTAACCATAAGCACATAACCATAACCACATTCGATAACTATAGCAACACCCAAGCCCTCAGATGGTGCATCTGGCTGTTCCCCCCTTCACTGTACAATAGTGCTAGCACCCTGCCTGTGTTCTGTGACTGTGTTCAGCCCCTGTTCTGCCTGCGCCCTGCCTGTGTTCTGTGACTGTGTTCAGCCCGTTCTGCCTGCGCCCTGCCTGTGTTCAGCCCCTGTTCTGCCTGCGCCCTGCCTGTGTTTTGTGCCTGTGTTCAGCCCCTGTTCTGCCTGCGCCCTGCCTGTGTTTTGTGCCTGTGTTCTGCCTGCACCCTGCCTGTGTTTTGTGCCTGTGTTCAGCCTGTGCCCTGCCTGTGTTCTGCAACTGCGTTCTGCCTGTGTTCTGCTCACGCCAACATTAGATGCTGGATTGCAGTGAGCAGTGTGAGTTTGTAGGAGTCGGATCCATAAGTCACAACCCAGCAAACTGGGGAATAAAGGCAAAGATAAAACAGGGAATAGAAAGCTACCAAATTATTTTCTTACTTTCGAGAGCCAGAGTTCAATAAGAAACCCGACGGCTCTACAACCCTAACTGCAAAAGTTCTCGTACAAGAACGACAGCTGCTGTTGCGATCACTGCCAATACCATTTGGGCAATACGGTTTTCCCAAAGGATAAAATAAATCTTGACCAATTACTGCCAAGCATTAAAATGATGCGCTGGCCAAGGCGGAGTGAGTGTGAACTCGAAAACTGTGATTAGCCGATGCACCAGCAGTGGTAGAGGGGATAAAAAGGAAAAAAGGAAAAAAGAAAAAAAAACCTTCTCATCAGTAAAGTTTATAGGTATGGGGCATGCCCCCGCCAAGGCGTAACTTGGCGGGATGGCATACCTGCCATCCCAATAGCTATCGCTGCAACATGATATTACCGCCATTTTGTTGGTTTCTGGTTGCCAGGCATTATTATTATGGCTTTTTGTTCTCTCTCCTGGTCTCACAGCCTGTGGTTATTATGGGATGCTCGGAAAATGCATTATGGGATGTAAATCCATGCATGCATCTTGATAGAGAGGAACGACTGCAGATTGCAACACTGCCCCGCCCCACCCCCCCTGAACCAATTCTGATGCAGCCAAGAGAATAAAAGAGAATAGAAAAGGTGGATAATGTAAGAGGATTAATGAGATACAGGAGTGATAGTCAAATTAGTGTGAGACATTTTGTGGGGTGAGGGGGGTTTATGAATAGGACTGTGGCAACCCAAATCCAGGCCTGTAGAGCGGCCTACCTGAGGGGGGTTGAGAAGGGGGCACCCCAGGGCCAGGAGGGTAGTTATACCCAGGAAAGGGGTATGGGGACGGGTAGGGGGGGCTGGGCGAGCCGTACGGCCGAAACTGGGAGCGGGCCGGGCCGGGGAAGGTGGGCTGAATGGGATAGGGACAGGCGCCGGGGCTGAAGCCCGCGTGAGCAGGGAAGCCTGGGGCTGGAGTGGGGAAGCTGGGGGCCGAGGTGAAGCTCTGGCTGGGGTAGGGCTGAAATGGAGCTTGGGGATTGCTGGGCCCGGAGGCCGAAACGGCAGGGGGGGGGGTTGGGAGGGGAGACGGGATACGGAGTGTAAGGCAAAGGGTGGTTTGTGGTAGACTGGGATGAATTTGGGAAGCTGCCGTGGTCGGGTTTGGAATCCGCCATGCTATTCTGCTGCTGGTCTGCGTGTTGTTGTTGTTGTTGCTGCCACGGCGACGATGCCGGCGGCGCCGCCCCTGCTTCATGGACGGCGCTCGTCTGTGATGTCATCGCCCCCGGCAGCGCGTCGGCCCCGCCCTCCCTCTTCTGGCGCAGGATGTCCTGCAGCTTCTCGATCCGCACCCGCCGCCGGTGTGCCAGCGAGCGCAGGGACAGGAAGTGCTCCAGGAAGGAGTCCAGGGACAGCGAGCCGTCCAGGAACTGCTCCGCGAGCGCCTGCCGCAGCCAGACCGAGGCAAGACAAAGGAGAGACACACAACAGGCCATTTACAATGGAATACCGGCACCACTCCATACACATACAGCTAACATGCTAACTGCCATGATCTCATATCAAAACTGAAGCTGCTAGTGCTACTGAACAGAAAACCCAACCGATTTAAATGCAACTGACGTTTTCCTCGGGGTCATAAAGTCTGTCCCTATATTGCCTCTCCCCTTTCTCCCGAAAACCAGCTGGGGGCTGGGACATTGTTAGACGTGGAGAAGAGACAGGAGTGAGACTGAGGGGTGAGAGACAGAAGAGACAGGAGTGAGACTGAGGGGTGAGAGACAGAGACCTGAGGGAGAGAGAGGGAAGAGACAGGAGTGAGACTGAGGGGTGAGAGAGACAGGAGTGAGACTGAGGGGTGAGAGAGAAGAGACAGGAGTGAGACTGAGGGGTGAGAGAGACAGGAGTGAGGCTGAGGAGTGAGAGAAGAGACAGGAGTGAGACTGAGGGGTGAGAGAGGAGAGCCTCAGCACCAGGAATCAGGCATTCTGTTGAGCTTCATTATCCTAAATGCTTCAACAAGCATTTTCACCAAATTGCCATTTTCCTAATTTCCATGCCCAGACACAATCTTTGCTTATTTATTATCAAAGAATTTTTTGTAGTTTGGCATTTTGGCTGTAAGCTACTATCTGCTCTGTTCAGTCGTTACCTCAGATTCGGCCTCGGTGCTGCCCCCTGCTGCCTGTAACCTCGACAACAGCCCCTCTGGAGTCACCTGTCCCATGATGCCATCTGAAATTAACAGAAAGAAGAAAAAGTCGCTAAACAATTTTGCTTACATTTCATAAATCAAAAGTGGGTGGGGTGGGAGGGGGGGTCAAAAACACATAACATTAGCAAATCTTCTCATCTATCTTCAGTGCCATGGGGATGGTGGCAGGCTCACCCTAAACCAACAGCACATTCTGATAATGTGTACGGTGCAATGCTGACAGGGAGTGAGCTCAGTCTGCATTAGAGAGCCCCCCCCCCTCCAACGCTGTGACCCAAAGCTGAATCAGCACGCTGCTCATGTCAAAGCTGGCCAGTGCCAGGGCTCTCCGCCATCTTGCGTCTGTGTCTCCAAAGTGCATTAAATGAAGAGTTTTTTTTTTTTTTTTTTTTTTCTTTTCACCATTCATGCGCACTGCTATTTATCATTGTCTTTATGACGCTCAAAATAATGTATACCTCTGCAGATACTTGCCCTCTGCAAGCGACCAATATGGTGTGTGAATACAATACAGGTATGAGGTACAACTTAGCACAGAAAATCAAGCTCGATACGGCTAGACTACTATTACAACAAAAATAAGTAACAAGACACGAATGAACCAAAGCATGGTGATTATTTCTTTAACATAATGCCAAGCAAATGTCTACCTCTCACAGACTCACAGACAACTGTCAGTATGTCAGTGCACGGGCATCGAGGGCACCTCTCTGGGCACAGTGCTGTGGGTATGTCAGAGCGCGGGCATCGTGGGCACCTCTCTGGGCACAGTACTGTGGGTATGTCAGAGCGCGGGCATCGTGGGCACCTCTCTGGGCACAGTGCTGTGGATATGTGAGAGCACGGGCAGTGCTGTGGGTATGTCAGAGCGCGGGCATCGTGGGCACCTCTCTGGGCACAGTGCTGTGGATATGTGAGAGCACGGGCAGTGCTGTGGGTATGTCAGAGCGCGGGCATCGCTGGCACCTCTCTGGGCACAGTGCTGTGGATATGTGAGAGCGCGGGCAGTGCTGTGGGTATGTCAGAGCGCGGGCATCGCTGGCACCTCTCTGGGCACAGTGCTGTGGATATGTGAGAGCGCGGGCAGTGCTGTGGGTATGTCAGAGCGCGAGCACCTCTCTGGGCACAGTGCTGTGGATATGTGAGAGCGCGGGCAGTGCTGTGGGTATGTCAGAGCGCGGGCATCGCTGACACCTCTCTGGGCACAGTGCTGTGGATATGTGAGAGCGCGGGCAGTGCTGTGGGTATGTCAGAGCGCGGGCATCGCTGGGCACCTCTCTGGGCACAGTGCTGTGGATATGTGAGAGCGCGGGCAGTGCTGTGGGTATGTCGAGCGCGGGCATCGCTGACACCTCTCTGGGCACAGTGCTGTGGATATGTGAGAGCGCGGGCAGTGCTGTGGGTATGTCAGAGCGCGGGCATCGCTGGCACCTCTCTGGGCACAGTGCTGTGGATATGTGAGAGCGCGGGCAGTGCTGTGGGTATGTCAGAGCGCGGGCATCGCTGGCACCTCTCTGGGCACAGTGCTGTGGATATGTGAGAGCGCGGGCAGTGCTGTGGGTATGTCAGAGCGCGGGCATCGCTGACACCTCTCTGGGCACAGTGCTGTGGGTATGTGAGAGCGCGGGCAGTGCTGTGGGTATGTCAGAGCGCGGGCATCGCTGGCACCTCTCTGGGCACAGTGCTGTGGATATGTGAGAGCGCGGGCAGTGCTGTGGGTATGTCAGAGCGCGGGCATCGCTGGCACCTCTCTGGGCACAGTGCTGTGGATATGTGAGAGCGCGGGCAGTGCTGTGGGTATGTCAGAGCGCGGGCATCGCTGACACCTCTCTGGGCACAGTGCTGTGGATATGTGAGAGCGCGGGCAGTGCTGTGGGTATGTCAGAGCGCGGGCATCGCTGGCACCTCTCTGGGCACAGTGCTGTGGATATGTGAGAGCGCGGGCAGTGCTGTGGGTATGTCAGAGCGCGAGCACCTCTCTGGGCACAGTGCTGTCGGTACGTCTCTCTCACTGCCTCCAGCTCGGAGTACTTCTCCACCAGCCGGTCCCTCTGGCTCTCCAGCCCCGGTTTCAGGTTCAGGTTCTGCTCCGCCAGGCTGCGGTTGGAGGCCAGGGTCATCTCCCGGTCCAGCTGCGCGGTCTGCACCTGTGGGCAGAGCCGGGGGGGTCAGTCTACTGGGTTTGATGACTGTTGGGGGTTCAGTGGGAGGAGCTAAACTATCGGGGGGGCTGAAAGGGTGATGATTGGCTAGAACACGGATGAGGTGAAACGGTGATGATTGGCTGGGACACAAAGAGGTGAAACGGTGATGATTGGCTGGGACACAAAGAGGGGAACGGTGATGATTGGCTGGGACACAAAGAGGTGAAACGGTGATGATTGGCTAGGACACAGAAGAGGAGAAGCGGTGATGATTGGCTGGGACACAAAGAGGAGAAGGGGTGATGATTGGCTAGGTCACAGAAGAGGTGAAACGGTGATGATTGGCTGGGACACAGAAGAGGTGAAAGCGGTGATGATTGGCTAGGACACAGAAGAGGTGAAACGGTGATGATTGGCTAGGTCACAGAAGAGGTGAAACGGTGATGATTGGCTGGGACACAAAGAGGGGAACGGTGATGATTGGCTAGGACACAGAAGAGGTGAAACGGTGATGATTGGCTGGGACACAGAAGAGGTGAAACGGTGATGATTGGCTGGGACACAAAGAGGAGAAGGGGTGATGATTGGCTAGGACACAGAAGAGGTGAAATGGTGATGATTGGCTGGGACACAAAGAGGTGAAACGGTGATGATTGGCTAGGACACAGAAGAGGTGAAACGGTGATGATTGGCTGGGACACAGAAGAGGTGAAACGGTGATGATTGGCTGGGACACAGACCACTCCTCCTCCATCTTTCATACCTCATCAGACTCCTGAACCAGAGACTCCACCTTCCCAGCATCATCAAGTAGATCCTGCAGCTCTGACTGGCTGAGGTCCTGAATTTTCTCCATCAATTTGTCTCCACAGCTGCCAAGTCACAAGAGACAATCAGAATAATTTATTCTGGCATTTAACAGATGAACAGTGACCCAAAAAATGTCCAACATCCTGGGTATCTGAAGGGGAATTAAATAAATACAGATTCTGGAGGTTTCCAGGCACACAGAATATTCACTGAATAACACACAGCAGTTCACACAGGGAAGCCGTCAAAGTGCATGTTTCATATGCTGTTAATTTGGGTCACATTATGACTGGCATTAACACCAAAGACTGGCAAACTGGGCTTCGAATGCCTGACCATGCCATGGTGGTGGGCAGATTCTGATTAACACAAAAGGAGCAGAACTGAAAAGATATTCCCCTATTAAAATCCGCTAATTAAAATGTGATCTTTTATCAATGACAAGAAACAGTTTCAGATTAAATTAAGCTTTGAGATTTAAAATACAGCTGCCAAGCTATATTTATATAAACCATGGAGATGACCAAATATCACACATGAAAAGTGATATTCAGCCTATTTGATGTGCTGGAAAGCTGCAAATCTGATGCAAGGACCAGAATAAATGGCTATAACATATAATGATATATTTAGCAAATACAAGACTGAGGCCAACAATGTGAAAGTAGCATAAAAATAATAATAATAAACTAAGTTCTATATAGCCTACATGCACATCTAATAATAGGTGTGCCAAATCTGTTTAATCAAGCTCAATTAATAGAAGCAGTCAAAATTTTGCAAAAATATAAAAAATAGAAGCCTGACCACTGGTTTCCTACTGGACGAATACCACCATGGACTGGGGCTTAAAACACCAATACTTGAATTTAGCAGATCCTTCAATGTCCTAACATTCCAGGTTCAAAAGTAGTTAGTGCCCACACTAAAACAAGACTGTTGTATCTGTGACATGGTCTTAGCCCGTGAGAACATAATTAAAAAAAAAAAAAAAAAAGTAAATTCCATCATATTTCCAACCTAAACTGACCCAAATCGAAGATGCCCGAGAAAACTATTTTTCTTTTAATATATCACAAATATGTGTAAAAAAGTATAAATGAGATCTTAGCCGGAAGAAATAGAAAGAAAAATAAGCCCTTGTTCGCTCTGGTGACACACGAAACGAACACGTTTCCAGGTGAAATACCTTAAACAGGACCGGAGAGAGGTACACGAATACTGGCCGGTGAACTGAAGTATTGCTTACCTCATTATAAACACGAACTTCGTCGCTATCTTCTCAAAAAACTGCCATTTGGCTTATGGGCATAGACCTAAAAAACCAAACAACAGTTCGGGTTAACTTAAATTGCATTGTAACGAAAGACTCCCATCGTTTTCGCTGCTGCTTAGACACTGGAGTATTTGACGGGAACTAGCTACAGACAACAGATAATCTTTGAAACCGGAATGTAGTTGATATCTAGCAATAAAGTCTGTCAACACCCCTCATTCCCCATACAGTGTCAGGCTAGCCTTAGCTACCTTCATGGACCTGCAACCAGGTTCACAGTTGTTTTGATAGCTAGCTGGCTAGCAACCCGAAATCCCACTGACCGTAACATTCACACCAATTGCTTAATCGCAATCGGATACAAGACATTACATCGTCGCAACCGAATAGACCGTAAACGATATGTCGACAGCTATCTCATTATCTTACGATACCTTGTCTGATGGTGACAAACAGCTAGCTAGCTAGCTGGCCAAGTATGTTAGCGAAAATGAAAGGCAATTCGCCTGCGATAACTTCCCAGCCTTCTTCCCGAATGAACCGAGCTACACCAGCTAGCCTAACGATGAAAAGCATAAAACACTCGTCTCACGTCAGTAAAGGCGAAGACGACATAAACACCAACAGGCTCCAGTGATCACAATATTAATTACTTAAAGCGTAATGGATTTACAGGCCTGATATGTCAGAAGAGAATGATTAGTTTCTCTTTTTGAAAAGTTTCACTTCAGCCCGTTGGAAACCACCGCCATCTTGGATCCAACACCCTACCTGCTTCTGTAGGGGTGTATCATTATAAACACCGTACATTGACCTAAAAATAAGTCTATTGTAAAAAATATATACTACGCTTTAAGTTGCCGTTACTGTTTTTAAATATACTTCTGACAATGTTTTTTTTTCTAGAAATCAACTAATTACTGCATTGGTTATAAAAAATTAGGCTAAGTGCAACTTGCCGTCGCATGCACATATGGTGCGTTCCGATGCTCAGCTGATTTGAAGGGAAACCCCGATGTCACGGGAATATTCCATGCCGTGGATGTTCGTGGGGGGAGTTGCACGAATGAGCAATTTAGACTTCTGGAACACTTTCGACACACACAGCTGCAGGAGTCTAATTTTGTTCTGGAAGGTTACTACGTGAAGAACTACAAATGGAGACTATAAACCAACGTTATTAGTCAGAGATATTTGGTCTTTATTTACGGAAGCACAATGCTGCCGTACAGTTCTCTTTAAACTTCATGGCGATCTTTTCTCGTACTAACGAGATTTTGAAATTACACTACATGACAGCGTGTCTGTATGCTTCAAAGCCCACTTATATTCGTTATTATTGGCATTAATAATAAATAATGATAAGCAATTTATTTACATTGCACCTTGCGTGCCGGAAAGTAGCACAATGTTCTTTACTGAGACAAAGTCAAAGATAAAATAAGAAAATAGTATATTACTCTAGACACCAACACAATTTCATTTTCACAATTTCAGACGTTATATTGCTCCATTCTTAACAGTCGCCTACGGTACATAGCCTAAATATATTCAAATTCCCGTGGACAAATGAAGTGTAAAATTGTGATTTTATTAGAGGAGGCTACAAAACTTAAATACAGGCAGTGAAAGCGAAGACATTTGAGCATTTTAACAAAGCAGTTATCTCATCTGCGATAAAGAGCCCGTGAGCGCTCCCGTGTGGGTGCTCGCGTGAGAGTACAAGCGTAGCCCGTCCACTTGCCGCAACCAGCTGCATAGTCCGTAGGCTACATTAAAATGCAGTTTTGTATGAGAAGGGGACTCAACTCCTGGTAAATATCAACCTTCGCGGATTAGGTTGTCTTCAGTCCTTTCAGAGCAGAAAAGGAAAGGAGGGCGTGGAGGATGAGGGCAGCCATGTCGTAAATCAAAAGCAAGACGGAAACCGTCTGGAAAAAATTCTGTAAAAGAGTGGGAAATGTGTGACATCACTGCTCAGACATTACAGAAGAAGCAGTGGTGTTACATACATATGCAGAAACAAGCTGACTCGCAGCACAGAGAACACAGCCTCGGCTAATGCATACAGAGCACAGTACAGATACCTGTAAGAAACTGCACATCACAGTGCAGGCAACACAGACAGGGCTCGAAACATACACTACAGTGCAGACAATCACAGCACAACAGACACACAGAATACACAACAACACAGACACTAACAGTGCAGCATTACACAGTATAATGCAGGGCAATGGGTGTTCTATAGCTACCAAGGTGATAGACACATGGCATGCCAAACAGGGAAACAGTAACAGACACAGCACAGACACAGCGCAGCACACAGCTCAGCACAGACACAGCACACAGCTCAGCACAGACATAGCACAGACACAGCTCAGCACAGACACAGCGCATCACATAGCTCAGTACAGACACGGCACACACACAGCGCAGCACACAGCGCAGCACAGACAGTGTAGCACACTGCTCAGCACAGACACAGTGTAGCACACAGCTCAGCACAGACACAGCACACAGCTCAGCACAGACAGCACTGACACAGCTCAGCACAGACACAGTGCATCACACAGCTCATCACAGACATGGCACACACACAGCGCAGCACACAGCGCAGCACAGACACAGTGTAGCACAGACACAGCACACAGCTCAGCACAAACATAGCACAGACACAGCGCAGCACAGACACAGTGCAGCACACAGCTCAGCACAGACACAGTGTAGCACACAGCTCAGCACAGACACAGCGCAGACACAGCTCAGCACAGATACAGCACACAGCTCAGCACAGACATAGCACAGACACAGCTCAGCACAGACACAGCGCATCACACAGCTCAGCACAGACACAGCACAGCACACAGCTCAGCACAGACACGGCACAGACACAGTGCAGCACACAGCTCAGCACAGACACATCACAGCTCAGCACAGACAGCGCAGCACACAGGTCAGCACAGACATAGTGCAGCACACAGAGAAGCACAGACACAGTGCAGCACACAGCTCAGCACAGACACAGCACTGCACACAGCTCAGCACAGACACAGACACAGCTCAGCAAAGACACAGTGCAGCACACAGTGCAGCACAGATACAGTGCAGCATACAGTTCAGCACATACACAGCGCAGACACAGTGCAGCACAGACACAGTGCAGCACACAGCTTAGCACAGACACAGTGCAGGATGTGCCTGGTACCAGCACATCCAGTGTAGTTGAAAACTCACGCTCAATAACTCTTCTGGGCAAGAAGTCGAATAGTAGAAACGGTAAAATCCATTTCTGTTGCAGGGTTCATATGTGGGCGGGGAGTGAATGCACAGGCTGTACACACAGAGAGCACAGAGCGCCCCCACCAGGCCAGCCAGGTTAGTGTATGCGCAGCCTTTCAGCTGAAAGTCAGACCAAAACACAGAACAGTTATGACCGGATCCAGAAATATGAGTTTGCAATGTGCAATGATAAACATAACAACAACTATAATACATTTGTATAGCACATTTCCAGTTTTCTAGGATTCATTGCAGAGTGATGACTGGAGAACTCAAAAACACAGTCAGCAGTACAGACAGGGACAATGCGGTAAACTTACAGAGTTCAGGACTGGGGCAGAACAGAGACAGCGGCAAGTATGAGTAACATAGAGGAGCTGAATACAGCTTGCTGTGGAACTCTGCCCTCATGAACACAGCACACTGTGGAACACTGCCCTCACAAATACAGCACGCTGTGGAACACTGCCCTCAGGAATACAGCACACTGTGGAACACTGCCCACACTAATACAGCACACTGTGGAACACTGCCCTCAGGAATACAGCACACTGTGGAACACTGCCCTCAGGAATACAGCACACTGTGGAACACTGCCCACACTAATACAGCACACTGTGGAACACTGCCCTCAGGAATACAGCACACTGTGGAACACTGCCCTCACTAATACAGCACACTGTGGAACACTTCCCACACTAATACAGCACACTGTGGAACACTGCCCTCAAAAGATGAGTTTTTAAGTTTGCTCTAAACAGTAGAAGCGAGTTGGCCAACAGCTGGACTGAAGAATAAACACAACTGCTGTTATCAGTATTAAACCATGCAGACAGTACTTACCAGTTCCTTGCTTGGTGATTTCTCACAGGCTACAGCGAATGACCCTGCTGCAGTAAACTGGAAGAAAGTTTTTTTTTCAACGTTACTAATCTGTGGCAGCCTGTAGGATGTAGTGATTCTTAGCAGTAATCAGATACTCAAGCTCCTGCATTCCTTCTGTCCAGCTACCAGAGGTTCAAACTGGTAAGAGGGGTTTCTGGCACTGTGACGCAGCTTTGGGGTATTTATGAACCGGCACGCCAAGAACACAACATCCATCACCACAGTACTGTCAGCCACGGCCCTTGATGAATATTCATAAAATGTAACAAACTGGAATGTTTCTGATTTAGTGGTAGACTTTCAATGTTAGGAATACAGAGCTGAGTTGCAACCACAGACTCTGTACAATGCACCAGATGCCCATCTCCATATTTCCGAAAGTTCCGTCTCCCTGTAATGAAAGGCGTCATCAAAAACTGAGGGTCATCAGCAAGCGCGTCACTGTGGCAACGGAAGGCTGATACTCTAAAGCAGCACCTAAACCCGCTCCAGTTACAAAGCCAGAGCTGACAGAAGGAACTCAGGGACTGGTGTCTGGTGGGGCTGTGGAATCTGTGTGGAGTAGCAGCAAAACTTTGTGAGAAAAAGATTTTAGGGCCCGGTTCTAAATTCCATTTGAATACTGTCTAGAACACACAGTTTCATGGCAGTCTCAACATTCATGTATGTGAGCCCAAGCATGCACCTTCAGAGCGATACAGAATTGTAGTAGGCAATGACAGTTACTTAATCAATATGTATTTATCTATATGTATGTATCTGTTTATCTGTACGTATTTCTCAGACATCTGGGTGTTTGATGCCATTGATACAATTCCGGCAAAGACGAAAGCCAGGATGATCAAGGAATTTGTTAAATAAATGTTGTAAATCAGCAGATATTTTATTTTCCCAAAATGTTTGATGAGAATCCTCACTAGAGATGCTGGATGGCCTTTGAAATATTATGTTACAGGGAATGTAATAAATGTACTCGGTGTGAGTGCTGGTCAAATTTCATAGCAAAATGATAGTATAAAGACTAACTGTAAACATTTTTTTAAAAACTTACACTTGGTGGTAGATAATCACTAGTCTGCATGCCAGTACCCACAACACTTGTTATCCAAAAAATAACTTTAAAGAACAACACGAGTGGCTTAGGAATATGGATGTTTTTGCCCAGGAGTTAAGTTGGCTATTTTAAATGTTTTTATGAAGTTAACATGATTTTGGGGATATGAGGCCTATCCCACAAATCAATGTGAAATCAGTGACAATTCAGTGCATCTCTACTCTGACATCTCAGTCTCCAGTGCAGAACAGCTCTGGAATGTGGAACATACTATTATGCCGACGCAGAGGGGGAGGATGTAGAGTCGAGGCAAGCCAGAGTCTAAGTAGTACAATGGCACAGTCATAAGAACCTGGAACACTCCAAGGAGTATAGCCACCACCTGCAGAGAAATGTGTGAACTACGCATCAGAGCACAGAGAAAATAGTGGGGGTTTTTTAAAAAGATAATGTAATTAAGTTATTGGAGGTCATTCATTAATGTCACCATCAATATTTACACAATAATACAAGCTAAAAACCACCATGACAGCTACTTCTACAAGCTTTTTTGTATAAACAGGCAGTGAACAAAAAATGTAAACATTAAACAAATACATATTATTAAGTGAACATCATCCCAACATGCATTAGATGACATGAAAAACCACGAACAGTCCTGGATGTCTATAATTACGGTTGCAGGTGTGTTTGGGGGTGGCATGGTTGGCTGCAGCTTCGATGAACAGGTCTGACAGCTCTAGCTGCTGATGTTACAGAAACAGCTGTGTCTAAAGTGATGTCAGCAATGGAACTATGAGGGAGAAACAGCATCTGCAAAGTGTGCTCGTTGGTGGATTTCTCCTGGGTCCTAAAATCTGCCTGTACAAGCAAATGCAGATGGCTACTGGGGTAAAAGCAACCAGTTTAATCAAACATGGTGGTGTAAAGGCCTGTTTACTGACTTTACATTAGTGCTTCAATTATTTACCCCTCTACCTGTATCTTGCAAAACCCCACCTGCAGTTAAACCTGTACCCTTCTGTGCATTTACCTCCATGCCATGCCACAATATACCACTGTCAGCTGTTACCCCAATTACTGCAGGCCACCACAGTTTATGACTGAAGAAAGTTTCACACTGACCTAAACAAAGGGTTTGTCAATAGGTAGCAACTGGGCATTGACAGACATGGACTAAGCCCTGGTATTGACCACTCTGACTCCCATGGCAACAGGTTCAAGCCGATTAAAAAGGATTATATAATCTACCCATGCTTGCAGTGCTGGGCAGGTCTGGGATGTGAGTCTGATTCAGGCTGTCCACTTACCGCAACGGCTTCAAGGTCAAAGAAGGGGAAAGGTCGATGTAATCGGGGCTGGGGAGGAGCCGTGGACCCCGGCTGTACGGAAGACATCATCTGGTGTGTCTCTTAAATGACTGTGACAGAGAGAGGCACAAAGGGAGCTTTTCATTGGTTAATACTAGGCAAAGAGAGCTTTTCATTGGGCAACACAAGGCAAAGAATGATTTTCATAGGCCAACACTGGGCAAAGAATGCTTTTCATAGGCCAACACTAGGCAAAGAGTACTTTTCATTGGGCAACACTAGGCAAAGGGAAACCACAACTGCTATTACATCTTAAGCCTATGTCCTCAAGTCTGAGGGCACTTGTCTTCTCGCGGGAATTATTTATTTATTTATCCATTTATTGACGCTTGGTTTAAACTATTTACTGCGTGCCTGTGTGTGTCAGAGAGAGAAAGAGAGTGAGAGACGATGATGATGAAAACCATGTCCCAGAATCCCGTTGGACATTGTAGAAAATTGTGGAATGTTGCGAGGAAACAAACTCAAAACAGATGGCGTAACGAATGAGGAGTGGTGTGAAAAAAGAAATGTTAGAGAACGGATACCTTAATTTTCAAAAGCGAATCACAGCTTCAGCCACTCGACCACCAAAACAACACCTTCCCTTCCGAAAACTTGCCTGGGAGGTTGTTCACGCTGAGCGGAAGACAAGTGGGGTGGGGGCATGGGGCATGGAAAACATCAAATGGTCCGCACGAATATTATCATATCGTCATGGGTTGTAAGCGCCCCCCATCCATCCTATCTAAAAAAATAAAATCCTAAACAAAATTTCATTTTTGTTTCTCCCACAAAGTTGACATGAGATCCATATGATTTGATAATGCAGTACTGTATATTAACACACCGGGACCACGGTGAAATTACGCGAAATTAAATCAGCTGTCCAAGTTCCTTATCACATTATACGTCACCAATAACAGGCATATCACTCATTAATAACATGCAACGGGTAACCTCAAAGTTTCCAATCCAAGCTACACGAGTATGGTAGGCTATTATTTCTATAACTAAACTGAAAAATGCAAATACGTCCAAGAGATTTGCAATAATTTTTTAAATTATTTTTTTGAAAATGACATCCAAAAACGGACATTATTTCGCTTGCACGTATATGGATCTGATGACGATGATGGCGGATTATTTCCGAATCACCAATCTGGGTTTATGAATGCAAATATATTATTTTATTCAACTAGAACAGTAGGCGACATTAATTATCAAACGCAGTGACCTGTGCAGGCATGCGTAAATAATGATGAAGACATGACCTACCTTCAGAAACGTCGCCACTTAAATCCCTTATCTGAGGAGAACGGTGACTTTCTCTTTTTCTTAAAAAATCAAGGAAAGACAAGACTGCTTAAGGCGGAGTCTTCGCAGTGAATATGATGTGGTCTTTCTTTGTTGCGCTTTCTTCCTTCGGGGAAAAAACGGAGAGAAGAGTACTGCAACAGGGGAGGGGGCTAAAAAGTTTACTTCGCATTTTTCCTTGTGCCAGAACTAGTACGGGTGGGGACAGTTGCGAAACATTTATTTTTCCCATTTCTTTATATGCAGCGTTTGACCGATCATTCCGCGGATTCACACAGGCAGTACCAGTGGGCAAATTTCGATTTATTTCTGTTTTTGGATTGGAAACGGCAGGTATCCTTTTGTGCCCTTCATTCTAATACATGTTTTCATATCGTCAGTGACAATTTCTATTATTTTCTATCAAGTAATCATTCCCTCTCTGTCTGGGAAAGGCCTTCGTCACAAATACCGTTATTTAACCGTTATTGTATACCGTTATTTAAACGAAACGTGCACGTGAAACGTACTTTATCAGCCTTTTCCACTCTTGTCGTCTATCGCTGTGTACAGTGCCTGGATTGCTGTCTGTGCTTTCCTTTACTTTAGAATATCGAACGAAATGTATAATTGTCTTGGTAATGTGTTCAGTTGCTATCCTGTACAAAACACGTATCTGCTGTTATTTGTTGATTTATTTGTGGATGCTGCTCTGGAGCTGCTGCTTTGTATATTACAGAATACAGTACTAGAATGCAATTATATAAAGCTGTGGTTACCCTGTGCCCATTTCTCTCCCTCTCTCTCAAATTCAAATTCAAAATGGCATGAAATACATGCGTAAATATTGCCAAAGAGTATATATAGAAATGCAAAAAGACATTACAGCATGCACATAAATTGAACCAAACAATTGTTATATCTAACTGTTGAACAACAACAAACACTATGATGATGATGATGATATAATAATAATAATAATAATAATAATAATAATAATAATAATAATAATAATAATAATAATCTCTCTCTGTCTTACACACACACACACACCAGGCTGCAAGGCCATGGCAGTGTCGATTTCCCGAGACCTGTCTGTGATGGTGGAGGACACCAGCGTGCGCAAGCTAACCGACAGGCAGGAGGCTCTGAAGGAGAGCATTCAGAAAGGAGAGCCCAAAGTGCTGGGTGTGAGTACATGCCTGCATGCGCAGGAGCGGCTACCTCCTCCCTCACGTTCAGCGTGAGCAGCTCTGGAGTAGTAGAGCAGGAAGTCACGTTCAGCTGGAGTAGCTCTGGAGTAGTGGAGCAGGGAGTCACGTTCAGCTGGAGTAGCTCTGGAGTAGTGGAGCAGGGAGTCACGTTCAGCTGGAGTAGCTCTGGAGTAGTGGAGCAGGGAGTCACGTTCAGCTGGAGTAGCTCTGGAGTAGTGGAGCAGGGAGTCACGTTCAGCTTGAGTAGTGAAGGAGATACGGAGGATGCCTCGTGTTTTACTTGTGCGCAAGCAGGGAGTTTAAATGCGGATCTTTCCCTTTTCTATTTGTGTACAACACAGTACTTAAACAATTCTTTTAAACACCACAACTCTTGAAGATGTGAAAATACACTTTTTGAGAAAACATGTAATCAAGGAAAACGTGCAGCCCTGCATGACCATTACTTACAGTGCTTCTTACATGAAATGTACTGTTGCCATTCCATTTAAAATTTATACTGCTAGTTCTGCGATAGGGGATGAATAACGTCATTTCAAAATAACGTTATTTACCTTAGATAAACATTGGATTGTGTGGCCCCCCCTCGTGGTCGTGTGGCCCCCCCCCTAGCGGTTCTGGCCCTAAACAACCGCATAGACCGTGCAGTCATTTGAAAGCGGAATTGTGTTCTGATATTGCAAAAGTGTATGTTTCTTGTGTTTCTTTTTAAACTGTCAGGACTCTGCAGGAACTGTACTGTTGGCTGAAGGGTTAAATACATACTCTATACTGTGCCCCTGACTCCCCCCCCCCCCAGGTTTCCCAGGTGATGGTGGGTGTGGTGGTCATCTCCTACTCCCTTCCTCTCCTGGCGTCTGACTTCACAGAGGTGGTGAACTTCGGGGTGCCCTGGTGGAGCGGAACTGTGGTAATGACCCGCGCCAACCAATCGGATCATTTGTTTCTGATCTGTGACAATAGGATGAGTCAGCACCGATCAGCAAGTGATTTGGAAGCACAAGGTCATGATGAGGTGGTACTGTTCCAACAGAATACAGAATTTTCAAAATGTGTATTTATTTTTTCATTTTTAAATTTCAGAGATTCATGCAGACTTTGTCTGTGACTCCCCCTGTCTGTCTGAGGCTTGTTTGCTCTTAAGGCCTTGTCATTGTCCCTTCTTTTAAGTATCTGTGCCTTTTCACCTCGTTTGAGCTTTCAGTAATGAACCTTCTTCATTTGTGACATCATCTGTTTCAGTTTATTTTGACAGGAGCTGTTGCCATAGCGACGGACAAACACAGCAATATGAAATTTGTGAGTCTAAAGTATAACTTAATGCATAATTACAATTTAGTGCAATACAGTGCAGTGTGATTATGATGTGCAGTGCAGTGTAATCGTGTGCAGTGCAGTGTGATTATGGTGTGCAGTGCAGTGTACTTATGGTGTGTGGTGCAGTGTAATCATCGTGTGCAGTGCAGTGTGATTATGGTGTGCAGTGCACTGTAATCATCGTGTGCAGTGCAGTGTGATGATGGTGTTCAGTGCTGTGCAATTATGGTGTGCAGTGCAGTGCAGTGCAATTATGGTGCGTAGTACAGTGCTGTGCAATTATGGTGTGTGCAGTGCAGTGTGATTATTGTTTGCAGTGCAGTGTGATTATGGTGTGCAGTGCAGTGTGATTATGGTGTGCAGTGCAAAGTGATTACGGTGTGCAGTGCAATGTAATGATAGTGTGCAGTGCAATGTTATTGTGCAGTGCAGTGTGATTATGGTGTGCAGTGTGATTATGGTTTGCAGTGCAGTTCAGTGTAATTATGGTGTGCAGTCTGACTATGGTGTGTGCAGTGCAGTGCAATTATGGTGTGCAGTGCAAAGTGATTATGGTGTGCAGTGCAGTGCAGTGCGATTATGGTGCATAGTGCAGTGCAGTGTGATTATGGTGTGTGCAGTGCAGTGTAATTATGGTGTGCAGTGTGATTATGGTGTGCAGTGCAGTGCGATTATGGCGTGCAGTGTGATTATGGTGTGCAGTGCAGTGTGATTATGGCGTGCAGTGCAGTGTGATTATGGTGTGCAGTGCAATTATGGTGTGCAATGTAATGTTATTATGGTGTGCAGTGCAGTGTGATTATGGTGTTCAGTGCAGTGTGATTATTGTGTGCAGTGCAGTGTGATTATTGTGTGCAGTGCAGTGCGATTATGGTGTGCAGTGCAGTGCAGCGTGATTACGTTGTTCAGTGCAGCGTGATTATGGTGTGCAGTGCAGTGCAGTGTAATTATGGTGTGCCCCCCTCCCCCCCAGCTGTGTGCGTGTCTCATCACCACTGCGATTGGCCTGCTGGTCTCCATCTTAGCTGTCATCTTCTACTTCGTCGACCTGCACAAGAACCCCGACATCACCCCCAGCAAAGACTGCAACCCTGAGACTGATCACTGCAACATCGAACATTTCGTAGTCGTACGTATGTGTGTGTGTGTGTATGAGTGAGTGAGTGAGTGAGTGTGTGTGTGTGAGTTAGTGAGTGAGTGAGTGGAGTGTGGGTGTGTTTTTCTTGAAGTGCATGTTTTATTAAAGATAGCCGTTATTGTAGGTTGTGTAGCGTTCGTTAAGCGTAGGCTAGTGATTACAACTGACTTGTCTCTGTCGTTCTCATTCCCTCTCTTTCTCTCTCTCTCTGCCTCCGTTTCCCTCTCGCTCTCTGTGCCCCCTTTCTCTTTCTCTCTCTCTCCCTCCCTCTCCCCCCCCTCTCTCTCAGGCCTTCAGCAGAGGAGTAAAGTCTTCACTCCTTCTTTTCACCATCGTCCAGGCTATTATCGCCTCCATTCTGAGCTACAATCTCTACAGGGAGCGCAAGCGTTTCAACGATTACACGGTGAGAGGAACCAGTGTGGTCCGTTTCACTCCTCTTTCCCCCCTGAATTCATCCGTTTCTCCTGACCTCGCTCTCCTGGGTTAGCCACGGCTACCCCAGCTTTCTCATGAATGGGACCAAACTCTCTGACTTTAGTGTTTGTACTAGAACTGTCATCTTGATGAGCGCTGCAGTTTTGTGTTCCACCATTAATGCTCCCCTTACCTGGGACTGCAGTTTTGTGTGTTCCACCATTAATGCTCCCCTTACCTGGGACTGCAGTTTTGTGTGTTCCACCATTAATGCTCCCCTTACCTGGAACTGCAGTTTTGTGTGTTCCACCATTAACGCTCCCCTTACCTGGGACTGCAGCTTCAGGTTGTAGTTGATGTTGGGTAAATGTTACTTATGGCCCTCAGCCACTGTGGGCTCTGAGAAACCCCTCCCCCAAAGAAACCTTGACTACCAACCCCCCCCCCCCCCAAAAGAAATCCTGACTGCTGCCCCCCCCCCCCCCCCCCCCCCCCCCCCAATGAAACCCTGATTGTTCTCCCCTCCCTCCGTTTCAGGCCATGAACCAGCTTATCCCACCATCCCCCACTGGGGCCACACCTATAGAATTCAACTGACCAATCGCAGCTGGAGGAAAGTCAGCCCTGACTGACTCCAGATGTCCACCTCCCCTGTCGCTGTCAGCTGTTGGATATGAAGTATGATGCACACTATAGCCTTGTGTTGTATAAACAGCATCTTATACCTTTACACAGTCTGCACTCAGGCACACTGTTTTTTTATGGAGATTATGTTTGTTTTTTTCTGCAATAAGAAATAAATCATTTATATCAAACCACTGTGTGTTTTTTTGCTTCCTAACAAAAAGGTCCTTTGGCTTTTGCATTTGGAGTCGGTTGCTGTTGTCTCTCAGCATGAGGACCAAAGAGTTGTCGATCCCAGTAAAACTGGATCATTTACTGATGATGTGACTGCTGATGGCAGCAGCTGGATGAATTCTGAAGTGAACAGGAACATCTGATCTGCTCAGACTCAACCAAATGTCTCAGAAATAGCTGGACAGTGCCTCACCTCACCTTACAGGACAATGACCCCAAACACACTGCCATAGCAACCAATTCGTTTTACAGGCCAAGAACTGGAACGTTCTTGACTGGCCAAGTGAATCACCAGGCCAGAATCCAAATGAACATGCATTTCACTTCCTGAAGACAAGTCTAAAAGTAAAAAGCCCCAGAAACAAATAGGAGCTGAAGATGGCTGCAGTACAGGCCTGGCAGAGCATCACCGGGAACGAAACCCAGCATCAGCTGATGTCTGAGAGTCACAGACCTCTGACAGTCAACGAATGCAAAGTATTTGCAGCCAAGTGCTAAATATGACTCATCGATTCGTATAAAATAGGGGTAGTATGTATAAAAACAGCTGCGTTTCCTACACAGATCACCCTACATGGATGCAAATACCCTCAAATTAAAGGTGACACTTATGCATTTTAACCTTTAACCTGCATTTTAATCGACAGAAGTCGTGTCACTGTCCAAATACATATGGACAGCATTGCATTCCAAACTGGAGATAAGGCAGTTTAAAAACTTGGGCACTGAAATCTCTTCAACAGGCATCCACACCAACAGGGTCGTCTTAAGGCAACCAGAAGTGGCTCAGCTTTGTCTGCTATCCTTGTTCAAGAATTACAAGCAGTCCGCAGCGTTTTCTTTGTGTGTAAAGTTTTTAGAAAATGTTAAGTTTTGCTAATCAATATTTGTTGTGTTAAAAAAACAGCCCCTGAAAAGTGAACAAACTTTTTTTTAAAGTGCAGCACCGAGGCAAAACGCCGAAGTACTCCAGGAGGGAGAAAAACAGATAAAAAGCCGTTATTGAAAGGGCTGGAACAAGTTATGCATTCACTAATGGACCAAAGGACCAACACACCACAACGTTTTGTGTGTTAAATCCTCTGTAACAGTGGGGAATCAATTCTTACTGCATTAAATCAACTACAGGTGGCAAAGCAAACTGAGCACTGAGCAAAATCAACTCTCTGAGTGGAGAATTCACTCTAATGGTGAAGTTAATGGTTAAGTCAATGATGGTGAATTGGTGTTTACAGGAGTCCATTAGGGGGGATATGTGCACCCGTGCAGTTAAAAGGAGTCCATCAGAGTAGGTTTTGCCGTGAAGGACGCATGTTGTGCTCGGAGATGACACCAATAACAACCAGTCTCTGCTCAGCTGGGTGTGATCACGTGACCACAGAGAGCTGAAACACAGCAACGAAAGATTTAGGATTAAGGGTGTGTGTGTGTGTGTGTGTGCGTGTCCTGCACTTTCCACTATTTCCTCTAGATCCTGTGATTTGTGTGTCTGTTTGTGTGTGTGTGAGAGAGAGAGTGCGAGTTTGTGTGTGTGTGTGTGTGTGTGTGTGAGAGAGAGAGAGAGAGAGAGAGAGAGAAAGTTTGTGTGTGTGTGTGTGTGTGTGTGTGTGAGAGAGCGAGTGAGTTTGTGTGTGTGTGTGTGTGTGGTGAGAGAGAGAGAGAGAGAGAGAGAGAGAAAGTTTGTGTGTGTGTGTGTGTGAGAGAGAGCGAGGTTGTGTGTGTGTGTGTGAGAGAGAGAGAGCGAGGTTGTGTGTGTGTGTGTGAGAGAGAGAGCGAGGTTGTGTGTGTGTGTGTGTGAGAGAGCGAGTTTGTGTGTGTGTGTGTGTGTGAGAGAGAGAGCGAGCGAGTTTGTGTGTGTGTGTGTGTGTGAGAGAGCGAGTTTGTGTGTGTGTGTGTGTGTGTGTGTGAGAGAGCGAGTTTGTGTGTGTGTGTGTGAGTGTGAGAGCGAGTTTGTGTGTGTGTGTGTGTGTGTGAGAGCGAGTTTGTGTGTGTGTGTGTGTGTGTGTGTGAGAGAGAGAGAGAGAGAGAGGAGAGAGAGAGAGAGAGAGAGAGAGAGAGAGAGAGAGAGAGAGAGAGAGAGAGCGCGCAAGTGTGTGTGTGTTCTCTTACTTTCTCGTTTTCCTGTTTTCCTGCAATCCTTTCCAAAACGGCATTCCTGTCTGTGATTGAAACCAGACCTCTTCCCGAGTTCATTCACTTACTGTCTCTGTTGTTCTTGCAATCCCTCCCTCTCTTTCTTTCATAAACCCAGACTCCCTCCCTCCCTCCCTCCCTAGCCCCCTACCCCAACTCACTCTGCTACTCCATTGCTTCACTTAGAATATGAAGCTGCAAAGGCTCCACCCCCAACCTCGCCCCCAGCACCATGACCGCCCATATATGGTCATATTTCCTTATTCCGGTTGCTATAGCAGTGCTGTGAAGGTCTTCATGCATCCTGCGGGCAGACTCTTTTGGGAAGAGTGAGGAGGGAGGAGGGAGGAGGGCGGAGGGGGGGGGGAGGAGGGAGAAGGCGGGGCGGAGGGACAGGGAGATAGTGTCATCCATAACCTGCCTTATTCTACGATTCGGAGTTCAGAAGGTGCCAAATAAGGTGCCGTATTTGTTTATTATTATAATCTACAGCACAGCATCTGCTACACTGAATTACGAGCCCCCACGTTGCACACTTCATTAGTTATCAACTCTGCTACAGCCAAATCGCGTTTGGAAACCTGCACTTTGAAGAGCTAACCGGCCCCAGTTTCCACACTTAACTACGGTTAACATCAGTGACAGAATTACGCAAAATCAGCAGATTCATTTAAAATGTTTAACCCTAAAATGAAATGCAAGAAGTTCACCGCTAAAACAAAGCATAAACGTATAAAGTTATAAAATACTGATCTGCAAGCGAGCAGGGCCTGATCGATCTAGGGCGTTCAAAGAAGCGCTTCTGAATGAGGACTGCCTCGGCCAATTCCTTTTCCCGCCCCCGCTAAATGAAATCCAACGGAAATAGCAAAACGACAAATGGGACATCGAATAAACGAAAGTTCTTGCTAACTGGCAAGATAATGGAGCTAAAAGATACTAAATATCAAATTATGAATACTTCGTTCCGTAAGCTGTGTTTGAATTTTCGGGTTATACTACTAAAGGCAACCCAATTTTCCCAGTTTTTCATTCATATACCTAAATGTTCTAAGCACACACTCACGCACACAGCCCTCTGCTGGTCGTTAATAGTAATGACCTTCGCACTTTTTCAACAGAAACACCACCATAGGGCACCATTGGGAAGGTTATGATCGTGTGACCTCAGATTGACAACAGGAGAGAGGGCCTCTTGCATTGGTTACCAGCCCCCTGTACTTAACACCTTTGGAGGCCCTGAACCATTTCTATTAAAGAGCTCTGCAACTGACATCTAGAGACAAACTCTCTCCATTTTCAATCTGAATACTTCGACTGTCCACTTTCACAACTCCCAATGCACTCCAACTTGCACAAATCCTGGCTCGCCATAGTCGGTGTTTCTACTGAGAAAAGGTTGGCCGCCTTTTTTTCCCCCTGACTGAAGGCAGAGTTTTCAGCAACAGGCTGGACCCAGATTTCCACCTCACAACTGTGAAGTGAGTAACTGCATGTTTTATTGTGGCCAGCAGAGGGAGCTGTGCAACCATGGGTCAGTCAATTGCACACAGGAAACTGTGTGAGAGTTCAGTCCGGCCAGTGGCTCAGTTGAGCAACACTGTGTCCACTACCCAATAAATGAAGCTTTTGTGAGCGCTTGTGTTTCGGGTGCGGGCTAAAGTTACCACTAAAACCATGAGACCGATAACATGATCACAGGTTTTATTCCAGAGACAGCAAACCGGGCTTCTGCAGGCACACAAAGCAGGAGGATTTGTACAGACTGATCCTGAATCAGTGTTGGGATTCATAAAGCAGGGGTCCCTGTGTGCAGGGGTGTAGATACAGACTGATCCTGAATCAGTGTTGGGATTCAGAAAGCAGGGGTCTCTGTGTGCAGGTGAGCTGATCCCAGGTCAGTGCTGGGGGGTGCAGGTTAGCTGATCCCAGGTCAGTGCTGGGGGGCGCAGGTGAGCTGATCCCAGGTCAGAGCTGGGGGGGTGCAGGTGAGTATCCCAGGTCAGAGCTGGGGGGCACAGGTGAGCTGATCCCAGGTCAGAGCTGGGGGGTGCAGGTGAGCTGATCCCAGGTCAGTGCTGGGGGGCGCAGGTCGCAGCCCTAGTAGACGTAACTGGCGGTGTAGAGGCTCTGCGTGGCTGCCTGGTCGGCCCCGCCCGTGGGCTTGTACTCGCCCTTAGAGGCCAGGCTGTTAATCTGAGGAAGAGGAGCAGAGAGGAAGATTACTCTAGATTACAGGGCTTTCTGCTTACTCAGCAAGGCAACATGTTTCTACAGCCTTCACCTGTGCCTGTGTGCGTGTGCGTGTGCGTGTGCGTGTGCGTGTGCGTGTGCGTGTGCGTGTGCGTGTGCGTGTGCGTGTGCGTGTGCGTGTGCGTGTGCGTGTGCGTTAGAGCTGGAGGTCTGCCACCTGGCTGCATGTATACACATGTCAGGTGGAGGTGTGGGGTGCAGACTCACCTTGGTGCGGGTGTAGGTACAGGTGTGGGGTGCAGACTCACCTTGGCGCGGGCGCAGAAGGCCTCTTGCGCAGCCTGCCGGTTTCCTGCCTGCCCCTGCCAGGCTGAGAGGGCCGAGGCCTGCAGGGCGCGGCCGAAGGAGAAGCTGAGCTTCCAGGGCCGGCCCAGGGGGGTCTGGTTAATGGCGTTCAGGTTGAGGGAGGCCTCCTCCTCGCTCTGGCCTCCGGAGAGGAAGCAGATCCCTGCAGGGGGGATGGAGGAGAGGGAGGGAAGGAAAGGAGGGGAGAGAGGAGGGAGGGATGGACAGGTTAAGAAGCTCAAATGCAGTGGTGTCGGAGCCCTGCCCTGATGCAGCCCTAACCCACCCACCTGGCACAGAGGCAGGCACCGTGCGCCTCAGCGCAGTGACCGTCGCCATGGCAACCTCTTGAGGGGTGAACTTTTTGGGGCAGGAGTGTCCCGCAGTGACCATGTTCGGCTTCAGCAGGGTGCCCTCCAGGTAGACGTGGTGATCGGACAGGGCCTTGTACACAGCTGCCAGGACCTGAACCGGGAGAGGCAGGGTCAGCTCTACACAGCTGCCAGGACCTGAGACAGGGTGAGCTCTACACAGCGGCCAGGACCTGAGACAGGGTAGGTTCTACACAGCTGCCAGGACCTGAGACAGGGTGAGCTCTACACAGTGGCCAGGACCTGAGACAGGGTAGGTTCTACACAGCTGCCAGGACCTGAGACATGGTCAGCTCTACACAGCGGCCAGGACCTGCGCGCACCCTGGAGCTGAATCCGTGTGAGTCTGGGGAAGTGTTACCTTCTCGGTGACGTACTGGCAGCGCTGAAGGTCGTGGTCTCCATCAGGCAGGATCTCCGGTTCCACTATCGGCACCAGCCCGTTCTAGAGAGAGCAGAGAACCAGGCCAGCACTTCATTCATTCTGATCCAAGCCAACCATTTCCTCATCAGGACCTGCTAGCTCTGTTGCAAGTTTGACTCTTACAACTTCACAGCAGAAACAACCTGGTGAAATATGATGCAGGTGAGAGGCGTGGGGGGGGGCAGAGCGGTGGAGCACCTGCTGGCAGATGCTGGCGTAGCGGGCGAGCACGTTGGCGTTCTCGGCGATGGCGAGGGCCGAGGGGCAGGCGTCGGAGATCTTCAGCACACAGCGCCACTTGGCGAAGTCGCAGCCGTCCTTCTTATACTGCGCACAGCGCTCTGAGAGGCCGTCCAGACCTGTGCCGCAAAACAGCACAGGCAACGTCACACCCCCTCCCGAGCACAGGCAACGTCACACCCCCCTCCCGAGCACAGGCATCGTCACACCCCCTCCCGAGCACAGGCATCGTCACACCCCCCTCCCGAACACAGGCATCGTCACACCCCCCTCCCGAACACAGGCATCGTCACACCCCCTCCCAAGCACAGGCAACACCACACCCCCTCCTGAGGGCTAATGGTACAGGCCATATTAAATCCCCCCCCCCCCCCCCCCCCCCTTAAAGGGAAAATTGTACAGGCAATATCAAATGCCCCCTACAGATATAGGGGGGATGGTATGGGCCATATTAAATCCCCCCCCCCCCACGGAGTGTTAAAGGTAGAAGTCACTGAAAAAGTGTGATCTTAAAATTACAATTAAGACTTTGCACAGATAAGAACTTGCCCTCGCCCAACTTAAACTCAGGATCGCAGGGACTCTGAGATCCACGGCAGCACTACTGTGTTGTTCCCTCACAACTACAACTTCACCCCCAGAAAAGGCTTTTGTAAATTTTTTATTTACCTTGTGTGGTCGTCTCTCCATCGGTTCCATTCAATCCAGCGGTCCCTTTGTCCACCTGCAGATGAAGGGGGTGGAGGGGGCATTTAAAAAAAAAAAAAAATAAAAAATAAAAAAAAAAAAAAAAAACCCCCACCACACATTCTTGCTTCAATCAGTTGTGTGGCAGACAGATGGCTGAGAGACCATGTAGGGCAGGGATTCCCAACCCTGTTCTGTCCTGTAGGTTTCCACTCCAACCCTAACAAAGCACACCTCATTCAACAGCTAGAGACCTTTGTTGAGCTGCTAATCAGAAGAATCAAGTGTGCAAACTAGAGTTGAGTGAAAACCTCCAGGACGCTGGACCTCCAGGAACAGGGTTGGGCAGCCCTGATGACAGGCTCCACTGCACCCCAACACATCACAGAACACCACCTGCCTCTCACCCTCCCATCAGCCCTCTCTCTCACCTTGATCCCCACCACGATCCCCTTGTCCCTGATGACCTGGGGAAAGGGGACGGCCGCATCAGACTTCTGGTACAGCGTCTCGTGGAAGAAGATGACCCCGCCCACGCACTCGGCGATGGCGGGATCGACGGAGAACAGCAGGTCGCGGAATGCGCGGCGGTTCTCCTCGGTGTTCTCCACGCCGATCTTCTGCAGCCGCTTCCCCATCGTGCCTGAGGGGCGGAGTCAGGAGGCTCGTCAGCGTCAGCCGAGATCACCGCCGCGGCTCGGCCTCAAACGCCACGGCAACCCAGCGCCGCTGCTCGGCCTCAAACGCCACGGCAACCTCGCCGCCGCCGCTGCTCGGCCTCAAACGCCACGGCAACCTCGCCGCCGCCGCGGCTCGGCCTCAAACGCCACGGCAGCCTCAGCGCCGCGGCTCGGCCTCAAACGCCACGGCAACCCCAGCCGCCGCGGCTCGGCCTCAAACGCCACGGCAACCTCGCCGCCGCCGCGGCTCGGCCTCAAACGCCACGGCAACCCCGCCGCCGCTGCTCGGCCTCAAACGCCACGGCAACCTCGCCGCCGCGGCTCGGCCTCAAACGCCACGGCAACCTCGCCGCCGCGGCTCGGCCTCAAACGCCACGGCGGCCTGAATGACCATTCTGCAACAGTCAGAGGGATTTCCTCCCCTTCTGTAGGGCGGGGCCAGGGGCTGTAACTGGAGAGCAGCGAGCGACTCTTAAAAATCAGACTCGTCCAGCACACAACTGCCCCATCAGTGGCAAGAGCAGCAGAGCTCTCAAATTCATACAGCACCGTCACAGGCTGCTAAACGGTTTATCCCAACACAGCCCTGGGATTCCACACACATCCAGTGTGCCAACACACCCATTCTGAGGATGTGGGGAGCCCTAACCTGTGGTTAGAGGCCAGGCCAGGCCAGGCCTCTAACCACAGCCCCCTCCCCCACCCCCCATAATGCACCCTGCTCCTCACCCACAGACTCATCGGCTGCCAGGATGCCCTTCCCCGGGGCAACAATTCGCTGGGCGATGGAGGAGAGCTCCTGCTTCTGCTCCGGAGACAGCGACTGGAACTGGTGCGTCATCCTGAGAGAGTCACATTCACACCACATCAACACTGCACAGTTACACTCGCACCATATTAACACTGCACAGAGTTACACTCGCACCACATCAACACAGCACAGAGTTACATTGCCACCATATCAACACTGCACAGAGTTACACTCGCACCACATCAACACTGCACAGAGTTACATTGCCACCATATCAACACTGCACAGAGTTACACTCGCACCACATCAACACTGCACAGTTACACTCGCACCACATCAACACTGCAGTTACATAAGCGCCTTATGATGTACAGTGATTACCATATCAATCTATTGGTGCAAGAATAAGCGAAGACTGTGCACTCTGCACAGTCTTACCCCTTCCTCATTCCTTTCTTTATCTTGCATAACACTGCTACCCTTTAACACAGTGTTACCTTCAGCCAAAAGGAATACAGTCTCTCTCAGTGCGTCTTGTGCCCTCCCCCCCCCAGGCCTTACTGCCCCGCCCCTCCCATAAGGCAAACTACCAACAGGTCGGAACACACGGCCATGATTTATATCAGAGGTGGGCGAGCAGGCCCTTATCAGATTCTGGATTTCCTGCAAACTCCTGCTCTAATTTAATTAGCCTAGCGATTGTGTCATTTATATAGTTTAACTGCATTTCTTAATAAGCTCATGAATGACAACTTTAAACTATTCCACGGTCCCAATGCAAGAAAATTTTATTCAGGTCTAAATCAGCTAATTAGTTGGCCAACCCTGCAGGAATAGTTGCTCACCCCAAGTTTAGATCTGGCTGTATGTCTGAGCAGTTCGAATACGACAACCGTGCACGCACTCTAAACACCGCCGCGCTGTAGATGGCTAGGCATTCTCCGCAAATCATTTCGAGGACGCGGATGCGGCTCATTTTGAAACCATTAGAACATTTATTCCCGCACTTGACAAGTTAAATGTCCATTAAAAATTTTCAAAATTAGATTACGTTTTAAAACAAATCCTGAGAAAACGCTCACCTGTGTCAAATGTACCTGTTTTGCTCGCCACTGACAAAACAGCAACTTCACGGTTTCTGCACAAAAAACGGGCTCCGTAAATTAAACATTACAAGGTAATAGCGAAAACATGGACTGCATATCGAAGAACGTTAAGGGTGAACGTCATCTATTCGGTATTTATAAAGTATACATTGAGTTCCATTACTTACTTTAACGTTTGGGTGAGTTCGCAAAGACTGCAGCACGGCCGTGAGCGCGCGGCGTTCCCCCTCCAAACTAGTGAAGCTCCCCTAATTGAGAACGAGCAGCAGCTGAAAGGCACTATTTATTAAAAGGCTTAAAGCTCCCGGATGACGGTAGATTCTAGTGTGACGTGGCCACGGGAGGGCATTTCGAACGCAGGGGCGGATGAGGACTGTTGTCAATGGGAGTGAGGTGGATCTTGGTTTGTGATTGGTCATCAGAGGAAGGCAAGGGTCGCGCCAGTGCGCCTCTGGGTACCTGGACTTTTGACTTGCGTCTGCATATTTAGGTAGCAGAATGGTCTTTTCAAACCCTGTTGTCTGAACCTGTGCCTTATTTTCTGCTGAGTCTGTGCAACAGGTTACTATATGCATGTTCTGCTTATATAACGTGTCATTTGTATGCTTGACTATGAAGGTAGGTCTGCGTTGTGCTCTGTAATGCTGACTTTAGACTTTTCTGCTTGTCTTAGTTGTCAGGTATTGCATTGGGAAATATACTCTGTGCCCCTGGCCCAACCCCCACTGCCTTGCAGTATGTGCGTGTGTGTATATGTGTGTGTGTGTGTGTGTGCGTGTATATGTGTGTGTGTGTGTATGCATGTATGTGTGTGTGTGCATGTATGCGTGTGTGTGTGCGTGTATACGTGTGTGTGTGTGCGTGTATATGTGTGTGTGTGTCTGCGTGTATGTTTGTGTGTGTGTGTATGCGCGTATGTGTGTGTGCGTGTGTGTGCACGTGTGTGCCTGCTTGCTCATTTGATTCATGAGAGCGTAGAACTGACTGTTCCATTTCCAGGTTTGGATTGCAGTGCTATGCAGCTGAAAGTTGTGTAATTGGCAGATTAATACACTGACCTATGTCTCATATTTGTCTGTACAGGTGCACATGCACTCAGGAGATGGTATCAAATATATCAGTAAAAAATGAAGGAGAGCTTGAGCGCAGATTCTATAGACGCACCAGATACTGAAATTCAGCTTCATATTCTTAACATCTTGAATGCAGCTCACAAGTTACTGTTGGACTCTCTTAGTAGCTAAATAGCGATGCAGTTTATGAAAGGCTCTTAATGTGGCATCCTCAAGGCAGCCATAAGTCTCTTGGCAGTCAAATCCAATCAATTACTTCTCCGCTACCAAGAATAGCTTGGCATGGCTAATCAGAGCTTGTATCTCTGCTAAGAATTGGAAGCATCACTAATACAGAAATAACTTTATATTTGTTTATATAACAACTTTATCTTTAAATATAATGTAATGTTAGCTAGAAAAGTACTGCATAAAAAACACTCTGGACTGGCTAACTGCTGAGCTAAACCACTGATTCTTGGTAGCACCAGAGAGACTTGGAATGTTATGCAGCACTTATGGCTCACAGGTAGAGAATGTGGTGCGTATGGCAGGAGTGCTGGTGTTCAGTGATTCAACAGTCCACCTGAAAACTGGTCGGGAGTTCAGCAGAAGTTGCAAGACCATGACAGCATGGAGAAATCCTCATGGAACCTAAAGCATTGCCATGTGGTCGGGGGCAGTGCTGGTGTCCATTCTTGTCCAGCTGGTGTCCGATGACTTGTTGGGAGTTCAACTGGACCATGATACCTTGGAGATTAATGCTTATGGAAGGTCAAAAATCTCCATTCCCTGACCGGGAATCGAACCCGGGCCGCGGCGGTGAGAGCGCCGAATCCTAACCACTAGACCACCAGGGATATGTGAGTTTTTCTTCCAAACACGGAAGAATGCCATGTATTCCATGTACCACCATTTCAAGGTGAGTATACTTTCAAGCCGGTGACGTAAAATAAAGTTTCAGCCAAGTAAATGGCTGACACATCAACAAAACATAGTGCGAAATGGAACTAATCCTTCGATAGCTCAGTTGGTAGAGCGGAGGACTGTAGGTGATAAATCTGATATCCTTAGGTCGCTGGTTCGAATCCGGCTCGAAGGACATTTTCTTGTTCAAATAATCATAATCATCGAAGTCCTGGAATGACCGCTAACAGATGCTTCCAACAAGCAAACGTAAAGTCAAAACAGGATTCCGTATAGTGTTTCTCTCATTGCTGAAATACTTATACCACTAGTATTAAGTAGATATGTATAGTTTACTAGTGATAGTTAGCAAACGCTTTTATTCTTAGAGACTAAAGAACTGATTTAAGATGATTTTTGAATACACATTATCGAGTGATTTTGATGAGTCTGATTAGTACTCAAAGTACAGTAATACACTGCAGAATATTTTCTCGACCAGGGCAGACACCATATACTGCCATTTCATTGAACTAGAGCAGGAAGTGATGTAGACTTTCGCATGAAACCGTAAACCTGTCGAACAACCTTATCGGTGTAAACTTCCAGGTGTAAACATTTGTTGCCTTGCGCTGGCATTAGAGTGTGCGCAGAGTTAGGTTTTCATAAGAAAAATAAAATACATAGTTTGCATGATTTAATCACACCTTCAGTTATGGTAGTACTAACTTAGTACTCAGAAAGTAAAAATAGGCGTGGACACGTGGTTAAAGCTACCGCCTTCAACAAATTATTTGAACGAACAATAGCTACAATCTATAAATGCGCGAAGCCAACGTGGAACTATAGCCTAATTAGTTCTAGCATGATATACGACTGTACGGAAAACGAGCACTTTATTTAAAGTATGTCTTCTTTTTGGTAGCTTTTGGAAGTTAGCTCGTTAGTTTGTAAAGCTGGGTGGAACCACAAGCTAGCTAAGTTTTTTTTATTCAGTTGTAGCCTACTATACAAAACAGGGACATATTTAAGAGTGAGTGCTAAATCGGCTAATTTACTAGTTTTAATCTAAATAACACAAACTGAACGAGATGAAACGAAAACGCTGAAAAGGACAAACAATAACGTTGCTATTTTTTCCATCACGTCCAACTGGGGTAATCTGTACTGTAAGAATACGCTACTGAATTCCACATATGAAAATGCATTCAGAGATGCCGCTCGGTTATTTAGCTCTAGTAGTAGCAGCATCTGTGTTGTGCGTTTTGGTGCCGGAGTGCGCAGCCGACGCGTCACCGACCGGAGAACCTCCGAAATGGGCCGGGCTGATGCGGGATATACGGACTCGGGTGCTGGAGTTTTCCAAGGAAGCGCACGAGTACGTGGTGTCCGTCGTCGGGACCCAGGCGATTGACAAGTCGTTGGAGGTACTGTGTTTTCATAAATACTTTTCGTCGTGTTCCTGTGCTGTTCCATTCACTTTAAGACGTAGCCTGTGTATAATTTAGCGTATACATTTTTTCTGTTTCATCCCACACTACACCATGTACGCCGTATCCCCTTATTTCAGCCTCTCCCCAAAACGGCAAAATTCTGCAGTCTTCCTTTTTCATGTGAATGTTTCACTTTACGTACACCTGCACACGTACGCACGCACACAATAGTGCTTAATGAAGATTTTTTTGGTAAATGAACTTAGTTTATAGAAGGCCCACAAAACAAGCCACAACTGGCAGGAGAATGTATTTCGATGGCATTAGAGTTTTGTAAACATCCCTCTCTCTCTCTCTCACTCAGTGTGTTCAGGGAGTGATCAGAGTTTTGTCAGAGGGAGCAGCTAGCGGGCTGAACGTGGTTGCTGTGTACGTCTCCGAGATCTTCAAAGCAGCTGGAATCCCAAGTAAGCGCTGCAGACTCAGCACTGCTTCCAGCTAACAGCTAGACACTGCTAATTCACCAACAAACCAGCACTTCTTCCAACTTGCAACTGTACAACACTTCTAAAGAGCACCAACACCGCTAAAAACGCCCTAGCGCTAGCGAAACACTAATGCACCAATCACTATGCACTGAGCTCTCTGACTCAATGCCACCAGGACTGCAGGAAGCTGTGTATGAAAGAATGTTTTTTTATTTTGCTGTGTTCAGTCAAACTGCTAATGATGTTTCCCCGTTTTTCTCGTTTTCCTAGTCAAACTGCCATTTCACCGCATCACACCAGAAGGCGTGGCATTCGTAGCTCAATGGGCCCTGGTGGCTGTGATTGGCTACTGGCTGCTGTCCC
>CM045887.1:65430118-65532618 GCA_025169545.1 Anguilla japonica
TAATGACACTAAATGTGTTTGTAATGACGCTAAGTGTGTTTGTAATGACGCTAAGTGTGTTTGTAATGACGCTAAGTGTGTTTGTAATGACGCTAAGAGTGTTTGTAATGACGCTAAGTGCGCTGGTAATGACGCTAAGTGTGTTTGTAATGACGCTAAGTGTGTTTGTAATGACGCTAAGTGTGTTTGTAATGACGCTAAGTGTGTTTGTAATGATGCTAAGTGTGTTTGTAATGACGCTAAGTGTGTTTGTAATGATGCTAAGTGCGCTGGTAATGACGCTAAGTGTGTTTGTAATGACGCTAAGTGCGCTGGTAATGACGCTAAGTGTGTTTGTAATGACGCTAAGTGCCCTGGTAATGACGCTAAGTGTGTTTGTAATGACGGTAAGTGCGCTGGTAATGACGCTAAGTGTGTTTGTAATGATGCTAAGTGCCCTGGTAATGACGCTAAGTGTGTTTGTAATGACGGTAAGTGCGCTGGTAATGACGCTAAGTGTGTTTGTAATGATGCTAAGTGCCCTGGTAATGACGGTGGAAACTGACCGCTGACTCGCAGCCGGGTGGTGGACACCAGGTTCAGGTTTCGGTCGCGCAGCTCATACTGGCCGCTGTCCTCCATGGTCAGGTCCTCCAGGACGATCCTGGACAGCCCCAGCTGCAGGCGGGCTCGGTAGGACTCGTCGGGCGTGTCCAGCGTCCCGCGCCGCACCAGGCTGTAGTTCTCCTTCCTGCCCTCCGGGGTGAAGGACAGCTGGGCTTCGGCCAGCGGCACGCGGAGCGAGATGGTCATGGAGTCGTTCACACGCCGGTCCAGGTAGTGCCGCTCCTCTGAAACGAGACAAGAACAAGAGGGAGGAAGAGAGGAGAGAGCGGGAGATGGAGAAGGACAGGAAGGGGCAGAGGAAAGGGGGAGAAAGGGAGAGAGGGAGCAGGAGAGGTATGGGGGAAATACAATTTAAATGTTTAATACAATTTCCAAAAACACTTCAGGGGCTAAATGCACCCTGTGTCCAGTGACGGGCGCTGGCCCACCTCTGACGGTCAGGATGACGGAGGACAGGATGTGGTTGGTGCTGTCGTGCTGGGTGTATTTCCCCTGGTCCTCATAGGTCACCCCCTCCAGGATCCAGTGGCGGCCGTCGGACCGGCCGCGCTGCCACTCGACGCTGGCGGGGTCCTGGACGCTCCACGCCACTATGGGTGCAAACTGCATGTCCGCCGGGGGAGAAGTACAGCACCACCGCCCGCCGGGAGAAGGGGATGATCAGGTCCCGCCCGTAGGCCAGCTGCGTCCTGTTATCAATTCTGAAGCCATCTGACAGGCAGAGAGGGAGCACAGGTAAGTACACACTGCAGGGAGGGAGCACAGACTACAGGTAAGTACACAGTGCAGGGAGGGAGCACAGACTACAGGTAAGTACACAGTACAGGGAGGGAGCACAGACTACAGGTAAGTACACAGTACAGGGAGAGAGCACAGGCTACAGGTAAGTACACACTGCAGGGAGGGAGCACAGGCTACAGGTAAGTACACAGTGCAGGGAGGGAGCACAGACTACAGGTAAGTACACAATACAGGGAGAGAGCACAGGCTACAGGTAAGTACACAGTGCGGAGAGGGAGCACAGGCTACAGGTAAGTACACAGTGCAGGGAGGGAGCACAGGCTACAGGTGAGTACACAGTGCAGAGAGGGAGCACAGGCTACAGGTAAGTACACAGTGCAGGGAGGGAGCACAGGCTACAGGTCAATACACAGTGCAGAGAGGGAGCACAGGCTACAGGTAAGTACACAGTGCAGGGAGAGAGCACAGGCTACAGGTAAGTACACAGTGCAGGGAGGGAGCACAGGATACAGGTAAGTACACAGTGCAGGGAGAGAGCACAGGCTACAGGTAAGTACACACTGCAGGGAGGGAGCACAGGCTACAGGTAAGTACACAGTGCAGGGAGGGAGCACAGACTACAGGTAAGTACACAGTGCGGAGAGGGAGCACAGGCTACAGGTAAGTACACAGTGCAGGGAGGGAGCACAGGCTACAGGTGAGTACACAGTGCAGAGAGGGAGCACAGGCTACAGGTAAGTACACAGTGCAGGGAGGGAGCACAGGCTACAGGTCAATACACAGTGCAGAGAGGGAGCACAGGATACAGGTAAGTACACAGTGCAGGGAGAGAGCACAGGCTACAGGTGAGTACACAGTGCAGAGAGGGAGCACAGGCTACAGGTAAGTACACAGTGCAGGGAGGGAGCACAGGCTACAGGTCAATACACAGTGCAGAGAGGGAGCACAGGATACAGGTAAGTACACAGTGCAGGGAGAGAGCACAGGCTACAGGTAAGTACACAGTACAGGGAGGGAGCACAGGCTACAGGTAAGTACACAGTACAGGGAGAGAGCACAGGCTACAGGTAAGTACACAGTGCAGGGAGGGAGCACAGGCTACAGGTAAGTACACAGTGCAGGGAGGGAGCACAGACTACAGGTAAGTACACAATACAGGGAGAGAGCACAGGCTACAGGTAAGTACACAGTGCGGAGAGGGAGCACAGGCTACAGGTACATACACAGTGCAGAGAGGGAGCACAGGCTACAGATGCAGAGAGGGATGATGATTTAGCACAGGCAACAGATAAGTACAGTCCAGCCAACACTGGTTTAATACAGTTTACAGACCTGTGCATTTTCATGGACAAGTTTCGTTAAATGCGTCTTTTTCAGAATTAAAAATAAGCTTACCAACACAGAAAGCGGTGCCGAGCAATATCCACACCAACATTACCTGTGGGGATCGAAAACAATAAAATTGATTTGAGCACCAAATCTAAAATCAGGGAAGAAAATGACGTGATGAAAATATGAATAGGCCTGCCTTTGTCGGAAATCTTCCGCAGTAGTAGCAGTTCAACGCTGAGTTTTGACATTTTAGAGCTTCTGTGTGCTTTGGGATCGGTCCTGTCATATGTGTAGTGGCTATGCTATTCCCCAAAAAGCGTTCGATATGCGCATGGGGGTGAGAAACACTTGGACGGAGAAATGAACCTCTGCATTCTGGAAAAAATCTTAATAAGCCTTCATAAATTAAGGTAACTACGCGAAATACCAAATTCGCGGAAGAATCGTGCTTGTTTTGTCCTAAATGTTAGCCGTACACGGAAAGCTACAGTTGGCTATGCAACAGCAAAGAGATGCGCGCACTAAGGAAATCCATTTACTCGTGTGCTGATTTGATGCGTATAAATATGCGTTTCTTCTTCCGCTAAAGTACACGCCATTATTGAATTTCATTCAGTAAATATTTTATTTCAGACTGCAGCCAATAGTACATCACGTTCCGCATTCAACCCCCCCCCCCCCCCCCCCGCCTTTCATCAATTCAATGGAAAGGATCCATCCGAATTAATCCAGAGCCCCATAACCCCGAAGGGCGTTCCCGCGACGTGCATGACAACAAACCATCAACAAAACAATGGAATGAATGATCAGCCGGATACATTTTCGAGACACCAAAACTGCACAAAGAGTACACTTATTTAAAAATATATGCGCAGTTTAATCTTTGATTTACCCGTTTTACTATATTTAGCATATTGTCTGGCTACAATCAGTCATGCAGTTATACAGTGAACAAAAGACGGATGAAAACAAGTTTTACGATCGGAAAACAGAACGGTTTCATTCAGTCCATGCGCAACAAATTCGCATACAATGGAGGCTGAGTACCAGATGGGTTTATCCGGTGGTCAGTGAGTTTTTTAAATGGAGATTAAGATACTTTATGGAAATATGTTAGCAGCTAGTTCGCTGGCTAAATCCGTGCGGATCGCCGCCTTTAACGCTGACAGATATACTCACGATAATGTCTGCGTGCTAGTTGCCTTTTGTATGTCCAATATTTAAAATAACAGACTTAAGTGACGCCTTAAAGATAATAAGAACAGACGACAAAATGGGCGAAGCACAATTATAGACGAGTAGCACACCCCCTCTACCCGTCTGGATTTTTTTTACAGCCTTAACCCACGAGAGCCCGAAAACACGTGACCATCCACAACGTAAATAGCGGAGTCACATTTTTCTCCCCTATCTTCAAACTCGTTTGGTTGGATATTTAGAAAGATGTCTGCGCTATCAATTTAGAATGTTTGAAATCCTACATTTTCAAAGAATCAGAAGTGTATTTACTTGTAGCATATGCTGAATCTAAATCCAACATTACCTGTCAAAACATTATTTCAAGATATTATTCATGTAGACAATAAAACAGACAAAAATGGAAATGAAAAACTATGAACTTCTAAAAACAAAAGCTGTTTTAAAGCAGGCTATGTATAAAACATTGAAAATTTAACCGTACCACATGCAGTTTAGCCGCACATAGGCTACTGGCATCTCCCAAACACTCAGGAATTAGAACTCATGAACCTAAAAAAAAGAAAAAGAAAAAATAAATAAATAAATAAAATGCATGTCAATACTACCATCTAGTGGCAGAACACGTAACTACGTCCATATAATAGTATATTTATTCTCCATTTCACTTCGAGATTGAGGACATTGTAAATCTCCATCTCCAAAAAAAAAACAAAAAATAACGTAAATGATTGAATGTTTCTAGGTATAAATGTTTGTAAATGTGAATATTATGCTGTTAGAAAAAAAACCCCATGTGGATAATAAAGTATTCTATGTGTCTAGATCTATTTTAGCATCGATATTTATTTTCAGTGTAAAGAACTTGTACATTTTGTACTGGAGTGTCATTTTTCATCAGCTGTTCAGAACATCCGTTTAAATGTCTTCCACAACTCTTTGTTATTTGACACCTTGATGTGACACAAAGTTTGAATGACCGCGTTCTCTTCAGTCGGCTGATTTGGAGGTGGAGTTGGAGGACGCGTGCTATCCCATCATACAGCGGGAAACGCGGTAACGTTCGGCACGCAGCGTGTAGGAGACTGCCGCAGAAATAAGAAAGCCCGCAAAAGCAAATCAAAAACGTAAAAAAAATAATCGGCGGAAACGAAACAGAAGTAATTTGATAGTGAAGCAAAGATTTGTCTAATTTGACTTCTAGTTACTGTCATTATTGGACCGATCAAACAGTGGTGGAAGGAAGATGTCTTTAGTTTGTGCAAGTAAGTTCGAATGAATTGGCCTAGGAGAAATGCAGTTCATGAACTGTTGAAATGTGAATTTTTGTGCTGTAGTATTTTATTCTCATTTGATTGATTTGCTTTCACTTTAGCCTATTTAGATTTAGCCCATATATATTTATTATTATTGCTATCTTTCAACTCTAGCTAGCTAACATGCTAAGATTAGCAGCTAACTCTTGCCGCTTATGGCTGGCTGGCTAGCTGATTAGCTAAATAAGGCAGCTAGTTTTAGCTACATGTATTTGCATTAAGGAAAGTTGTAGCGTCGGATTTGACCTTGTATGTTTGGCAGTATATATGTAAGCCAGAGTTGGATCAGCTAACGTTACACATCAGCATGTTTTTGGTTCAGACCTGTTGCCGTTGATCGCGGACATCCGAGAGTCTGTCCCCCTGCACGCATAGCTGTTATCGTGATACATTTCACTTCGCTGCAGTGGTAAAGGGCGATGTATACTATATTTTAATCCCACTGCAAACGTGGCTGAATTGACAGGTACATCTGCAGACTAAATGTATTTGGATTACATTACATTACAGTATAACTAGATATCCGTGTGGCTTTGAGGAATCCAAAAGTTGTAAGTTAGTCGTACCATAGTCAGACACTAGGAGATCATTCATACGCAGTAACTGTGGGGGGAAAACGGCTAATAAATCATACAATCAGCCCACTGGCATGTTAAAAATGAAATGGTATCATTACACCTCCCCCCAGTCTCTAACGAGGTCCCGGAGCGCCCGTGCCTGAGTCCCGTCTCTAACCAGGTGTTTGAGCGCCGGCTCATAGAGAAGTACATCGCTGAGAATGGCGCCGATCCCATCAACGGCCAGCCACTATCCGAGGAGCAGCTCATCGACATCAAGGGTGAGGAGTGTGTGGGCGCGCGCTCATGTGTGTTTATGTATGTGTGTGTGTGTGTATATGTATGTGTACGCCGGGGCATACAAGTCTGTTCATCACATGCAAAGTAATCTGATCTCAGACTAGGAGGTGTAATTTCCACTTGATTTCCAGTGGATTGCTGTCTCTGGATTCAATGTTGTAGTTTTATAAATGATTTATAGTGTTTTACATAGTTTATCTGATTCCTGTTTGAGTGTATTGTATGTTTTAGTCTCTGACTCCTGTGTGACTTTAGTCTCTGATTCCTGTGTGATTTTAGTCTTTGACTCCTGTATGATTTGTCTTTGCCTCCTGTGTGATTTTAGTCTCTGACTCCTGTGTGATTTTAGTCTTTGACTCCTGTTGATTTTAGTCTTTGACTCCTGTGTGATTTTAGTCTCTGACTCCTGTGTGATTTTAGTCTTTGACTCCTGTATGATTTGTCTGCCTCCTGTGTGATTTTAGTCTCTGACTCCTGTGTGATTTTAGTCTTTGACTCCTGTTGATTTTAGTCTTTGACTCCTGTGTGATTTTAGTCTTTGCTTCCTGTGTGATTTTAGTCTTTGCCTCCTGTGTGATTTTAGTCTTTGCCTCCTGTGTGATTTTAGTCTCTGACTCCTGTGTGATTTTAGTCTTTGACTCCTGTGTGATTTTAGTCTTTGCCTCCTGTGTGATTTTAGTCTTTGACTCCTGTTGATTTTAGTCTTTGCCTCCTGTGTGATTTTAGTCTTTGCCTCCTGTGTGATTTTAGTCTTTGACCTCCTGTGTGATTTTAGTCTTTGCCTCCTGTGTGTTCCTATTCCTCCCTCAGTTTCCCACCCTGTCAGACCGAAGGCTCCTTCTGCCACCAGCATTCCTGCCATTCTCAAAGCCCTGCAGGATGAATGGGTGAGTGCACTGTGCTACTCCCTGCCCTTTCTCCCTCTCCCTCCATGCCTTCCTCCCTCCTGTCCTCCCTCCCTCACTGTTTTTCAAATTCAAGATGCTGTATTGGCATGAAATAAACTCAAACCTACAGAAATACAGTTGAACATGAATGCAGATTAATTCAAAGTAATTGCTACACCTAACTGTGGTAACAAGGGCAACAACCACTATATCAGCAGTAAAATATAATCTTATTAATAACAAAAGACAACAGTAAAACGAATAATAGTAATGTTGAAAAAGAGACAAATTAAAATAAATGAATATTTACTGTATATGTGCTCACTTCTTTTGGTAATCATGTATTCTGGTGTCTGTGTTTTTCAGTTGCTAAGGTGTGGTCACTGAGCCTGTACATGGTCAGGATCTGTCTCTGCTTTGTATCTCTGACAGAGAAGAGATACCCAGCTAATGTGTATTCTCTCGTTAGGGTCTGATGGCAATCTAGCCTATTCTGTGTTTTGGTTACATCATCCCAATGTTCCAGATGAGAGGTTTTGGTTTGTTTCATAACTTGGTTTGCCCTAATTTGCTGGTAAGCAGCGATACTATGGAGCTGGTCTGTGCTTTGTGTTTGTTGGGTTAATGGGTTAGCCAGCTTCATACCATTTACATTAAAAACCTGTTCTGTCGCTAAGGAGGCAGGTGGTCACGTATCTGGAAAACCCGGAGCAGACTTTGAATGTCAGTTTTTATGTAAAGCACGGAGAAATCTCCTGCGCTGTTTACGCCACATCAGACAGCTTGCGCTGTTTTGAGTGCAGCGAGCTCGGGGGCAGAACGCAGAAACCCACAGGCAGTGGGGTCTCTGTGTGCAGGCAGAGGGGTCTGTGTGTGCAGGCAGCGGGGTCTCTGTGTGCAGGCAGCGGGGTCTCTGTGTGCAGGCAGTGGGGTCTCTGTGTGCAGGCAGTGGGGTCTCTGTGTGCAGGCAGTGGGGTCTCTGTGTGCAGGCAGTGGGGTCTCTGTGTGCAGGCAGTGGGGTCTGTGTGTGCAGGCAGCGGGGTCTCTGTGTGCAGGCAGCGGGGTCTCTGTGTGCAGGCAGTGGGGTCTCTGTGTGCAGGCAGTGGGGTCTGTGTGTGCAGGCAGTGGGGTCTCTGTGTGCAGGCAGTGGGGTCTGTGTGTGCAGGCAGTGGGGTCTCTGTGTGCAGGCAGTGGGGTCTCTGTGTGCAGGCAGCGGGGTCTCTGTGTGCAGGCAGCGGGGTCTCTGTGTGCAGGCAGCGGGGTCTCTGTGTGTGCAGGCAGCGGGGTCTCTGTGTGTGCAGGCAGAGGGGTCTGTGTGTGCAGGCAGCGGGGTCTCTGTGTGCAGGCAGTGGGGTCTCTGTGTGCAGGCAGTGGGGTCTGTGTGTGCAGGCAGTGGGGTCTCTGTGTGCAGGCAGTGGGGTCTCTGTGTGCAGGCAGCGGGGTCTCTGCGTGCAGGCAGTGGGGTCTCTGTGTGCAGGCAGTGGGGTCTCTGTGTGCAGGCAGTGGGGTCTCTGTGTGCAGGCAGCGGGGTCTCTGCGTGCAGGCAGTGGGGTCTCTGTGTGCAGGCAGCGGGGTCTGTGTGTGCAGGCAGTGGGGTCTCTGTGTGCAGGCAGCGGGGTCTGTGTGTGCAGGCAGTGCGGTCTCTGCGTACAGGCAGTGGGGTCTGTGTGTGCAGGCAGTGGGGTCTCTGTGTGCAGGCAGCGGGGTCTGTGTGTGCAGGCAGTGGGGTCTCTGTGTGCAGGCAGTGGGGTCTCTGTGTGCAGGCAGTGGGGTCTGTGTGTGCAGGCAGTGGGGTCTCTGTGTGCAGGCAGCGGGGTCTCTGCGTGCAGGCAGCGGGGTCTCTGTGTGCAGGCAGCGGGGTCTGTGTGTGCAGGCAGTGGGGTCTCTGTGTGCAGGCAGTGGGGTCTCTGTGTGCAGGCAGTGGGGTCTCTGCGTGCAGGCAGTGCGGTCTCTGCGTACAGGCAGTGGGGTCTGTGTGTGCAGGCAGTGGGGTCTGTGCGTGCAGGCAGCAGGGTCTCTGTGTGCAGGCAGTGGGGTCTCTGCGTGCAGGCAGCGGGGTCTGTGTGTGCAGGCAGAGGGGTCTCTGTGTGCAGGCAGTGGGGTCTCTGTGTGGTTCAGGACAGGTAGTGTGGGGAGGTGGGGTTAGGGGGTGATGGGGCTGGGGTAGATGAAAGAGGGAGCCAGGGTCTGGAGGTGGGGCGGGGGGTTAGGTTGATTAGCGAGAGATAGGAGAAGGGAATGGATGGACTGAGGTGGGAGGAGGAGGAGGAGGATGAGGAGGGGTACAGGGGAGCCTGGCGTGCTGCAGTACAGAGGGGGCCGGGGGCTGTCCGAAGGGGACGAGAAGGAAATCTTAGAATTTGGAGAGGCTGAGCTATCAGCCAGCCTGCGAAGCAAGGGTGCGCGGAACTGCTGGGCTGTGGGTGACGTGGTCTATTAAAGGATGTCAAAATTCTCTCACTCTCTCAGTGCAGTGTTAATGTCTCTCTCCCTCTCTCTCTCTCTCAGTGCAGTGTTAATGTCTCTCTCCCTCTCAGTGCAGTGTTAATGTCTCTCTCCCTCTCTCTCTCTCAGTGCAGTGTTAATGTCTCTCTCCCTCTCCCTCTCAGTGCAGTGTTAATGTCTCTCTCCCTCTCCCTCTCAGTGCAGTGTTAATGTCTCTCTCTCTCTCTCTCAGTGCAGTGTTAATGTCTCTCTCCCTCTCTCTCTCAGTGCAGTGTTAATGTCTCGCTCCCTCTCTCTCCCAGTGCAGTGTTAATGTCTCTCTCCCTCTCCCTCTCAGTGCAGTGTTAATGTCTCTCTCAGTGCAGTGTTAATGTCTCTCTCCCTCTCCCTCTCAGTGCAGTGTTAATGTCTCTCTCCCTCTCTCTCTCAGTGCAGTGTTAATGTCTCTCTCCCTCTCTCTCTCAGTGCAGTGTTAATGTCTCTCTCCCTCTCTCTCTCAGTGCAGTGTTAATGTCTCTCTCCCTCTCTCTCTCTCAGTGCAGTGTTAATGTCTCTCTCCCTCTCTCTCTCTCAGTGCAGTGTTAATGTCTCTCTCCCTCTCTCTCTCAGTGCAGTGTTAATGTCTCTCTCCCTCTCTCTCTCAGTGCAGTGTTAATGTCTCGCTCCCTCTCTCTCTCAGTGCAGTGTTAATGTCTCTCTCCCAGTGCAGTGTTAATGTCTCTCTCCCTCCCTCTCTCTCTCAGTGCAGTGTTAATGTCTCTCTCCCTCTCTCTCCCTCAGGACGCAGTGATGCTGCACAGCTTCACGCTGAGGCAGCAGTTGCAGACGACGCGGCAGGAGCTCTCGCACGCCCTGTACCAGCACGACGCCGCCTGCAGAGTCATCGCCCGCCTCACCAAGGAGGTGACCGCGGCGCGTGAGGGTAAGCGCTCCCTCTCTCTCTCTCCTCTATCCCTCTTTCTGCCGCTCTTACACGCTCTCTCTATCTCTCGTTCGGGCTCTCCCACATTATCACACTCTCAAACTCTCTCTCCCTTTCACTATTTAAATTTGTAGTGCTCTGATTGGCCTTTCTTTCTGTCTGTAGCTTTGGCCACTCTGAAGCCCCAGGCTGGACTGGTTGTCCCCCAGATTGTTCCTGCCTCTCAGCCACCGGCTGCGGTGAGTCATTGGTCCAAACACACGTCAGTCAAAGAATTGCCCAATGAGAGAGTGAGATGCTGGAAAGGAAGGGAACCTGTGATTTTTGACTTATGGATGTGGGGATTGTTTTCTAAATCATGCCCGCATTTCCTCCACCTGCCCCTCCTCTTCCTTCACCCTGCACCTCCTCTCCCCCCACCCCACCCCTCCTCTTCCTCCACCCTGCACCTCCTCTTCCTCCACCCGCCCCTCCTCTTTCCTGCCCTACCTCACCCCCAGGCTGGTGGAGGAGAGCTGATGGAGGTGAGCGAGCAGGTGGGAATGACTCCAGAAGTCATCCAGAAGGTAAGAGAACTCCACCCATCACTTACCATAGATATAACTCTGACCAGCTCACACATCCATTCTGTGCTAGGTAATCTATGGTGAGCAGATACTGAACCAATTTAAAAATGAGTCACTGAATACGAGTGTTTCCCCCATCTTCACTGATTGGATCAGCAGCAGGAGAATGCATGTGATAATGTGACTCCCATGCACTGTCTGAACCCTGTGCAGAATAAGGCCTTGTCATTTGCTTGCTCTTTTCTCATACACCCCCCCATCTCTCTCTTGCTCTCTCTCTCTCTCTCTCTCACTCACTACAGCTGCAAGACAAGGCCACTGTCCTGACCACAGAGAGAAAGAAGGTAAGGCTGCTGTCGATGGAGGAGTAAATGGCGTGATGTATGGGAATAATGTATGGGAGTAATGTATGGGGTGTAAATCAGGAGTAAACTGTGTTGGGTGTAAATCAGGAGTAAATGGTGTTGGGTGTAAATCAGGAGCAAACAGTATGTTTGTAAATCAGGAGTAAATAGTGTGTTGGGTGTAAATCAGGAGCAAACAGTGTGCTTGGTGTAAATCGGGAGCAAACAGTGTGCTTGGTGTAAATCGGGAGCAAACAGTGTGTTTGGTGTAAATCAGGAGTAAACAGTGTGTTTGGGTGTAAATCAGGAGTAAATGGTGTTGGGTGTAAATCAGGAGCAAACAGTATGTTTGTAAATCAGGAGTAAATAGTGTGTTGGGTGTAAATCAGGAGCAAACAGTGTGCTTGGTGTAAATCAGGAGTAAACAGTGTGTTGGGTGTAAATCAGGAGCAAACAGTATGTTTGTAAATCAGGAGTAAATAGTGTGTTGGGTGTAAATCAGGAGCAAACAGTGTGCTTGGTGTAAATCGGGAGCAAACAGTGTGCTTGGTGTAAATCGGGAGTAAACAGTGTGCTTGGTGTAAATCGGGAGTAAACGGTGTGCTTGGTGTAAATCGGGAGCAAACAGTGTGTTGGGTGTAAATCAGAAGTAAATGGTGTTGGGTGTAAATCAGGAGCAAACTGTGTTTTTCTGTCCTGTTCTCAGAGAGGGAAGACTGTGCCAGAAGAGCTGGTTAGAGCTGAGGACCTGAGCAAGTACCGACAAGTGGCCTCTCATGCTGTGAGTGTGTGTGTGTGTGCGCGCACGCGTGGGTGTGTGTGTGCTCTGTTTCTGTGTGTGTGTGTGTGTGTGTGTGTGTGTGCAGTTGTGTTCTGGTGCAGCAGACTGACCGGTTGGTTTCTGGGTCTCAGGGTCTCCACAGTGCCAGTGTTCCTGGCATTCTCTCTCTGGATCTGTGCCCTACAGACACCAACAAAGTGCTCACTGGTGAGTGTGATGCCACTTCCTGTTTCCTGTGTCCGGGAGTGTTTTAGCGCTGAACGGGTGGCGCGCTGCTCTGTGCTAACGCTCTCTGTACGCACAGGGGGCGCCGATAAGAATGTGGTGGTGTTTGATAAGAGAGAGGAGCAGATCGTGGCCACTCTGAAGGGCCACACAAAGAAAGTCACCTCTGTCATCTACCACCCCTCCCAGGTGAGGCTCACACCTTCGCTAACGTGCTACCGTTCACAGTGATCGCCATGTCTGTGCCGCGCTAGAACCAAGATTAACCCCCCCCCTCCCCCCCCAGGCGGTGGTGTTCTCCGCCTCTCCTGACAGCACTATCCGGGTGTGGTCCGTCTCAGGTGGGAACTGTGTGCAGGTGATCCGCGCCCACGAGGCGGGCGTGACCGGCCTCTCCCTGCACGCCACCGGGGACTACCTGCTGAGCTCCTCTGAGGACCAGGTACCCACAAACACCTGTACACACACGCACACGCACGCACACACACACACGCACACATGCACACACACGCACACATGCACGCACACACACACGCATGCACGCACGCACACACACGCACACACACCTGTTCTGTACTAATGGCTCCACATGAAGCTCACACCTCAGTACAGTTTCCATGCTCTCCGAGCAAACACTGGAAGCAGTGCATTTGTAGAACACTGCATTGCCATGAGTTTATATTAATTTGTCACAAACAACAATAGAAAATTTACAAATTCAGATTCAGTAAACTAGGCTAGAGCTCAATCACTCATAACGCTGATTATGGATATACCATTTGATCTTGCACACATGGCAGAAGAGGCTGTATAGACGATAACTATAATTAATGAACTTATTGTTTCTCATTCTCTAGGATAAGAACTCATTTTAGAGGAACAGCTTTTATACTTCTGCCTCTGTTCCCCTTCTTTCTCTCTCTTCCATTCCCTCTCTCAGTACTGGGCCTTCTCTGATATCCAGACTGGCCGGGTCCTCACTAAAGTGACCGATGAGGCAGCTAGCTGTGGTAAGTGTGTTCTAGCTGGGCTGAGTGTGTTCTAGCTGGGCTGAGTGTGTTCTAGCTGGGATGAGTGTGTTCTAGCTGGGGTGAGTGTGTTTTAGCTGTACTGAGTGTGTTCTAGCTGGGCTGAGTGTGTTCTAGCTGGGCTGAGAGTGTTCTAGCTGGGGTGAGTGTGTTTTAGCTGTGCTGAGTGTGTTCTAGCTGTGCTGAGTGTGTTCTAGCTGTGGTAAGTGTGTTCTAGCTGGGCTGAGTGTGTTCTAGCTGGGATGAGTGTGTTCTAGCTGGGGTGAGTGTGTTTTAGCTGTACTGAGTGTGTTCTAGCTGGGCTGAGTGTGTTCTAGCTGGGGTGAGTGTGTTTTAGCTGTACTGACTGTGTTCTAGCTGGGGTGAGTGTGTTTTAGCTGTACTGAGTGTGTTCTAGCTGTGATGAGTGTGTTCTAGTTGTGCTGAGTGTGTTCTAGCTGTGCTGAGTGTGTTCTAGCTGGGGTGAGTGTTTTACTCATGGTGTGTTTTAACGCTACACTGTGTGTTTGTGTCTGCGTCTGTGTCTGTGTGTTCTCTGTGTGTGTCTCTTCATGTGTGTGCACGTTCTCTGTGTGTCTCTGTGTGTGTGTGTGTTCTCTGTGTGTTCTCTGTGTGTGTGTTCTCTGTGTGTGTTTGTTCTCTGTGTGTCTCTTCGTGTGTGTGTGTTCTGTGTGTGTGTGTGTGTGTGTGTGTGTGTCTCTCTGTGTGCGCGTGTGTGTGTGTCTCTTCGTGTGTGTGTGTGTTCTCTCTGTGTGTCTCTTCGTGTGTGTGTGTGTGTTCTCCAGCTCTGACCTGCGCCCAGTTCCACCCTGACGGGCTCATCTTTGGGACGGGCACGGCCGATTCTCAGATTAAGATCTGGGACCTGAAGGAGCGCACCAACGTGGCCAACTTCCCCGGCCACTCTGGCCCCGTCACCGCCATCGCCTTCTCCGAGAACGGCTACTACCTGGCCACAGGTGAGTCTGCTGCGCCCATACCTGTGCGTGCGTGCGTGTCGTTCTGTGTGTGGGTGCACCTGTGACTCTTTGAGTCTACTGTATCCGTACCTGTGCGTCGTTCTGTGTGTGTGGGTGCACCTGTGACTCTTTGTTCTTGTCATTCCCAGGGGCTCAGGATTACTCCCTGAAGCTGTGGGATCTTAGAAAACTGAAAAATTTCAAAACCATCAGTCTGGACAGCAGCTACGAGGTGAGAGCTATTTTTGTTATTGTCATTATTCATTGTTATGATTGCTAGGGTTGGTGTCACAAATAGCATTTTAGCGCTTTGAAAACAACAACATATTGCTGACTTCAGCGAGTGATTGTGAGCATATAGGCAAGCTAACATTAGACCACCTCATTAAGAACTTATGGCTACCTTGCTAGCAAGCTATATGTTCTTAGTCCCTGCTAATGTCACTAGCCAATCAACTCGCAATACCTGGCTAGCAGGGTTGATGAACTTTGAACTCGTCTCCTGGAGGTAGTTGTAGTTTTAACCGGCAAACGGAATTGTGATTTTGTGGGGCGGGCAGGCCCCCCAGGAATTCTCCCGGTTCCCCTGTTGGCCAGTCTGTGCCTGCCCTTGTGCCGTTGCCATGTCAACACGTCAGGAAGGAAGCTGCCGAGCAGTCTGGGCTGCATACATGCAATGCTTCCTTAGCACAAACGTACAGCACACTGAACTACAAGAACCAGAAGGCACCTGTTCCTCTGGGCCTCCCTGCCTGATCCCCTCTTTCACTCCCACCCCCTCAGGTGAAGTCGCTGGTGTTTGATCAGAGTGGGACGTACCTGGCTGTCGGGGGGTCAGACATCAGGGTGTACATCTGCAAGCAGTGGTCCGAAGTTCTCAACTTCACTGGTGAGGGAAAAACCACACGTCTGTCTGTCCGTCCGTCCATCCGTCATTCTGTCTCTCTCCATTCCTCAGGGGTCACAGCAGCCCTGTGATAGCACAGACATGCAACTCAACACTCTACAGATCCTCAACACAGACACTCAACACACTACAGATACTCAACACACTCAACACTCTACAGATACTCAACACAGACACTCAACTCAACACTCTACAGATCCTCAACACAGACACTCAACACTCTACAGATACTCAACACAGACACTCAACACTCTACAGATACTCAACACTTTACAGACACTCAACACTCTACAGATACTCAACACAGACACTCAACACTCAGCTGATACTCAGCTCCAGCATTCCCTCTGTTGTCTGCTTTTTAACTATGGTACTGCAGGACAGTATATAGTATTACAGTACAGAACATGCACTGCTGCAGTATTGCAATTGGTGATGCCCGCTGCTGAATCAGATGGGAATGTTTTGGCTTCAAGGTGTTTAGCGTTAAGAACACAGAGCTAAGTATGTGGGGGAGTGTAGGGTCTCTGGCTGTTCGCTGCTTGTTTGGTCTTTTGCTGTATGAAAACTGAACTGGCCTGAGTGCATGTGAGTTCATGTGATGGGGAGTGTCTTCGAGTTGTGGACTGATTGGCTGATTGGGTGTGGTCTCATACAAACTGCCTGTATTAATACTGTCACTCTCTCTTGGCCCCGCCCACTTCTCAGAACACTCCGGGCTGGTGACGGGCGTGGCCTTTGGTGAGCACGCTCAGTTCCTCACCTCCACCGGAATGGACCGAAGCCTCAAGTTCTACAGCCTGTAGGGAACCGGGCCGTGGGGAGGCGGAGCTGCAGGCCACTCCCACACAGAGAAAGAGCTGTGATTGGCTGGCGTTGGAACCGCAGAGGGCCATAGACAAACAGATCTGATGTACAAAAGCAACAAAATTTAGAATTGAGACCGTACAAAATGCATATACACAGAATAAGTGCAGTGAAAAGATTTGTATACACACACACACGCACACACACATTACAAAGAACAAATACATTTGACTCACTTTTACGGTTTTGTCTTAGTCTCTTATTCTTCACTGAATCATTTATTTGCCTGTTTCTCTCCTCATGTAGTCTTTCTTTCCTCCTTCCCTTTTTCCTCTTCTCTAGTAGTCTTGGTTTGATTTTTTTGTTCATTGTGCCATTGTTTCTTTTTTTACATTCCCTTTTGACCTCCCCCTCTTGTTCTGTCCCCCTCTATGAAAATTTAAATTTTCAGTTTTGCATAATTAGTTCTGTGTGAGATTTATATCCCTTATGTAGATGGGATTTAATTGACTTTGGATCTCCAATAAAAATGTGAATTAAAACCAGCCCCGTGCTCCTGGTGTTCTCTTGTGCTTGTTGGTGTGAGTTTGTTCTGCGTGCCAGTCCTTGTGTGCCCTCCATGCAGCTTTCCTCAATACTGCTGTGGCGTACTGTACTGCAGGAGATCATTCTCTTCTTTGCCAGTTGGGTGCAGAGTGGCACAGTCTACCACCACTCAACGTAGCGCCACCTCCAGGGCAAAAAATGCATATCCACCGACTACACTATTCACGTGATTTCTAACAATTATGAAATGTTTTGACTTCCAGTCATTGCATAACGGCAGTTAGCTGTAAAGTGCTTTCTATCGAAACGTCATCATCTGAAGCACCCCCACTCCACTGAAGTTGCAGTTATTTAAAGGCGTATAATCTCACCCGTTTCCCTGGGGAGAAAGAGTTAATGTTCGTGGGATCTGTGTCATCAAACTGTCGTCCATCGTGGGAATCAGAAGTCCCTGTTTGGATGGCGCAGGAGAAAATGTCAGTTAGTTTCTGTGTTCACCTCACTTTCTGAATGAAAACCAGCAGCACTACTGCCCAAGGAGGGCCATATTTGACTATCGCTGGGTGTTGTGCTTTCACCAAGGGAATGGCAGTACCACCGGCTCACCACTAGATGGCCAGGAAGGCAGCTTCTGCCACCGAGGCGGTTCAGAACTTTTTCCACTTTGCAGGCCTGAGATGGATCAGGCATGGTTTTAATCCAACTCTAGAAGCTAACCACAATAATACCAATACAAACATTATTCATGAAAATAATTATTAACCTTTTTTGTTTTGATTATTTTTCTGTGTCTCTGTCTCTCAGGGTGTAGTTCCAGAATAAGTTCTACAGCATCTTAGACTTCAGGGTCACCCCGTTCTCCTTGACCTCCTGCAATAAGACACGCACGCACACACACACACACACACACGCACAACTGTGTGTTAGCAATAACTTTCCAGTGAAAATTGATGTGGCGCTCAAGAACTACGCATTTGCGTGCAATCTTGAATTTGGTTTAACGGTTCATTTTGGTTGAATGGAGCACATGCTATGTGTTATACTACGGTTCCTGTATAACACAAATAAATTAATAAATCATAATTTGATGCCCAATTGTAAACGTCACAGTGATCAAAGGAATAAACGTTCCCACTCTAGCGTATTAACTGATAATTCGGTACTGAATCCCACAAACGTCTCTGCGATACCTTTAATATGTTTATATAGGCCTAACCAAAAACTACTGTTATACGCAGGTGTAGGGCAGCATCAGCAACGCAAGTTGGTCAAGTTTCTAGAATAGTTTAATGACTACAATTTTTTTAAAAAACATATAAATTTAAGAAAAAATACTGAAATAATTCTTAATCACATTATGTACTTGATCGCTTTCAATTCATGCAGACATCATCTTACCTTGCGTCATTTACACACCTTCCCTCGATAGTGCACTAATTAATTAGCTAGCTCAAATAAACGGCGTAGTTTGCAGCTTAGCAACTTTCATGAAAATATTCAACAAGAGGTTAATTTCTTGTGTCAAAATTGATAAAGGTTGTTTCATTTTCTTAGTGGGCATATCGCCTTTCTACCTGTTATAAACTGAGTGGGGAGTGGAGTGGGGGGGGGGAACCACTGAAGTCCTCAAGAAAACACCAAAACCTGATGAACGGAACCGGAAACTGGTGCGTGTATGATGACAAAGATGGCGCCGTACATGATAGCATAAAATTCAACATTTCCTTTGGGTTTTTATTATTACGCGGTCTCGGTAATTCCGACGGAAAGACAGTGTCCATTTGTCTGATCGCTGGTTGTTGTTTCTGTGCAGTAATTATATGAGCGGTTAACTTAGACGGACAGATGGCGGTTTGGGGAGATTTTTGTCGAAGTGTGCGACTCTTGTTAGGTCAAGTACAAAGACAAGGCATTTGCGCAGTTAACAGAGTTGGAATCTCCAAAAATCCAGGTAGGTCGGTTATTATAAGTGATCTTAATCCACGGGGATCGCAATGGCAAGCATATAGTAGCGGGTGTCGGTTGTGTTGGGTATTTCTTGTAGTCTTTTTCTGTCGGTTAGCTAGCTAGCTACGTTATCCTGCTAATCTACCTACTGTCTATTGGGTATGGTGGTTGTCATAGTACCGCAAAGGCAGTGTCAGCCATAAATTTACGAATTAATGTCAGAGTTACGAATGCAGCTTACATATGAGAAAGCATGTAGCGAAGTAAGTGTCCTTTTGCAGTTTATAGCTGTTGTGGTTGCTGGGCCATTGCATAGGACTGGCATGGCTTACATTTCCTTGATTTTGGGTACAGCTGTGCTAACCGTTAGCTAACTATATTTGACACGGTTAGGTTACCGTAGTTATTTGGCCATGCTGAATTAGAAAACTAGCACTAACACTATTTTCTGCATTACTACCAGCCGTAGCTCGCTCTATGAGCCAAGCCGCCCCACAGACCGAACCGATGTGTGACGACAACGAACACGTCAGCCCGAAGATTGTCAACAGAAACCCTCGAAATCTGGAGCAGATGGCCATAGCAGTGAAGGACCGAGGCTGGGGCGATACGTGGCCATCCAGACATTACTACCACAGGTCTGTACGAAGTAGTTCTCGAACCATTGCTTTCCAGAATTTCCGTAATTTCCTTCGAGACAATAATCAAGTTGAATAATTACACACTGCGCGTTCTCTCTGCAAGTGTGCATTTGAACCACGAGTAACTACTGATTTCTTAGACGAAATTAGCCATTTCATATGTGTACCGTTCGTTCTACTACATTCCCTCCTCTTCCTCTCTCAGACTGGTGTTCTCGCGGTCGCAGCACCACGTGACGGCGCAGGTGTTTGCGGCGGGCGTGGACCAGCCGGTGGTGTCGTGCTCCACGCAGGAGTGGGCGGTGAAGCGGGAGCTAGCGTCCACGCGCTGCGTGTCTGCCTGCCAGGCTGTGGGGGCGGTGCTGGCGCAGCGGTGTCGGGAGGCGGGGCTCCAGCGCGTCAGCTTCAGGGCCCTGCCCTGGGAGTTCCGCTCACAGGCGTGAGTATCCTGTCTGAGTCAGAGGTCAGGGGTCACTTAAAGGGTGGAATATATGCGGTATCAATATTGCATTTAACAGCTGGCTGATCATGTCATTCATTTGAAGCACATACATATGCCTGACCTTGACTTTTCCTCCTGCTGTGGCCAATCACGCGCCACCCCACCAGTCCCGGCCACAGCAGTCACGGGCAGGCGTTGGTCCCTTATAGGCCCTGGGGGGCATCACTGCACTGACAATCAGTGGCGAAACTGGAGCCCACCCCCCCAAGATACTCAACTCCCGTTTTACTGTCCCAAGCAGTCTCCCTGCTGTTGGAGCTGAAACACGCAAATTTGACACCTTGTGAAATCGGAGTACAGGACTAGCATGGTGGACGTTCTGCACTGTAATACGGCGCAGCATACTGTGTGCTTAATGCAAATGTTAGTTGGTCCTGTATTTGAGAAGCAGAGAGGATGCTGGGTATCTGGTGGGTATAGCGAGCCTGTGCGCACCCCCAGCAGCCCCTTGGCAATGGGATCCCCTCTGAGACGAGCCACCGCACACACTCTGGGGCAGAGAGGTCAGTGAGAGATGTCAGTGTGAAACGCCATCTTTTCTCCGTTTTTCCTTCAGGTGCAGAAGTTCTGGACTGCCATGAAAGAGGGCGGGATCATACTAAATGAACCGCGGCGGAGATACGCCTGATTGGCTGGCTGGTGTCCTCGCTGTACCTGCTGGCTGATGCAATGCACCGAAAGGAACTGTGAAGAAAATGGTGGAAAGTGCAGGCTTGTAATAAAGAGTCAATTTTTCTTACCAGAGTCCCTTATTTATGCTGCTAATCTTGGATGGGAGACAGTGTGTAGCCAGGAATTACGGTCAAGCTGGTTTCCTTAAGGCTGCAGTTACAGTTTTTAAGACCTGCCATGTCTTGGCTGTGGTGATGTCACTGCTGGACAGGAGGGGTGTAGTGTGTAGGTTAAGGGGTTGAGGAGGGGTGTAGTGTGTAGGGTAAGGGGTTGGGGAGTAGGGCTGGGCGATATGGACAGAATCAAATATCACAATATTTTTGACCAAATACCTTGATGTCAATATTGTGATGACATTGTGTAATTTTGTGAAAGTACCAATAGTCATCCCCACAATGAGATTTTTGATAAATCATCATCAGTAATGCCTATGTAATAACTAAGTGGGTAAAGGCAAATAATAGAACAGCTAGAACAGTCAGGTAAGTTCAGAAAATTACATCACTTTACTGTAATGCTGCCTTTAAAACCAGGAAAAGATAATTTATGCCATATCACGATATACAAAATCCTAGACAATATGTGGTCTCATATCACGGTATCGATATGCTGCCCAGCCTTATTGGGGAGGGGTGTAGGGTTTTTGGATTAAAGGTTTGGGAGGGGTCAGTTTACACAGTGGAAGCTGTGCTTCAGTGTGGCGCTGAAACGTCAAAGCAGGGGGCGCTGTAGAGCAAACTAATACCCTGCTCCCAGGCTCCCCCCATGAACCTCAGCTATACGGCTAGCTGGCTAGCCACGAGCGCAGGCTAATATTAGTGAGCCATTAATTATGGAGGCATTATGGTCTCAAAACAAATAAATGTAGCCGATCCACAAATAAATGCGGTGGTTCAAATCTGATCAGCAGGGAAATTTCACGAGAAACACAGCCACGTGCCGCTGGTCTCTCAGAACAACCGGAGGTTTCTCCCGAGGATCACCCTGCAATGGGGGGGAGCGGGCAGAATTCAGTCAGGAGTGTCTCTCCACAGACCCCTGCACTGATCGGCACAACGACACACACATTTCAATTTTAAGAGATTTTTTTTATTGTATTTTCTCTTTTCTTGGAAAAACACAAATGACAAAAAACAGAAAACAAAAAAAACGTTCAGAAAATAATTACTGTAAATGCTACAGGTCTGTCACTGTATAGATGGGCGAGAGAAACAAATTTACAGAAAAGTATGTTACTCCTTTTTGAGATTATGGGACAGAGACAAAAAGAACAAAGGGAGGTAAAAAGGCAGGCTCCATTTTGGGGGGTGAAGAGGAAGATAAGTTACTCTTTAGAGAAAGTAGTAAAAGAAACTCTATGACAAACCAAGCGATTCCTGCATCAAAGGAAGGAGAAATAGGACGGTGAGGGACAGTACAGTTTAACAGACCAGAGAGGACCCACACAGAGACGGAGAGAAACGCATGGACTACGGGTCACCTGCTCACCCTTTCAGTGCCCCCTCCTCCTCCCCTCTTTCACCTCTCCTCTCCTCCCTCCGTCCGTCCGTCTCCCGTCACCAGCCCAATCTTCCTTTCTTCTCTCCCGCAGAATTAGCTCCTCTCCTCTTCCTGTGTTTTTATTTATCAGTTTATTCACGTGTTCTCCACATCATCTGCTTCCACGCCCTGCCCTTGGCACCGTTTCTGCACAGGTTGGCCCTCTCCCTCTCTCCCTCCCCCCTCTCTCGTTTCTGAAAGCGCTGGCACTGAGTAACACCGGACACAGAGACCCTGTGCCTGAGCCGGAGGCTCCTCCCCCTCCCCCAGAGTCATTCTGCAGTGCGCCCCCTGCTGGGTGGACCAGGCAGGCCCTTCTCTAGGATATTCTCTGGACCAGCTTGTCCTCGGACAGGCAGAAGAGGGCGTTGATGGACAGCTCAGAGATGAAGCTCTCGCAGGCCCGCCGCGTCACGCCCTTACAGCCCCGCAGGTCCAGCAGCGTCAGACTCGACACGCGCTTCAGGAAGAGCAGGCAGCCGTCTGTCAGCTTATTGCAGCCTGCAGGACACACACACACACACACACACACTGAGATATATACACACTCACACACACACTCACCGAGATATACACACACACACACACTGAGATATATACACACACACACACACCGAGATATATACACTCACACACACACACACTGAGATATATACACACACACACACACACCGAGATATATACACACTCACACACACCGAGATATATACACACACACACACCGAGATATATACACACACACACACACCGAGATATATACACACACACACACACACACTGAGATATATACACATACACACACCGAGATATATACACACACACACACACCGAGATATATACACACTCACACACCGAGATATATACACACACACACACACCGAGATATATACACTCACACACACCGAGATATATACACACACACACACCGAGATATATACACACACACACACACCGAGATATATACACACTCACACACACGAGATATATATACACACACACACACACACACGAGATATATACACTCACACACACACACCGAGATATATACACACACACACACACCGAGATATATACACACACACACACACCGAGATATATACACACACACACACACCGAGATATATACACACACACACACACACCGAGATATATACACACACACACCGAAATATATACACACACACACATACCGAGATATATACACACACACACTGAGATATATACACACACACACACACCGAGATATATACACACACACACACACCGAGATATATACACACACACCGAGATATATACACACACACACACACACACCGAGATATATACACACTCACACACACCGAGATATATACACACTCACACACACCGAGATATATACACACTCACACACACTGAGATATATACACACTCACACACACCGAGATATATACACACTCACACACACCGAGATATATACACACTCACACACACCGAGATATATACACACTCACACACACTGAGATATATACACACTCACACACCGAGATATATACACACTCACACACACACGAGATATATACACACTCACACACACACACAGATATATACACACTCACACACACTGAGATATATACACACTCACACACACACACACACACACACACCGAGATATATACACACTCACACACACACACACACACACTGAGATATATACACACACACACACACACACACACCAAGATATATACACACACTCACCCACACTGAGATATATACACACACACACACACACACACACACACTGAGATATATACACACTCACACACCGAGATATACACACACACTGAGATATATACACACTCACACACACACACCGAGATATACACACACACACACACACACCGGGATATATACACACTCACACACACACCGAGATATATACACACACACACACACTGAGATATATACACTCACACACACTGAGATATATACACACACACACACACACACACACACACCGAGATATATACACACTCACACACAGTGATATATATACACTCACACACACACACAGATATATACACACTCACACACACACACACACTGAGATATATACACTCACACACACACTTAGATATATACACACTCACACACACACTTAGATATATACACACACACACACACATACATTTAGATATATATACACTCATGCACACACACACACACACACACACACACACTTCGATATATATACACACACACTCACACACACACTCAGACACACTCAGACACACTCAGACACACTCAGACACACTCAGACACACTCAGACACACTCAGACACACACACACACACACACACACACTCACACACACACACACACACAGACACACACACCCTACCGGCCAGGTTGATCTCAGTGAGTGTGTTGCGGGTGGAGGAGCCCACGGCGGTCAGCAGGTTGACGGACTGGTCGGTGATGCCGCGGCAGTGCGCCAGGTCCAGCCGTGCCAGCAGGGGCATGTGCCTAATGATCAGCCGCAGCGTGGAGTCGCTGATCTCCAAACCTGCCAGCCGGAACGACTGCATGTTCCGCAGCTTACTGCGGTTATCACAGCCTGAGACAGGGGGCGACAGAGAGCACAGTCAGGTTATCACAGCCTGAGACAGGGGGCCACAGAGAGCACAGTCAGGTTATCACAGCCTGAGACAGGGGGCCACAGAGAGCACAGTCAGGTTATCACAGCCTGAGACAGGGGGCCACAGAGAGCACAGTCAAGTTATCACAGCTGGAGACACAAACCCTACAGGCCTGGAGGGGTGGGGCCCTCACACACAAACCCTACAGGCCAGGAGGGGTGGGGCCCTCACACACAAACCCTACAGGCCTGGAGGGGTGGGGCCCTCACACACAAACCCTACAGGCCAGGAGGGGTGGGGCCCTCAAAGACAAACCCTACACGCCAGGAGGGGTGGGGCCCTCAAAGACAAACCCTACAGGCCAGGAGGGGTGGGGCCCTCACACACAAACCCTACAGGCCAGGAGGGGTGGGGCCCTCAAAGACAAACCCTACACGCCAGGAGGGGTGGGGCCCTCACACACAAACCCTACAGGCCTGGAGGGGTGGGGCCCTCAAAGACAAACCCTAAAGACCAGGAGGGATGGGACCCTCACACACAAACCCTACAGGCCTGGAGGGGTGGGGCCCTCAAAGACAAACCCTACAGGTCTAGAGGGGTGGGGCCCTCAAAGACAAACCCTACAGGCCAGGAGGGGTGGGACCCTCACACACAAACCCTACAGGCCAGGAGGGGTGGGGCCCTCAAAGACAAACCCTACAGGCCTAGAGGAGTGGGGCCCTCAAAGACAAACTCTACAGGCCTGGAGGGGTGGGGCCCTCAAAGACAAACCCTACAGGCCAGGAGGGGTGGGGCCCTCACACACAAACCCTACAGGCCTAAAGGGTGGCTGTGCGGTGCGTCTGCACCGATGGCTGGGTTAGCAGGCTAGCCGTTTAGCATCATTAGGGAAAAACAGGGGCAGTCCTCACCTGGAGGGGTGATGAGGTCCCGGATCTGGCTGTCCTTCACCCCCTCGGCCCAGCGCAGGTCCAGGGTGCGCAGGAGGGGACAGCTGGGGGAACTGAGAGCCGAGATGGAGGACCAGGAGCACCCCGAAACTATCAGGTCCTTCAGGCCTGACAGACAAACCAAACCAGCTTTGAACTTCCTGTACAAACACAGGGCCCTACCACAGGGACAGGAACGATGTGCCACACTTTCCCCACAGAAATCGGGGGAAGTTCTCCACCAATCACAGAGCACAGCCAAGGGGAATGGGATACCTTCTGGCTACAATCACTGTGATAAAGCAATCCCAGCCGTATAAATACAGGCACAAACCAACACACTTTATACTTCCTGTATGAAGTCATAACTGATAAAGTTAATGATATCGTACTGCTGTAAACGTGTAAAAGCACGTTTCGCCAGTGCCCCCCCTCTCCAGGAGAGGAACAGGATATGGGGGCTTTTAATTGGTCCTGGTCACACACCAGTCCCAGTGTAGGAGAACTGGAGGGACAGGTAGGTGGTGTTACCTGGGAGACGGTTGATGAGCCAGGTGAGCTGTTTCTTGGAGATGGAGGTCCAGGACAGGTCCAGGGTGACGGGCTGACGCTTGATGATCCCTGACAGGGCCTGGGGGCTGACCGACCGGCAGCGACTCAGATCGATCCGCGTCCACAGACGCTTATCACAGCTCCTGCGCCAGGGAGAGAGGCAGTTACAGACACAACGCAGGCACAGTTACAGACACAGGCACAGCGCAGGCAAAGGTACAGACACAGATACAGCGCAGGCAGAGTTGCAGACACAGACCAGAGACTGTAAAAAATATGGACAAAGCTACTGTGACGTCACCCATTGACTCTCCGTGGGTCTCGAAAACACGTTTTGAAGCTCAATGGCGGGCGCGGCCATTTTCTCGATTTGGAGCCAAAACCATAGAGTTAAGCGGTCTTGTGATTTTTACAATTTGATTGACAGTCCAGTGCGGAAAAGCCCATCAACCTGAACGAACGATTGCAGAACGAACTTGAGGCTAGCTGACTGTCTGCCGTTATGTTTTAAAATATATTATCTGATGTTTACGGAGTTTAATTTCTATCCGTGACTGTACTGTGTCATGTAATCACGTTATATGTATGACATTAAAAATACAATTAGGCTGTGTTCAGTTATCTTCAATTTATGTTTCTCAGCAAAACGAATATGCTTAGCTAGCATATCAGTTTGCCAGTGAGCTAGGTAGGCTATCCGTGGTTAGCTCACGCATTAGCAATATGAACCGCAGGGGAAGAACATTGACTACACTGATGGTCAGTCAATCAGAGATGTGTAGGCTACTGGTGATTTGACTAGGCTAATTTTCGTATAACTGTCTGGTAGACCTGCTGTTAACCGAGCAAGTTATCGTCGTAGGTTTTCGCCACAGTCAGTTAATGAGCCAGTAACTGCTACTAGCTAGCCTACTCCATCGCCGTTTGTGGTGTTCACTTGCTGGGTGACGCTAGCTGACCGATCGTTCGCAAATCACTTTCTACCGAATAAAAATCAACACTGTCAGCGGTGATTAACAAATCTACCAAGTATTTTAATAACTGATCTGCAGGCGTGTAAATATGACAACGCACGTACAGCAAGTTTTCCACCTGGTGCATGAAGACAAAAATAATGTAGCCTACATTGAATTTCTAATTATTATTAGGCTATTATTTTTTTCTTGTAAATCATCAAAACCAATGGAGAAAAGCCAATATACGCAAGGAGCCCCCACTGTCTTAAATGCCTAGCTTGTCGGTCTCTTAAATGCTAAAAACATGTTCCTTTCTAAATGCCAAGATGGTTAATTTCGTTAAATTCTGTGTGTGTGATTTCATCGCGTGTTGTATGTTATTCAGCAAATGAACCTTGAGACTCTTAATTCGCTTCGTGAAACTGAAAAAGTGTTTATCCCAAAATCGGGATTATAGTAGCTTTGTCACATGCGTGAAGCATGGCCCAGGTAGACATTTACGGAATGTACACGACTGACAAGCCGTCAAAACACGTCTGACAGATTGAATGTTTGCCGGTTAAGGTTAGCTAGCTAGTCAAATGGCTTGGTAGCCGAAGTTGCGAACTGTTTTAGCATAGGCTACTACTGGACTACCAAATATAGCAAGCTGATTACGCTTTCTGCCAAGTAATTATTTGGTTAAGTAGGCTACCGAAAAACTTAAGAGGAGGATTATTTTATGGTCGTCTAGTGCAGCTGTAAATAGCACACGCCATAATGAAATCACCACGAAATGGGATGCCTGCATTTTCAAACTTAGCACAGGCGGACCGTGGCCGGAGCCGCAATGTCAAGGCCAAGAGGCGCCACCGCCCACCCCAGTGACCATAGACTGTAGCCCCTCCTGTAGCTCAGTCCTCCGCAGTAATCCGGAAGTGACGCAAGCTGTACCTCATTGGTCCAGAACAAATATTGGCACTGTGCCCAAATGACGCAATAAATCATGAAATCGACCCATGGACAATCATAAGACGAATAAAATACACCTATTATGACTATTTGTTCTTGTGAGAAAAAATTATTGACTTTGTATTTTGATCGCATTTGTACCGTAGACTTACATGGAAACCGGATATGAAAACACCTATACTGGAGCCATCCGTAGTGGCGCTAGTGAGCAACCAGGAACTACAACACCAGGAAATGAGCTTCAAAAACGAAGTCTGGTTTTGGCCGCTTGACACAGACACAGCGCAGGCAGAGTTACAGACACAGACACAGCACAGGCAGAGTTACAGACACAGACACAGACACAGCACAGGCAGAGTTACAGACACAGACACAGCACAGGCAGAGTTACTCACCACTTGTACCAGCTCTTGCACACGGTCATACAGACGCAGAGCTCGGCTCGGGTCAGGTAGCGGAACACCGACACCCACACCTCCTTTTCACAGCCCGGCTCGTTCCCCACGTCCCGAAAGGAGGGCAGGGAGAGGAGCCAGGGTGGGGAGCAGGAGGAGGCGGGCGGCGGGGGCGTGGGCGAGACGGAGGACTGGGAGGAGGAGGGCGAGGGGGAGGCGTGGGGGCGGGGGTGGGGCCGTGCAGAGCGGGCCTGGGCCAGCCCGTTGCCAGCGCTGCCGTTCTTGTGGCGGGGGCGCTGGAGGGACTTGCGCTGCACGTAGCCCTGGGCCTGGGGGGCACGCGCCGACACTGCCGCCTCCAGCTTGGGCACGATGGAGCCGGGGTCCCGCTTGGCCTTTGGGGGGCGCTGCAGCGTCACCGTCAGGTAGGACCCGTTCAGCAGGTCGTCGCTCAGGTCCGACACCAGCAGCACCGGGGGGTCCGGGTCCGAGTCCGACTGGTTCTCCTCCCCGTCTCCATCCTCCGTCATCTCCTCCAGCTCCTCCTCCCCCGCATCCAGGTCCCGCTCGTCACTGTCCTCTTCATCATCCTCGTCATCCTCGTCGTCTTCGGCTCTGCCCCTCCGCCGGTGCACGCGGCCCTCCCTGCGCTGGCCATCCTCACTCTCCTCATCTTCATCCTCATCGTCATCATCTTCATCGTCGTCATCATCATCGTCGTCCGTTTCCTCCCTGCGTCGCTGCATCCTGCCCCCGCCCCTCAGCCGCACCCGGCCCCCCCTCTCCCCCCTCGCCCCCATGCCCCGCCTCATTCTCAGGGCGGAGTTTGAGCTCAGCCCGCCCCCTCGGCCCACGCGGTGGGCGGAGCCTCTCCACAGGCCCCGCCTCCCAGGCCCCGCCCCTCGCGGGTGGCGCATGCGCTGGCCGTGGCTACCCCGCGGGTGTAGGGACAGCCTCCGTGCGCCCCCATGGCTCCTCCCTTCACCCTCCTCTTCCTCACTGGCCGAGTCATCATCGTCGTCGTCGTCTCGGCTGTGTCCACGGCGACAGTGGAGCTTGGCAGAGCGGCCATCCAGAGAAGAGGCCTTCCTCTTCTGCACAGAGAAGAACAGATCAGCAGAGGACAGAGGAGAACAGCAGATCAGTGGAGGACAGCGGAGATGGACAGATCAGCGAAGGACAGAGGAGGAGAACAGACTAGCAAAGGACAGAGAAGATGGACAGATCAGCAGAGGACAGAGGAGATGGACAGATCAGCAGAGGACAGAGGAGATGGACAGATCAGCAAAGGACAGAGGAGATGGACAGATCAGCAGAGGACAGACGAGATGAACAAAGGAGCCAGACAGATCAGCGGAGGACAGAGGAGATGGACAGATCAGCAGAGGACAGAGGAGATGGACAGATCAGTGGAGGACAGAGGAGATGGACAGATCAGCGGAGGACAGAGGAGATGGACAGATCAGCAGAGGACAGAGGAGAAGAACAGATCAGCGGAGGACAGAGGAGCCAGGTGGGCAGTGAGGCTGCAGGTTAAAGCTGAATGTCATACTTACTGAATGTAAAATCTTGTTCCGTTCCAATTTTATCTGTTAAAAAAAAAAGATAAAAAGAAGAGCACAGAACAGTTCAGAGGCTGTAGAGACCAAGGTTTCATCATTAAAGCTCCAAATATCAAAGGGACCAATAATTTAGTATGATTGAGCGATTGAGTGTGTGTGTTTAAGCTGTTAAAACATTTATATTTTGGTTAAGATCATGTGTGGGAAGATAATAAAGAAAAAAAGACATTTTCTTTCAGCAATGGCCAAAGCAGACAGGCTCTGAAGCCAGTGAGTGTGAGCCGTGCTGCTCTTAGGATTCTATGAGCCCAGCAGATAATCAGCTCCAGACTAACCCGAACTGCATCCCCTCTGCTGAAACAAAAACTCCACCATCTACACTGAGTTCTACCTCCCTACCACTTAAACATCCCCTCTGCTGAACCTCCCTACCAAAACAAAAACTCCACCATCTACACCCGAGTTCTACTCCCTACCACTTAAACAAAACTCCACCACCATCTACACTGAGTTCTACCTCCCTACCACTTAAACAAAAACTCCACCATCTACACTGAGTTCTACCTCCCTACCACTTAAACAAAAACTCCACCATCTACACTGAGTTCTACCTCCCTACCACTTAAACAAAAACTCCACCATCTACACTGAGTTCTACCTCCCTACCACTTAAACAAAAACTTTACAGTCTTGTGCATTTTACAAAGGACAGTACTGTCGCAATAAACCTTCTGTACTGCAATAAGGCTCCAGAAACTAGTTTCAAACTCTTGTAGTTAAAAAGAGGACAGGAGGAACACAGTGGAGTATCAGGCAAATGTAAAGAATCTGTGGCACTGTGTGACACAGCAGTTTGTTGGGTTCTACAGCAGAGAGACAGAACTTCAGAAAGACAAAAACTGGTTCCCACTCAAATCAAGTTTCTATTTTCAATGATTAAATGTACACTTCACCTATTTTTGGGGAATCAGACTACTTTTCTATGGTGGACATGATTTTTCCCATGATGTTTCCACAGGTCTACAGGACACAGATATTCTCAAGGGCCGTGGGAATCCTGTTCAATGTTCCGGTAACAGAGCCGGGTATGTAGTGGGCGTGCAGAATCTGTGCAAATGAAATTGGGGCGTGGGCAGGGACGTGACAGGGCGTGGCCACGAGGCGTGACCACAGAGTGTGACCGGGCATGGGCACGGGTGTGATGGGGCGTGGCCGGGGGCACGGGAGGGCGTGGCCATGGGATGTGACAAGGCATGGCCAAGGGCATGAGAGGGCGTGGCCAAAGGCAAGAGAGGGCATGGCCAAGGGCAAAAGAGGGCGTGGCCAAAGGCAAGAGAGGGCGTGGCCAAGGGCAAGTGGGGGCGTAGCCAAGGGTATGAGAGGGCGTGGCCAGGGGAGTGAGAGAGCGTTGTCAGGGGAGTGAGTGAGCGTTGCCAGGAGAGTGAGAGAGCGTTTCCAGGAGAGTGAGAGAGCGTTGCCAGGGGAGTGAGAGAGCGTTGTCAGGGGAGTGAGAGAGCGTTGCCAGGGAATGAGAGAGCGTTGTCAGGGGAGTGAGAGAGCGTTGCCAGGGGAGTGAGAGAGCGTTTCCAGGAGAGTGAGTGAGCGTTGCCAGGAGAGTGAGAGAGCGTTTCCAGGAGAGTGAGAGAGCGTTGCCAGGGGAGTGAGAGAGCGTTGCCAGGGGAGTGAGAGAGCGTTGTCAGGGGAGTGAGAGAGCGTTGTCAGGGGAGTGAGAGAGCGTTGCCAGGGGAGTGAGAGAGCGTTGCCAGGGGTGTGAGAGAGCGTTGTCAGGGGAGTGAGAGAGCGTTGTCAGGGGAGTGAGAGAGCGTTGCCAGGGAATGAGAGAGCGTTGTCAGGGGAGTGAGAGAGCGTTGCCAGGGGAGTGAGAGAGCGTTGTCAGGGGAGTGAGAGTGTGTTGTCAGGGGAGTGAGAGAGCGTTGCCAGGGGAGTGAGAGAGCGTTGTCAGGGGAGTGAGAGAGCGTTGCCAGGGGAGTGAGAGTGTGTTGTCAGGGGAGTGAGAGAGCGTTGTCAGGGGAGTGAGAGAGCGTTGCCAGGGGAGTGAGAGAGCGTTGCCAGGGGAGTGAGAGAGCGTTGCCAGGGGTGTGACGGGGCGAGCGGGTGGCGGTGCCTCTCACCCTCTTCCTGAGCCGCAGCTCCAGGGCCCCCGCCCGCTTCCTGTTCTGCAGTACTGCCGACGAGAGAGAGGAGAGGGGCCGTCCTGCGCCCCTGCCACGCCGCCCCCTCCCCCTGCCCCCACCTCCTCCTCCTCCCTCATCCCCCTCCCTGCCCCCCACCCCCTCCCTGTGGGAGTGCTTCTCCGAGGGTGGGGCCGGCGGCGACAGGGAACTGGCTGACGCCACGCTGTCATCATCACTCCCCGAAGACTGCCAGAGAGGGAGAGAATCACTCAGTTCTGTTACCACAGGAACGCATGTGCAGCACTCGCTTCTGTTACCATGGGAACCCACATCCAATACTGAGCTCAGTTACCATGGAAACCCATATCCAACACTGAGCTCAATTACCATGGGAACCCACATCCAACACTGAGCTCAGTTACCATGGAAACCCACATCCAACACTGAGCTCAATTACCATGGGAACCCACATCCAACACTGAGCTTAGTTACCATGGGAACCCACAACCAACACTCAATTGACTTATAAAAGAAAGCGTCATCCAACACTCACAGGAACCCATATTCAAAATGTAGCACTTACCACAGAAAGCCATATTCATGACAAATCTACTACCATGGAAACACATAAACAACACTCAGTTCTGTTACCATCGGAATCCATTTCCAACACTCCGTTCTATTCCCACGTGACCTCATTCCTATTAGTTATATTACCATGGGAACCCACGTCCAACCCTCAACCCCAATAACACAGGAAGCAAAACCTAACACTCCAGGCTGTTATGTTACTATTAGAATCTAAATCAAGCACTTAATTCTGTAGTGCCAGTACAGGGATAAATATCAATCCTCAGCCCTATCCCCTGGAACCAGTAGAATTCTTAATGTAACCACAACACTCCATATCCAACACTCAATTCCGTCAATCATCCCAACAACACCCACAACCCACTGCTTCCCCAGTCCCTGTAAACCACTGCCACAGATCCTACATCTCCTCCCCACACTGACAGCGTTAAGGAGCAGGTGAACGTTGTGACTGGATGCGTTTAATGAGTACTCATGAAGGGATGGCTGAAATGGATGCTCAGTGCATGGGAATGTGGAAAGGCCTTCAGTACTCCGGCAGCAGAGAAGAGGGAAGGAGTGCAGGAGCTGAGTATCCGATGAGCAAATGAATCTGAGATACAACTGCTTCATGCATTAGCTTCTGTGTGTACAGAGAGAGAGAGAGAGAGAGAGAGAGAGAGAGACAGAGAGAGAGATGCAAACAGGGAGAGAGACGGAGACACAGAGAGGGAGAGATGGGTGAAGTGAGGGAAACAGACAGAAGTAGAGGTGGAGAGGTGATACCTCAGATTCGGACTCTTTCCCCAGGACACACTTGGGACACTCCCAGCAGCTGGGCAGGTCCTTATTGACCACGCCCTCCCCAGGCACCTGCAACAGACACAGAGGACAACAAGTAAGCACAGAACAGGTAGGTGTGTGTGTGTGTGTGCGTGTGTGTGTGAGAGCGTGTGTGCATGGTGTGTGTGTGAGAGAGCGTGTGCATGGTGTGTGTGTGTGCGCGTGTGGCGTGTGCGTGTGTGTGTGTGTGTGTGCATGTGTGTGAGAGCGTGTGTGCATGGTGTGTGTGTGTGTGTCTGCGCGTGTGGTGTGTGTGTGTGCGCGGAGTGGTGTGTGTGGGTGTGTGCGGTGTGGTATGTGTGTGTGTGTGTGTGTGTGTGTGTGTGCGTGCGTGCGGCGTGGGTGTGTGTGCGGTGTGTGCGTGTGGTGTGGTGTGTGTGTGTATGTGTGTGTGGTGTGGTGTGTGTGTCAGTAGTAGAAGTAGGCAGTGTGTCAGTAGCAGCAGTGGGCAGTGTGTCAGTAGTAGCAGTAGGCAGTGTGTCAGTAGCAGCGGTAGGCAGTGTGTCAGTAGCAGCAGTGGGCAGTGTGTCAGTAGCAGAAGTAGGCAGTGTGTCAGTAGCAGCAGTGGGCAGTGTGTCAGTAGCAGCAGTGGGCAGTGTGTCAGTAGCAGCAGTAGGCAGTGTGTCAGTAGCAGCAGTAGGCAGTGTGTCAGTAGCAGCAGTAGGCAGTGTGTCAGTAGCAGCAGTGGGCAGTGTCAGTAGCAGCAGTGGGCAGTGTCAGTAGCAGCAGTAGGCAGTGTCAGTAGCAACGGTAGGCAGTGTGTCAGTAGCAGCAGTAGGCAGTGTCAGTAGCAGCGGTAGGCAGTGTGTCAGTAGCAGCAGTAGGCAGTGTGTCAGTAGCAGCAGTAGGCAGTGTGTCAGTAGCAGCAGTAGGCAGTGTGTCAGTAGCAGCAGGGGCAGGTCAGCAGTGGGCAGTGTCAGTAGTAGGCAGTGTCAGTAGCAGTAGGCAGTGTGTCAGTAGCAGCAGTAGGCAGTGTCAGTAGCAGCGTAGGCAGTGTGTCAGTAGCAGCAGTGGGCAGTGTGTCAGTAGCAGCAGTAGGCAGTGTGTCAGTAGCAGCAGTAGGCAGTGTGTCAGTAGTAGCAGTAGGCAGTGTGTCAGCAGCAGCAGTGGGCAGCGTGTCAGTAGCTGCAGTAGGCAGTGTGTCAGTAGCAGCAGTGGGCAGTGTGTCAGTAGCAGCAGTAGGCAGTGTGCAGGTACCTTCAGGCAGCCGGGGTGGGCGATCTGTGCGCAGTTGGAGCACTCCATGAGCGTGTGGGAGAACGCTGTGGCCTCCCCCGGCTCCGGGTTCCCCTCCCCACACACCTCACAGGCTGCTGAGAGGGGCAGACCCGGCTGCAACACACACACACACACACACACACACAGTTACAGATATACACACAGGTATATGGTAAATGGTAAATGGACTGCATTTATATAGCGCTTTTATCCAAAGCGCTTTACAATTGATGCCTCTCATTCGCCAGAGCAGTTAGAGGTTAGGGGTTAGGTGTCTTGCTCAAAGACACTTCGACATGCCCAGGGCGGGGTTTGAACCGGCAACCCTCCGACTGCCAGACAATCGGTCTTACCTCCTGAGCTATATCGCCCCTATCTCTCTCTCTCTCAGACACACACAGGCACACACTCTCTCTCTCTCTCACACACACACACACACACACAGACACACACACACACATACTCTCTCTCACACACTCTCACTTACACACTCTCTCTCTCTCTCACACACACACACACACTCTCTCACACACAGGCACACTCTCTCTCTCACTCACTCACACACACACACACACACACACACACACACAGACAGACACACAGATACTCACAGCGAGGCACTGTCTCAGGACGCAGGTCTGTTTGAGTTTCCCGGGGCCTCCAAACTTCTTCATGTCCCTGCAGAAGTTGCATTCACCGCACTCTGTGCGCAGACAGGCCTCACAGCGCTTGCAGCGCACGCGCCGCCGCCGCAGCACCGACATGGAGGACGGCGGCTTCACCGGCCGCGGCACCACCACAGTGTTCGAGAGGCGGGGCCTGCCCACCGGAGGGGGGGGCGGAGGGGGCTGGTACCACGAGGGCTGGGAGCAGACAAGGGCTGTCAGGCAAGTACACTCACACAGCCCCTAACAGGCAAGTACACTCACACAGCCCCTAACAGGCAAGTACACTCACACAGCCCCTAACAGGCGAGTACACTCACACAACCCCTAACAGGCAAGTCCACTCACATAACCCCAAACAGGCAAGTATACTCACACAGCCCCTAACAGGCAAGTACACTCACACAGCCCCTAACAGGCGAGTACACTCACACAGCCCCTAACAGGCAAGTACACTCACACAACCCTTAACAGGCAAGTCCACTCACATAACCCCAAACAGGCAAGTATACTCACACAGCCCCTAACAGGCAAGTACACTCACACAAACCGTAACACGCAAGTACACTCACACAAACCGTAACACGCAAGTCCACTCACATAACCCCAAACAGGCAAGTATACTCACACAGCCCCTAACAGGCAAGTACACTCACACAGCCCCTAACAGGCAAGTACACTCACACAGCCCCTAACAGGCAAGTCCACTCACATAACCCCAAACAGGCAAGTATACTCACACAGCCCCTAACAGGCAAGTACACTCACACAGCCCCTAACAGGCAAGTACATTCTCACAGCCCCTAACAGGCAAGTACACTCACAAAGCCCGTAACAGGCAAGTACACTCACACAGCCCATAACAGGCAAGTACACTCACACAGCCCCTAACAGGCAAGTACACTCACACAGCCCCTAACAGGCAAGTACATTCTCACAGCCCCTAACAGGCAAGTACACTCACACAGCCCCTAACAGGCAAGTACATTCTCACAGCCCCTAACAGGCACGTACACTCACACAGCCTCAGAGACAGGGTAGTTAGGCAAACTCAGAGAGAGCAGTGATACAGACACATATGAGGCAGAAGTGAAAAAAACAGGAGGAATCTAAGCGTTTGAGGAAGTGCATGCATACTTACCCTTTTTGGCCACTTGATGATGGGTATTCCAGTGTAGGACAGTTTAGGGTTGTCATTGGCATGCTCCTGCAGCATTGTCTGACAGAGGAAGGGAAAAGCAGAGTTCACTCCAGACAAGCGCAAATGGACACACACTAGGGCTGCAACTCAAATACAGCATCCCAAAACAATCCACACATCATATCTGAGTATGTGCTGTAAAATCTGCACTGCCAGAAAATGGAAAGGACAGTCTCAGGCACTTCCTGTTATGTGGTGTATCCACAAGAAGGGACACAAAGGCAAAGGAAGGTAATGTTCCACTTACAGATTTTATATAAATCATTGACAGACAGTAACAAAACAGGAAGCAGGGTTAGTTAATCCTCATTTCATATAGATAGGTGACAGACAATATTACAGTGTGTAAAAACAACACAAAGTAAACAAGCAGCTCCACCATCACAGCGTAATATCAAAACAGCCCAGATCAGTGGTTCCCATCCAGGGTCCTGGAGACCCCAGTTTTCATTGCTGCCGCAATTGCAATCCCAGAATTTTAACAAGATGTTCATTTTTCTTAAATAGGAGCTCTTTACGTGTGCACAGGCACACGCAGACACACACGCGCACGCACAGCTTACCCGTATGTCGTGCAGTAGGGCTGGTGCATTGTGGATGCCTGCTGGGACACACTTCTTGTGTGACGGCAGAGACTCCAGCTTCCCCAGAAGGTTCCACAGCCCCTCCAGTTCAAAGGGTGTCAGGTGAACTTTGACCCCTGGCTTAGCAGGAGGGGAGGCAGCTTCTTCCACTTCCTCCTCTTCCTCATCCTCTTCTTCCTCCTCTTCGTCTTCATCCCCATCATCCTCATCATCCTCATCCTTGATATGCCCATTCAGCTTTTTGCTTGGACAGGAAGAGGGCTCTCGCTTCAAGCCTGGATGAGAGTCAAACCTGAGTATCCATCATCCATAACCACCATTATAATCACCCACAACCACCATTATCATCATGCACAACCACCATTATCATCATCCATAACTACCATTATCATTAACCACACCATTATAATCATCCACGACCATTATTATCATTCATTACCCACACCATTATCATCATCCACAACCACCATTATCATCGTCCACAACTACCATTATCATTACCCACAACCACCATTATCATCATCCACAACCACAATTATATTACCCATGACCACCATTATCATTACCCACAACCACCATTATCATCATCCACAACCACAATTATATTACCCATGACCACCGTTATCATCATCCACAACCACCATTATCATGTCCCACAATCACTAACTATTATCATTACCCACAACCACTAACTAATACTCAATGACAACATACTATCTACAACCGCTAACTACTATTCATTATCCACTACCACTAACTACTATCACTAGCCACAACTGCTAGCTGTTATTCACTGTCCATAACCCTTACCATTCACTATCCATAGCACCTACCTACATATTCATTATCCACAGCAACCAACTATTATTCATTATCCACAGCAGCTAACTGCTATTAACTATACACAACTGTTAACTAATCTTCATTATCAACTACAACCAGAAGAAATCTGCAAAAACTACCGCTAACTACCATTTTTAACATTCATTTTCCAGGACTGGGGGAAACATACATGCTCACACAGACCCTAAGCATTCATTATCCAGGACTGGGGAAACACACATGCTCACACAGACCCTAAGCATTCATTATCCAGGACTGGGGAAACGCACATGCTCACACAGACCCTAAGCATTCATTATCCAGGACTGGGGGAAACACACATGCTCACACAGACCCTAAGCATTCATTATCCAGGACTGGGGGAAACACACATGCTCACACAGACCCTAAGCATTCATTATCCTCTACAGGAGAGCCCGGGGATGAAGGCTGTGTGCACGTACCGATGCCCAGGGAGTACTTCTGGAACTCGGGGGTGAGGTGGGAGGTGTTGGTCAGGCTGTACAGGTAGCGCTCCAGGACGTACCAGCACATCTCGTAGTAAAAAGGGTAGCGGAATTTGGCTGGGACCTGGAGGGGGAGGGGGGACGCAGAGACACTTGTGTATCAAATCCATTCACTACCTGAAGCACTATATCCTGAAGGTCCCTGCTGAGCCTGCTATGGCAGAAGAGTGGCATGCTTCTGCTCTGTGCGTTTGCTACTGTGCGTTCGCTACTGTGCGCTCCTTGCTTAACCATACTGTGTGCCTGCTCGTAAGTCTGAATGTCTAAATGTGATGCACATATAAACTGCGCGCGCGCACACACACGCACACACACACACACACACACACACACACACACACACACACACACACACACACACACACACACACACACACACACTCACCCGTGTTCGGTCCTCAATGTTGGAGATGTGAAGCTGCATGGGGATGTTGAAGCTGTGCAGGAAGTTCCCCCCAAACACCAGCGTGTCCACCGGAGTGTAGACGGCATGGATCCACCCTGAAACGCGCACACACACGCACACACGCGCACACGAATACACACAGATGAATAATCTTGAGTAGCTGGGGCTCCACTTTGAGGCAGCAATTCAAGCCAGCTTCATCAAATCTTGTTAGAAGCAATAAAATGACATTAAGACTGGGTTTCCGCCAAAAATCCTGCAACTTCCCTTTCCATAACTTCAGAAGCTGCTATCAAACTGACTGGGACAGCTTCAGCTCTGTCTGTCCCCATGGGTCCTGCAGACACAGCTCCAGTGAGAGAGAGGGGTGTGAATACCTGAGGGGATCATAAAGGTGTAGCCCTGCTTTAGCTCGATCCTCTGACAGTCTGTGGCCTTGTCTCCAAGGAAGATGTCACCTTGTTTCCCTGACAACACCCAATTCTCATACAGCTCCAGGTTCTGTGGCGTGGGTGGGATCAGCCAGAACACCTTGGTGGGAAAGAGACACACGGATGAGAATTGGCTTTTTTCTGTTCATGGGAAGCCAGCTAGGCTCAATGGGAATTGTAGTTCTCAAAGATGGAATTTGTAGTCCATCCTCACCTTGCCGCCCCGCAGAATGTGGTACCAGACAGAAGTGCCCCCAAAATCAACGTGGAAGTCTGTGTAGCAGCCCTGCACGCTCATCAAACAGTACCTGTAGGAGGGTAGTGGGGCATGGGGGGGAGAAGAAGGCTAAAGAAATGGTCCATCTCCACTGGTATATTAAGGGAATGGTAATTGGAGGGAGAAGGAGACAGAGAGAGAGAGAGAGAGAGAGAGAGAGAGAGAGAGAGAGAGAGAGAGAGGGAGAGACAGAGAGAGAGAGAGATGGGGGGGAGAGAGAGAGAGAGAATGGACAGCTCCTCACTCACTTCTGTACTTTGGGGTACTGCATATCGATGATGGCATTGGTAGAGTCTCTCTGACGCTCCTTCAGGTGTCGTGGCCACATGTTGTCCACCCAATCGATAATATCTACCTGCACACGCACAGAACAACCTCACTGCAGATGCAGAGCCCACACAGGAGCAGATACGCTGCAGGTATGTAGTGACATGCACAACACTGCTATGCACACGCACACAGCTGTATGCAGGTGTACACAGGGCTGTAGGGTGACGCACCGATGCAGGCCTCTTGACCAGGTTCTCCAGTTTGGTGTGGCTGAACTCCAGGCTGATGACGTTGTAGAGCTTCTCCCGCTGGGCGGGCGGAGTCTCATAGTACCGCCTCCACTGCGCCATTGACATCTCTATCCCCTTCTGAGTGGTGACATCCATCACATCTATCACCCTCCGACTGCCTAGGGGGCGAGGGAGAGACAGAGTGAGAGAGAGAGGGGGAGGGAGAGAGAGAGTGAGCAGGAGAGAGGAGAGTGAACAAGAGACAGAGGGAGAGAGAGTGAGTTAGTAGGAGGAGAGAGAGAGCACGAGAGAGGGAGAGGGGTAAGATAGAGGGGAGTCAGAGAGAGAGAGAGAGGGAGATGAGAAAGTAAGCAAAAGAGAGGGAGAGGGGGAAAGAGAGAGAGAGCAAGAGAGAGGGAGGGGGTGAGAGAGGGGAGTGAGAGAGCAAGAGAGAGGGGAGTCAGTGAGAGAGAGGGAAGTGAGAGAGAGAGCGAAGTGAGAGAGAGGGGAGGGCGAGGGAGGTGTAAAGACAGAAACAGGGAGGGTAAGCTTACCTACAAACACCTTGACATCGTTCACACTGAAGTCTGGGTCTGGCATCCTAATGGAGAAAAAGCTTATTAGTATTCGTATCATCATGCTTTCTGGTCATTCAATTAAGATGTCTGAGCATAATGCAACTGAGAGAGAGATGAGAGAGAGAGAGAGAGAGAGAGAGAGAGAGAGAGAGAGAAAAGTGCGGCCACCTCTGATTTCATCATGTGAAAACTGGTGCCTAATCTTGCTGGTATGAATACAGTTACAAAACACTGCAGTGAGTGACTCAATTAAACAGACACATATCCTGTCAGACATTTAGCTGCTTTTTCTAAAGTCGCTAAGATAAAATAAAAACATTAACCCGTTAGAACTCAGTAGAACCCTTGAATACTTCTGCAGAATCCCAGTCATTTTCAAAGGAAGTAGAAATTTTACCAATATTTTACTGAAATAACTCAATAACTGCAAGGTTTAATTGCAAGTTATATTCATTTTAAAGAAGAGTTACTCTCTCAGTATTATACTTTATACTAATACTATACCCACTTAAAAATTACCATTTACTGCTTATAATGTAGCACAATTTATTAGTAATAATAATAATAATCATCATAATATCATAAGGGGACAACAGGGCAATGTCACACAGTAACATATTGAAATTTCAGGCAATGAACAAGAGTTCAAACATTTTACCTGTGAGAAATGACAATTATTAGATGAGCAAGCTACCCAGTGCATTAACCAGCAAAAATATGATAAATTAACTTATACTTACAACTTACAGCATTTGAAACCCAGCTATCTAGCTAGATAGTTAGTAGGGTATCAAATGTTACAAAACTATAAATACTGCTGTTATAATCAATATAGGTAACATTACAATATTCAAGACCGAGATTTATTGCTAACTAGCTAGCTACGTTTATAATTATGTTTTTACTGTTGTCTAGCCTAGTTAATCATTATGTGCTCAGTTAACAGCCAGTGAACACATTATTCATCCTATCACTGAGCGCACTGACAGCCAATATCCCTGAAAAGTCAAACGACGGCGTGTTGTTCCCGCTGGCTAACTGAGAATACACATATTTATATGATGGACGTCACAGAGCTTTTCTGATTGACTTGAAAAGTGCTGCAGCCCTCAGCGATAACACACTATGTGCTGTATTCTCTTCTAGGTTATAATGGGTTCACCTTGTGGCAGACACATAGTACTAGTGTGACGAACGAACGAAAATGAACAGAGACCAATTCATATGCCTCCCCCGCCCCGATTTCATAGTGCAGGATGAGGAGAGGAGAGAAGGAGAAGGAGAAGAAGAGAGACAGAGAGAGATCATACTTGATGCCCAGTCCGTCTGGCTTCTCAAAGATGATGGGGTCTCTGAGCCCCCCCCTCTGGATATACTCAAAGGTGAAGTCTGCAGGCAGGCAGGAAACGCAAACCAGAATTACAAACATGGGCATAAAAATGAAAGAGCACGGTGATGCATCGTTACACACTTCAAAGCGAACGCTTCAATGCTAAAAGGCTAATGGTACAGTTTAATGGTTTCCGTTAGAAAGCTTAATGCTGAAAGGTTAGACTGGAAGGGGGCTGACCTTTCCCCTCCATGCGCTTGACCCGGTCAGAGCTGAACCTGCTACTCGTCAGTTTCTCTTCCAGGTCGAAGGTCCTCTTCCCCTCAATTTCGTCATCCGAAATGCCATCGTCCTGGTAGCGCCGTCGCGTACCCGACCGCTGAGGACAGGGGAACAGAGAAAATTCAGCCATGTTGATTTTTCTGATCATACAGGAAAAAACTGCTAATCTTGTCAAGGACTTCTTGCTGAAAGCAACTTTCTTCTGCATCGCATTTACTCAAAGGAAACACATCCCCATTCCCTACATCAGAACCACACAGGGCCCAATAAATACACACACACTCACAATCACAAAATCACACACTCACAATCACACAATCACACTCACACACACACTCACACTCACACAGGGCCCAATAAATACATGTAAACACAACTCCACACAGAGGGCCCATTAAATACATGTAAACACAATGTAATCATTCAATAAATGACTTGCAATGTACTGGTATATAAAAGGTTGCAGTATCATGACGACGATGAGACACACACAGAAAATAGCTTCTAAGAGAACTTTTCTGGATATTTATACTGAACCCTGTCTCGGTTAGGTTAGAGGAAGAACTAGGACATGTGTCCTGGATGGGACATCATGCAGCCCACCATGTTTGAAGAAATAAATCTTTCATTATGTACCAGTATATCAAAACATATGAAGTAGCAGCCTGACATAATTTCCTGATGTTCTCTAATGTTAAAGTATTCCTAGCTAGAAAACCCAAGTAATTTCAAGAATTTTTTTTACCACATTCAAGTATTTATTATTGTTCATCTATGAATTACTCAACCAATTATGAATGAATAAAAGCATGTGCAGGGATGGTTTTAATGGCATGCTAAAGACCTAGCTTCACAGCATTTACCCCTTGGCTGAGTGGGGTTGCGGGGGACCTAACGGCACTGCACAGGTCCACACACACAGTGACTGCGCCTCAACCTAACGGCACTGCACAGGTCCACACACACAGTGACTGCGCTACCAACCTAACAGCACTGCACAGGTCCACACACACAGTGACTGCGCTTCAACCTAACAGCACTGCACAGGTCCACACACACAGTGACTGCGCTACCAACCTAACAGCACTGCACAGGTCCACACACACCGTGACTGCGCTTCAACCTAACAGCACTGCACAGGTCCACACACACCGTGACTGCGCTTCAACCTAACAGCACTGCACAGGTCCACACACACCGTGACTGCGCCTCAACCTAACGGCACTGCACAGGTCCACACACACAGTGACTGCGCTTCAACCTAAAGGCACTGCACAGGTCCACACACACAAGAGCCCAAATGCACTGTACAGGACCCCATCTGGAGTTTGATCACATGACTCTATGGATCAGGGGCCAGTGCTCCAAATGCGGTACTCATCTCTACTGTGTCATTTACAAAAGGCTAGTGATGCCCCTCTGTGTGGCCCATAAGGTGTGACTGGCTCTCCTGTAGTACTATTTGGCCTATTGGGTGTAAAACAGCCAGGGTCTGCTGTAGTACCGAGTATGGCCTGTAGGGTGTAAAATAATCAAGTTCTGCTGTAGTACTGTGATTGGCCTGTAGGGTGTAAAATAGTCAGGTTCTGCTGTAGTACTGAGTATAGCCTGTAGGGTGTAAAATAACCAGGTTCCGCTGTAGTACTGTGATTGGCCTGTAGGATGTAAAATAGTCAGGTTCTGCTGTAGTACTGTGATTGGCCTGTAGGGTGTAAAATAGTCATGTTCTGCTGTAGTACTGTGGTTGGCCTGTAGGGTGTAAAATAGTCAGGTTCTGCTGTAGTACTGTGTTTGACCTGTAGGGTGTAAAATAATCTGGCTCGGCTGTAGTACAGTGTTTGGCCAGTAGGGTGTAAAATGGCCAGTGGTTTGCAATGCAGTTGAGCTGTAGCGCTCCTGGCACAGCTGTGGGAGCAGAGCGGGTGTTGGGGGAGGGGAGGGAGAAATAAAAGATCAAAGAGCTCTTCAGGCTGAGATGTTCTCGGCACTAATAAAATTGCAAAATACAGCACGGGCTGCAAATGGGGACGGGCTATGAATGCAAATTCTTTAATTAATGAAAGAAGAAAAAAAATGACTTAAAATAACAGGTTTGGCTTCAGTGGGACCCCAGAGGTGTGTCAGAGGAAGACGGCAGCTTCAGACTCTCCCTTTGGCCTCTCCCTCAGGAGAGCTGCACTCACTGTGTCCGCTCTCTCTATGGTGGAGAGAATGAGTTTGAACGGGAGGCCCTGACCTCACCCCAAAGCACACCCCAAGGGCACAAGAAATGAAAAAGGAGTCATCCCATGAAACTCAATTTCCCATGATACCTTGCATTGTCTGCTGTTGACGACGAACAAGACCGACACCCCTTTAAGCATTTGGCAGTATGGGGCTGAAAGGGTTTAAAGCAGGTTGTTGTCAACGTATAAAGCTGTGATTAGTATTCAGTTAGGGGCTCAATCAGACCTAATTAATAAATCAGGCTAGATGGAGTGAGAGAGTGCAGAGAACAAGGATTATGGCCCTGAACCTGCATAACTCCAACACCAACCTCCTCCACTGCAGCATCACCACTACAAACCAATCTACAGCACAGCCTGCGTACCAAAGCACAGACACACACACACACACACACTTAAACACACAAACTTAACACACATTTAACAAACACACACACACTTAACACGCACTTAACAAACACTCATGGACACACGCACATACACAAACACACACACTTAACAAGCATTTAACAAACACACACACACTTAACACACATTTAACACACACACACACACACACACACTTAACACACATTTAACACACACTCATGGACACACGCACATACACAAACACACACACTTAAGCATTTAACAAACACACACACACTTAACGCACATTTAACAAACACTCACGGACACACGCACACACACACACAAACACATTTAACACACACACGCACTTAACACACATTTAACAAACACTCATGGACACATGTGCAGACACAAACACACACACTTAAACACTCACGGACACGCGCACACGCACAAACTCACTTAACACACATTTAACAAACACACGCACTTAACACACATTTAAGAAACAGACACTTAACACACATTTAACAAATACTCATGGACACACGCACATACACAAACACACACTTAACAAGCATTTAACACACACACACACACACACACACACACACACTTAACGCACACTTAAACACTCACGGACACACGCGCACACACACAAACACACATAACACACATTTAACAAACAGACACTTAACAACGTTTAACACACACACATACACACATTTAACGAACACTCACACACACGCGCATGCTGAAACAGACACAGGTCCAGGGGCTAGTAGTCCTGTGGCGTAGCAGACTGAGCCCCAGAGGGGCTGGGCCAGGCTCCAGAGCTAACAGGCCTGAAGGGTTATGGCACTCCTTATTCAGCACAGGCCGTGGGTCTGCAGCTCCAGGTATAAATCAGCCATCCCAGCAGCAGTGTGAAACGCGCAGGACACCTGTCCTCTGTGTGCTGGGTGCGCAGCGTAGCGGCTAGCCTCCCCATCCCCCAGAGCTGAGACTGCTGCAGCGTCCACAGTGCACTGCTGCAGCAGCACAGTTCAGCCCCGCCATTCAACAACAGGCACTCCGCCACCCTAACACGCACTCCGCCACCCTAACCCACAACACATCAGCCCCGCCATTCAACACACACTCCGCCACCCTAACCCACAACACATCAGCCCCGCCATTCAACAACACGCACTCCGCCACCCTAACCCACAACACATCAGCCCCGCCATTCAACAACACGCACTCCGCCACCAACCTAATCCACAACACACACAGGCCAAGGCCACAAGCCCCCGTCTCCCTGTCCAGAAACAAACAAACAACGTAACGACAGGCCTAGCAGCCAAGTCTGTCTGTCTACTACACACCTCGCACCTTCAGAGTCACCATTCCTCTCTTCCTTCTCTCCATCCCTGCATCAGAGCCCCAGCATGTTACTGCCACATCTCCCTCCATCCTCTCTTCCTGAGAAAGGCCTGCAGCTCCTCTGTCATCACTCTCCTCTGCAGTGTCTCCTCCCTTCTCTCTCTCTCTCCCTCCCCACCCCCCTACACAGACTCACTGCTCACATGCTCTCTCTCTCTCTGCTTCGCTCCCCCTCTCACATACTCTCCCACTGCTTTATCTCTCTCTCTTCCTCTCTCTGCTTCTCTCTCTCTTGGTGGCCAGTGTGAGTAGAGTTATGGCCTCTCCTGGCCTGTCTTTATAGTTGAAGTATTTACCTATATAACCCTAACCCTACACATCTCCCTGTCTTACCTGTTCTGCTTCATGCTTCATTGTGTGCATGCGTGCGAAGCGTTTCAACACATGCACAGACAGACAAAACCAAAAAAACACCTACAAGAGTATGATCTAAAACCATTACACCACTATCTTTCAACGTTAGATCCTGCAGGAATAGCAGAAACCTAAAAACAGCACTGCCAGTACATTTGTGTGAACGCTCCACGCGCACAGCGTTGGTCTCAGGCCCACACACAGAGCGGTCTGAGCACTCGACTGTGCTGCAGCAGCTCCACTGCCCTGCCTGCGCAGCTGGGGGAGCGCATTGCCTACGCAGCTGGGGGAGCGCACAGCATGCGCAGCTGGGGGAGCGCATTGCCTACGCAGCTGGGGGAGCACACTGCATGCGCAGCTGGGGGAGCGTATTGCCTGCGCAGCTGGGGAAGCGTATTGCCTGCGCAGCTGGGGGAGCGCACTGCCTGCGCAGCTGGGGGAGCGCACTGCATGCGTAGCTAGACTGCAGGCAGGTCAGCCCAGTGGGCCAGACGAGGACAGTCTGGTCAGCACCGCAGCATAATGCTGAGGGAGCTGGGATTGTACTTCACAGGTTGCAGGTTTGATTCCCAGGTGAGGTACTGCCGTCACACCCATGAGCAAATGTACTTAACCTGAACTGTGTCAGTGAAATATCCAGCCGTGTAAGTGGATTGTATATAAAAAACAAAAAAAAAAACAGAGTGATCTGTGCAAGTTGAGATAACAGCATTTGCTAAATTTCTAACCTGCACATTTTGTGTGATGATTGGCACCCTTCCCTCCTTGGTCCATGGTACAGTCCATTAGCACACCATCAAGATTCGATTCCACACCCTGCAAAAGGGCATATATTTTTCCTATTCCCCGTTGGACACAGGAGGGCGGGCAATTTTAGCTTTATGAATCAGAACATGTTTGCACTCTCAAATTCAGTCCCAGAATTTCCACAGTTCCCACCCCTTTTTAATCTCAACTTTTTTTCTCGTTATTTCTTTTTGTCCATCTGGAAGTGCCAAGAGCAGCAGGCTCTCAGCACTCAGCATGACACTCACGCAGCTGAAACATGGGCTCTCCTCCACCACACTGAGCCACACAGTACTACAGGAGAGCAAGCACCAATCCGGGGGGGGGAGACTACCTTCAGTACAATCTGCTGACCTGCTGGAGCCTTTCTGAGTAGCGATGGTGTGCCAATGAGACAGAAAGCCAGAGTTTCAGCAGACTGGTCAGATGCTAGCATTAGCTGCAACGATCGTAGAAATGAAGGTAACAAAAATGACCAAACCTTCTATTCACTGCGAACAGCCGCGCAATGGAAGGTGTACTGTTTTACTACAAAGGAGTTCTCAACCTGTTACTGGCCAAAAAAAATGAATGGAAGTCAACTGGGAGCTTCATTAATGCCGCAACATAAACCCTGATAATGACAATTAGAAATCTTCTATTCCCCATTTTTCTTTAAACAGGAAAAAAAACCTGTCTTCCTCAATGTATGGTGAACCATGCGGAATGAAAACTAATATTTGTCGAGGTAATATGGTGGCTCACTCAGTGCTGAAACTATTTTACTATTTTACAACAGAAGACCACAACGTATGGCATCTCATTTATGAAGCTAGGATTTGAGGCGCAAACTGCTGCAAACACGTGGTAAAGCGCTAAGCTAGCAACTGAAGCTACTGAATGGTGTTAATGTCATCATCCACTGACACATCACCTCATTTTATCAAAGTATCTCTGGGTAAGCTAATAAACTTCAGCTGGTTTAAAGGGGAAATTCATCATAAAATTAATTTTGATGCAAAACTGATCTGTCCACTTATGATATGGTCAAGAAACACATGCCAGTCACAACACACCAATCTTCCACAGATCAGTGTCCCGTCCCATGGAGTCTCCACACACCACACCCAAACTCAATTTACTGACTCACAGTTGAGCCAGAGGTGTGACGTGGAAAGTAAACTACCAAGAAAACTACCGCTAGAATACACATTTTCAATCTATACGTTTTTAATCTTCCAACATTGGGAATGAGGGATACATAGTGCAAGACCATATGTGTGGTTCTCCCTTTACCCTCCAGCCCACATGACCAATAACACGGCTCACACATGGACTAGCAGTGCCCCAGTGATGCGGCTCAGCCTGTGAGCTTGTGCTCATGTGGTGCTTTTACTGACTGGGCCACTCCACAACCCTCTGTCTATCTTCTGCAACAGTTTACAGGGCCAGACACAATGCACCAACTGTGTGACCCCAGTCCCATACGGTAATGACAGCACAGCACCCTAATGACCATAATTAACCTGCCCTGTACAGGCCTCTGTCGCGCTGCTCACACTCAATAGCGACTAATTGCGGGGGAGTGAAGAACATTTGGGACCCGCCACAGCAGAGCCGCGAGTATCCACCTGATCTGTCAGAATCCGGCACGCTCTCTTTTAAACCGCTTCCACACTCGAGCTGCCGCGAGGACAGGGGCCTCAGCTGGTTGCATGAACTCAGCACAGCAGCCACAAACACGCGGCTATTAAGGCAATATCAAGATAGAAGCAAACAAACCTGCAGCCCTAGTTAATGATCCCGAACAGAGCTTTTAAAAAATAACGTGCGTCGGGAAACACTGTACGAGTTCATGATGGAATTGTAACCGTCCCTGGATACAAGCATCTATCGCATAAATTAAGAACCTGTGTGACATTACAATCACTTAAACATAAGCGCGGTATTGTGTTAATTGGTAATACTCATTGTAATTTTTTAACCGTATCGAATCAATAAACAAATTTTCACGAGTCAGATGACAAGTATTTGCACTTCACAGTGAACAATACCATACACCCCAAAGTATTCATAAAAACAAAGTTTTGCTACACACATAAATTGCGCTCAAAATGTATTATAACCGCGGGTGCTCAGGAGATAAGAGAGGTGGCGCGAGGTCACTGACAGAAATACCCGTCACCCAGCGTACGGTGGGACAATAATTTACAGTTCATTTGATCTCGTCATATCACATCTTACAGCCTCCGTTAAAAATTGAGCAAGTGGAAAATGTAATTGCAACCCGACTGACTGGTTAGTTCAGGACTGATAGCAGCAAAAATGCACGAACAAATATGTTTCTGTCAAGTGGCAGGCTAGCTGGGTACAGTTCCACGCATCAAAAACAAGGAAATTACACAATGTCCTACAAGGACTAAACCACCCAATAACCGACACTCCTGTGCTACCTTTCACATTAAAACGCTGTCCAAAAGAACTTAAATCGGCTAGGTACAAGAGGACTGCCTATCACCCAACTTGGGTAGGCAACGATGTAAGTTATCTAACTTGCAAAGTAACTTAGCTAGCGAATACGTGCGACTCGGTAGAATGCTTAGACGTAGTTTTATTTTGAGATGCTGTAAAAATAGTCCGGTTTCGTTTCTATTTGTCGAGCTATTAATGACAACAATTACAACTCAAGTTCAGCTCTAGATAACTGCCACTCAGACATGCGTCTATGGCCATACCAACACAAGACAAACCAATGTACGCTTTGAAAGCTTCCTAGCTACCATAGCTAAAGTTGGAGTCAGTTACTTGTTAGGCTAGCTATGCAACTTTTTTGATCGTGTCGACAATAGCAAAGGGTAATCTGCCCAAAAAATGTAATCCAAGCGACAAACAAATATTTTATTTACATTCCAAAAATATACTTTTAAACCTATACAAACAGGATAGAACTTACCAATCGCTTGCTGTATCGAGGACGGGCGTCTTCCATGATCAACGTAATTTGGAACGTAACTTAGCTTGATAAGCGTGATTCGCTCCCTACGGCGAATCGCTGTTCAAATTATCCAGTATTTACTGCCGTTATTATCCACGTACGTTCTCTATAGCTATATGTGGTTGAAAAGAAACATAGCATGAAATAGCAAACAAATTAAAAGCGTGGCTGAAAATGCCCCTTTAGCACGTAGGCTGGCTAGCTAAGTTAGCTGAAATGAGCCCTGCCATAGAAGTCGCTAAACTAAACATACCAACCACCTCAAAATAAAAAATATCGGTTATAAAAAATAATGAAAATCTATAAAAATATAAATTCTGTATTATATAACTGTATACACTGAATTGTCTCTAAATTAGCTCGCCAGCTAGCTACTTTAGCTAACAAGCTAGCTAGCTATCCCGCACTGAAAGGAAGCATCGCAAAACCCACACAAAAACGATGTCGAGAGAACGAAGCAGCTCGCTGGTTTTTAGCGTCGTTAGCGTGTTAGCCAGCTGGATTAACCTAGCTAGCTAGCGAAGCTAGCAACACGGGAAGGGTGTAAGGCTACAGCCCGCTTACACGAATTGTAGCTGTGATGTTTGTTAGCTAACCCACAGTCTACTGGTGTCCCTTGTGATTGTCGTTGTTGCTGATACTGGAGTGAGAGAAGTTGTCTTACACCTCGCCTGCCAAATAACGAACTATTTTGCTGGCTAGCTGGCTTTCACGAGCACGGAACGTCCAAGTTTAAAATCCAACGGCAGCTATTATTTTAGGAAGAACTTTCCGTCGTTTCGGTTGAACAAGTCCGACGAAGAGGTAGCTCAGTCGTTGCCCTTGAGACCTCCGAGATCACGTTTCGGGTTCACCCACAGAGTTTATTCTCATACACGAGTATTCTCGTTTTAAATCGCTGTCGTTGGTGGTATTATCCGATAAAGTTAATGTGGTCTGCCACTCGCCGCCATTTTCAAGTCGTCACAAAACAGCACTGGCTTCCACCGAAAACCCGCCTCCCGCCACAAAAGCGCCAATGTTTGAGGAAAACAGAGCAGCCGGCGATATTTCAATTGGTCTGTTTTGCTGCCACTTTGACTGGGAAATGGATGAAGAGGATTGGACGCACAGACCAAAAAGTTTACCAGATGGCAAATAACCAATGGTAGCACGGCTGAAAAACAAAATGGGTTCTCACAGATAGGGAATTTGTGTCGATCAACGAAAGGAAAGCAGCCATTGGGTGTAATATCAAAACGGGGTCATCGAAGACGCCAATGAGTGGCTACTCTTCTCGGTGACATCTTAGCCGTATGGGCAAATTTTGTTATTCAACAAACACAGGATGACAATGTTTTAATCATCAATTTCTCAGCGCATTCGATTCTGAATGGCTTAATGCAGCATGTTCAATATTTGGGCCAATCATAGCTAAACGAAATATATTGTATTGAATGTTCGTTGCATTCTGTCCAGTTTCGATGACCTGTTCTGAATTGACCATTCTCAGCAGCCTGAAGGATGAACTCCATTGCTTCACGATTGCTATTGAAATAGCAAGCCTGCCCTTCTATGGGAGTTCAAATTCAAGAAGCGGCTGCTCCTTGGCTACAAAATATAGCGGCCTTGGCGAAGAAAAACGAAAATAAACTCGTTTTTTTGTTTCTAATATTTATTGTATTGTATATATTTGTATTGTTGTAAGTAGAATACATTTTCATAATAAAAAGTCTTATAATATCTTTATCTTTAAAATATCTTAATATTATACATATATATAAAATATAAGAAGGCAAAGAAAATAAGAGATTTAAAAGAGAGAAGGGTAGATATAAATTGTATATTCCATATTTATGTTAAATTATATTCAATTCTTTGCAGATTCTCAATGTTCTAATTGTTTTAGAATTTTTACTTTGTTTAAAAGATTTAAATAGTAAAGTCCAATTTAAACAGGGAGTACTCTCTTTTTCTTTAATCAATTTACGTTTATGAATAGAATACTTACCAAAAATCAAGAGAGGATTAATGAAAAATACATATTTTAGTAAATTTGTCATTATTTTAGTATCTTAGAGTAATGCATGCTTTCTACTATATTTCATCTTTGCACCAATAGTAAAACAAAAATAATGTTCAATATCTATCCAAAATGACATGGCATGAAAACAATAATTAAAAAAAAAAAAAAGATCAATGTTCCCTCTCTGACAGAACACACACCTTTCTTCTTATTACTTGGTTGACAGGACATATTAATAAGTTTATAAGACACTTCACGAAATTCCATTTCCATGTTTTGTCATTTAGAATTAACAAACAACCCTGAATAAGGCATATTCGATTCCCTTTATAATCCTCTAATAAATGAATTTGTACATGTTTGATCTTTGATGCTTTTACCCTTGAGTATAATATTATAATTGAAGGAATCAACCCACACACGCCTTCTTGAAACATGGCTTTGCAAGAGCCTTGTAAGTCCGTCTGGTATTGTATCAAAAATATGGCAAATTCCAATGGCTTTCAACGGGAGTTGATTTTTGAGATATTATTCATGTCTGTAACTTCATTTTCCTTTCCAGAATTCCGTTATCATCAATATTTTTTTGAAACTCAACATTCTTATTTTTCATATCTTTATTCCTCCAAATTAGACAGTTAAGGGGTAAAGTTACGTTCATATGAAAATAAACTAGTAGTATCGTTGTAACAGCCCGTAGGCTAAGCGACGCCGACATCGTTTGCTGGTCACGACTGTCTTAACTAATTTTTTCAAACTTCGAATGTTTTATGACACCCAGAGGAAGATATATCATAGATTCACAAACACACATAGTCCGCGATCTCAAAGTGGATTTTTAAAATTTATTTTTAACAAGGATCATCAGCAGAAAGACATCGCTACAGAAACATACATGTACATAATAAAATAAAAAGGCCGGTATAAACATTCTACCTATGACAGCGCTACAAATAAATGGCTAGCCTATATATAGGGGAATGAACGCACACAAACTTACACACACAGAGATGTCTGTTCATTTCTCTATTAACCCTTGCAATGCTGATAAATGTAGCTAGTCAGCGCAGTTAACTATGACTGTGGAAGTTTAAGAGCATCCCTGGGGCTGAGTCTCATCTTGGCTTTAACGTCAACAGCATCGTGAGTGTTCATCTCTCTGCAATAGCAAACTCGTAACAAAAAGAAGGTTGAATCTTGTGGCGACTTGTTATTCAAACAATGTCCTGAATACAGTGGAGGACGCTGTTTCGCGCAAATCTTTCAAATACAAAGGTCCATCATCACCACTGTCGCTAAATTACCTTAAAAAAAAAAACACTACGGCATCTCTGTGTATTTTTGTTGAGGATGTGAGTTCAGTCATAATTTATTTATAAACTACGTGGTGCGATTCCTGTCTTTAACATCGAGAACCAATGTCCATTCTGGAGGGGAGATAAGGTAAGAGATGGTCAAGGTGAGTGACTGAATTTCAAAGGAGAAAGAGAGAAATTACAGACAGATAGGCATGTCTCTCTCTCTCTTCTAGTGGTGTATTACTCATTTCTCAATGAAATTATTGTTCTTGTAATCCAGGCAGGATGCAGGGGACTTCTGAATCCCTGCAATTAAGGTACAGAAATATAAGTTGTGTTAAGCGACTCAGGGGAAAAATGAGGAAAAATCTGAGTAAAAGAACATTCAAAATGGTTTTGGAACTGAATTATAGTTTGCAATTGGTCACATTTGAGGGTGCATTTCATATCACGTGAAGCAAAACTGTGAGCTCACAAGCAAGGTGAGATAACTGCATAAGCAACTGCTTTAATTGATCAATTATGGGCCCATTATGGGCCCCCAAAAAATACCACACCCTACATTCCCTTACCTGTCCTGTTTCTATGGCACATTAAGGTATAGCTCATGTCACAGCGCTAGTTCTTTACCTGTCAGTTTCTATGGCACATTGAGGTATAGTTCATGTCACAGTGATAGTTCTTTACCTGTCAGTTTCTATGGCACATTAAGGTATAGTTCATGTCACAGCACTAGTTCTTTACCTGTCCGTTTCTATGGCACATTAAGGTATATTTCATGTCACAGCGCTAGTTCTTTACCTGTCTGTTTCTATGGCACATTGAGGTATAGTTCATGTCACAGCGCTATGGCACATTAAGGTATATTTCATGTCACAGCGCTAGTTCTTTACCTGTCTGTTTCTATGGCACATTAAGGTATAGTTCATGTCACAGTGCTAGCTCTTTACCTGCAGGTTTCTATGTGACGAAGCTGTACACCACAGAGACAAGGATGATGACCAGAATCACACAGCACAACATGATCATCATTTTCTTCTATAGAGGAGAAGGAGTGTGTGAGAGAGAAAGAGAAAGAGAAAGAGAGAGAGAGAGAGGGAGGGCAGACATAGAGCAGAATAGTGAGAATAAATAACAGAATTAGTCAGTAAAAGAGAAGGAAGAAACAGACTGTACACATGCTGGAAACAAAGAGAAATAAAAGTGGACAGGACTCAGAGAAGAGGATAAAGAGACATTTAAAAAATTTTTTTTTGTAAAAAATAAATAGAAACTGTTTTTTTTCATATTTCTTAATAGTTTTGTAAGAACCTATCGTTTTTTCCCAAGTTTCTCAGGCTAGTCTAGCCCCAGTCTCAAGCCCAAGAACAGTGCAGCACATACTGAACACTCTTCAGAGAGCCTGCACAAATCAGCAGAAAAAGAAAAGCAGAGGGCCTGACTGAAGTGTTAATAGGAAGAGAGAGAGGAAGGAGGAAAGTGCTGGAGGGTGCTGTGTGTGTATATTATGATGTGTGTGTGTATTTTATGATGTGTGTGTGTGTATTATGATATGTGTGTGTGTGTGTATGTGCAAGATGAGATGGGAGCCCATTAGTGTCACTGTTACATGTGGCTGGGTAGGGTAGTCCAGTGGTGGGGGATGAGGGGGGGGGTCACCCTGTGCCACTCACCCGACGAGCTTCTGCCTGGAACTTGACCGCTTTCTTTGTGTCAGCCACCGCCCGCTCCACAAAGCCCACTGATTGGTCCATATTGCTCTCGATCCTGTCAATCATGCCACCCTGGCAGGTGGAGGGGGGGACCAGGATGGAAATGAAGAGAGGACAAACAGGCAGGGAGGAGAAACCAAACAATGAGAGAGAGAGAGAGAGAGAGAGAGAGAGAGGAGAGGAGGATAGCAGGAGGAGGGATTTATGGAATGATGCAGAGGTTGTGTTACAGGGGGCCATGTGCACAGCACACAGACAAAACTAACAAATAAGTCAATGGCTTTCATTTCTGACACCACTTGCTAAGTTGAGTTACTTTTGTTGATCGCTGAACTATGTTTGTGAAGCCAGCGAAGAAGTTCAGACATCGCGTCAATAACAGAGTTTGGGCTCCATTCTTATTGAGATCAATCAGCTCAGAAAATTAATAGAAATTCAATCAAGTAACAAAAAAATCCTCACTGAACATAACCGAATGTAAATTAATTTCCTGAACTTATGGAACTGAACAGACCCCATCCTTGGTTCCAGCTCAGATAGACAGAGCTTCAGACAGACAGAGCCACAGATGGGCATACAGACAGACAGACAGACAGGCAGGCAGACAGACAGACTGACAGGCAGGCAGGCAGACAGACAGACTGACAGGCAGGCAGACAGACAGACAGACAGACAGACAGACAGGCAGGCAGGCAGGCAAGCAGACAGACAGACAGACAGGTGGGCGGGTACCTGGTTCTCCACCAGCATGGCGATGTCCACAAACATGTCATGCAGCTCCTTGATGCTGCTCTCCAGCCGCACGATGTCTTTGTGCCGAGCCTCGATCTCGCTCAGCGCCTGCTTGGAGATGCCCGAGTCCATGATCTGCAGGCAGGAAAGGGTTAATAGCAAAGCAGAGCTTCACATGCAAATACACACACACTCACACACACGCACACACAAACTACACATACACACGCACACAGACACACACACACACACACACACTCACACACATGCACACACACACACGCACACACACACTACACATACACACGCACAGACACACACACACACACACACACACTCACACACATGCACACACACACACACTCACACACATGCACACACACACACACGCACACACATACACTCATATACACACACACACACTCATACACACACATGCACACACACACTCACACACATGTACACACACACACACACATACACTCATACACACACACATGCATGCACGCACGCACACACACACACACACACACGCATGCATACACACACACACAAACGCAAACACATGCATGCATGGATACATGCACGCACACACGCTTGCGCACATATACATACACATACAAACACACACACACTCACCCTCACACACTGCTTTGTGAGAGTGTATTACCCCTGCAGTGAAAACTGCTGCATTTCCCCCTTCCAGCATTTCCTCCAGCTCTTCATCAGTTGTAGTTTTACCAGCTAGAGAGGAGAGAGGTTAGAGGGTTAATACAGCACTGACACATGCTTTATCACTCACAGTGCAGCACTGACACACGCTTTAACTCTCCCTGTGCAGCTCGGACACATGCTTTAACACTGCCTCTGCAGCACTGACACACACTTAAACACTCCCTGTGCAGCACTGACACATGCTTAATCTCTCCCTGTGCAGCACAGACACATGCTTTAACACTCCCTGTGCAGCACTGACACATGCTTAAACTCTCCCTGTGCAGCACAGACACATGCTTTAACACTGCCTCTGCACCACTGACACATGCTTTAACTCTCCCTATTCAGCACGGACACATGCTTTAACTCTCCCTATTCAGCACTGGCACATGCTTTAACACTCACAGTGCAGTACTGACACTTTCACATAATAATTATACTGACACTTTCACATAATAATAATAACAATTATTATAATTATAATAACTTTTCTAAGAAACATGTTATTAACCAAATCGTGTGATGAAAGGAATGAAAGTATTTTCTTCTGAATATTTGTGAAAGTAAAATTGTCTGTCTGCCGGTACGTTACTGGTGTGTGAAGTGTTAAAGTATTTTAAAGAGTGTTGGACTCCCTAATCTCTGCCTCAGAGACTCACTGATCTCCAGCTGCCTCTGGATCCGGCCTTTGCTCCTCTCCCTGAAGTCCACCTGAGCCTCATTGTACTTGGTCATCACCTCCACAAACTTCCTGGACAGAACGGCATGCTGGGTGGATGAGAGGACAGCAAGGACAACATCATTGCCAAACAGCTCACATCTGCATCAGGCCAATCAGAGAGCAGACAAGCATGCACTGTCCACTGGAGTATGTCATTTTAGATACCACCTCGTATCAACCAAGTCAGGCTCACAGAAGTCAGGCTAACCCAAGTCAGGTTCACAGAAGTCAGGCTAACCAAGTCAGGCTCACAGAGGTCAGGCTCGACCAAGTCAGGTTCACAGAAGTCAGGCTAACCCAAGTCAGGCTCACAGAGGTCAGGCTAACCCAAGTCAGGTTCACAGAAGTCAGGCTAACCCAAGTCAGGTTCACAGAAGTCAGGCTAACCAAGTCAGGCTCACAGAGGTCAGGCTCGACCAAGTCAGGTTCACAGAAGTCAGGCTAATCCAAGTCAGGCTCACAGAGGTCAGGCTAACCCAAGTCAGGTTCACAGAAGTCAGGCTAACCCAAGTCAGGCTCACAGAAGTCAGGCTAACCCAAGTCAGGTTCACAGAAGTCAGGCTCACAGAGGTCAGGCTAACCCAACTCAGGTTCACAGAAGTCAGGCTCACAGAGGTCAGGCTAACCCAACTCAGGTTCACACAGGCATGTGCTGGAAGAAGAAGGTTCATGTGCAGCCATGTCCTTCATTTACCTGAGATTTTCGGATACGCATGTCGGCCGACACTCTCTCCTCATTCGTCTCCAGATTTCGCTCGATACCTGCCACGCAAATGAGCATGTTTACCGGACAAAGGGGACAGATGAAGTCTCCATTCAGCTTGAAACACACTGAAAGGTCTACACATTAGACCAATCTCTAACAGAGCTTAATATGTGTGGGGTTTTCTTCTTGTTGCTAACATTACTGTTTCTAGCATAAATTCCCACCTATACCCGCCATAATGCACTGAATGACTGTACAATGACACTGTACATACATTACATTGAGTATATGCCAGTATAAATATACTGCATTTTTTTACTTATGTTTGTACTTTCTGTCTGTAAGATGTCCGAACGCCACACACACAGTAGCACTGCCCAGCAGAGTGTATGTGGTCCCCACGCACTGGTCATTCAGATCATTCATAGCTACAGTAGTTATGTTCAGTGCAGAGCATCAACACCCTCTAAACTGACTTTTTAATTTGTGCGAGCGTTGTTGGCCAGTTTTTTGATGTCATTGGTGACGGCTTCCAAGTCATCCTGCGTTTCTGAGGAGAAAGAGAGAGAGAAAGCGTGAGATAAGACACAAGAAGAAAGAAGACGGACGTAATATGGTTCAGACAGAGGAAAAGTGTGTGCGTGTGTGTGTGTTTGAGTGTGTGTAATGGGTGTAGCTTGGCTAGTTCACCAGGAAGCACAGTAAGGTGCAATATAGTGAAGTTTTTGCAGAATGCTACCGTGACAACACTCTTTGGCGTTTCCCTTGGGTCGGGGAAATTTCGCCTTTAGCAGACTGGTACACATTTGTCTTTGGATCCTTTGGGCGAGTACGAGGCCTGGGTTCATATGTACATACTCTGATCTGACGTTGGGGCTGAGAGAATGACAGAGTAGAGCTTCTTGACTTCAGCTACGTTCTCATCTATCTTGTCGATGCTCGTCCTGATCTCTTCAATCTGAACCAGAGACGCAGAATGTAAGTTAAGCAAACTGACGACAGACACGTACAGACCGTCTGACACATACAGAGCAGAACAAACCATCTGACACATACAGAGCAGAACAAACCATCTGACGCATACAGAGCAGAACAAACCATCTGACGCATACAAAGCAGAACAAACCATCTGACACATACAGTGCTGTACAGATGCACACATAAAGCAACAATATAATGCAGCACAGCCCCAAAATGACAAGTTCAGACTCTTACCTGGGAGAAGAACTCATCCATAAATGCAGCGTTGTCTATGGCAACCTCGACTTCGTCCGCATCATCCGTGTCACACGTCTGTGAAGAGGCAGAGAAAGTGCATGTGGTCAGCAGCACACGCTCACAACACGCCATGCGTATCAGGGGTGGCCAATCATATTGCGGGGGGGGGCCTTTAGCCATGATCCCTGAACCTACAGCCCCACCAGCACCACGAAGGGCTCGCTGAGCCAGCCCTAGAACATTCCACAGGGATGCAGAAACATTTGAAAGGTAGGCTGTGTTATGAGGCCTGGCCTCCACAGAGACACTGCCACAGTCGCTTCTGGAACCTTCCCTCCTCCCTCTCTGATGTAATAGCCGCTTGATGCCCTCCTGCCCCCCCCCCCCCAGTGCGTGCTGTTGGCGGTGCAGCTCCCAGGCCCTGTGACATGCGCTAATGGCGGTGGAAGCGCTGTGGGGGATTAGCAGAGGTCTGCTGCAGGCCTGCAGGATTAGCATACGCCATCCTCACGGATTCCACAGGCCCCGCGAACACACATCCTCAGCTCTGTGTCTTAATGCTGAAAGCCCTGTCTCCCAAACACCAGAACCAAAAACATCCTCATTTAGCACATGTTCTCCCAAACACTGCAGCCAAAAACATCCTCATTTAGCGCATGTTCTCCCAAACACTGCAGCCAAAAACATCCTCATTTAGCGCATGTTCTCCCAAACACTGCAGCCAAAAACATCCTCATTTAGCGCATGTTCTCCCAAACACTGCAGCCAAAAACATCCCCATTTAGCGCATGTTCTTCCAAACACCACAGGCAAAAATATCCCCATTTAGCGCATGTTCTTCCAAATACTGCAGCCAAAAACATCCCCATTTAGCGCATGTTCTTCCAAACACTGCAGCCAAAAACATCCCCATTTAGCGCATGTTCTCCCAAACACCGCAGGCAAAAATATCCCCATTTAGCGCATGTTCTTCCAAACACTGCAGCCAAAAACATCTCCATTTAGCGCATGTTCTTCCAAACACTGCAGCCAAAACCCCATTTAGCGCATGTTCTTCCAAACACTGCAGCCAAAAACATCTCCATTTAGCGCATGTTCTCCCAAACACCGCAGGCAAAAATATCCCCATTTAGCGCATGTTCTTCCAAACACTGCAGCCAAAAACATCTCCATTTAGCGCATGTTCTTCCAAACACTGCAGCCAAAAACATCCTCATTTAGCGCATGTTCTCCCAAACACTGCAGCCAAAAACATCTCCATTTAGCGCATGTTCTTCCAAACACCGGAGCCAAAAACATCCCCATTTAGCACATCTTCAGAAAAGTCCTTAAAGGGCACGTCCAGGTACAATGCTAGTGTGCAATGGACACACCAACCGGCACCTCCAGTAGTTAAGAAGCAGAGAGGGTGGGTGCAAAGCTGGAGTTGAGTATCTGGTGAGTATAATGAATCTGTAAGGCGGTGCCTCTCTGAATTTAGCGCATGCTGTCACTCATGGCCAGTGGGTACTGACTGTCTCCGGGTACTGACTGTCTCCCCATGGCCCTCCTGTTCTGAATCCGAGGGCAGCCAATGGGAATCTCCTCAGGCATTTATCCTTATCTGTGTCTGCCTCAGTGTAGAGTTCAAATGTGCTTTATTTGCATGAGAAGAGAAACTAAAGCACTGAAATTCACAGATGACATTAACAGCCATTATACACATGAGCAAAATTATACACACACACACACACACACACTCTCCCTCTCTCTCACACACACACACACGTGCACACTCACACACACACACACACACACACACACACACACGCACACGTGCACACACACAAACACACACATACTCTCCCTCTCTCTCACACACACACGCACACATGCACACTCACACACACACACACAAACACACACACACACACACACACACACTCTCCCCTCTCTCTCACACTCACACACACACTCACACACTCTCCCTCTCTCACACACACACACGCACACGTGCACACTCACACACACACACACACTCTCCCTCTCTCTCTCACACACACACGCACACGTGCACACTCACACACACACACACACAAACACACACACACACTCTCTCTCTCTCACACACACACACACGCACACAGTCGAGTGTGAACTATCACCTACAAAGACATATCTGTCAACATTCATGAGGAATTCCAATCAGAAGGTAAACGTCCGATACCACCTCCATGAGGAGACCACAGGAAAAGGATCTTACTGTGGAGGAGGACGAGCAAATGTTATAGTTTATGTTTACAGAGGTTCTGTGTTTAGTCACCCAGCTAGCTGGATAAATATCATATTTTTTATCAACATAAGCTATTATAACCATTTCTACAATTTTTGTAAAAGTAATCAACATGCCTTTAAAATAATTGGAATATTAGAGGGAAAACAAACAGAGAGGTGAGCTAAGCATCCCAATAAAGGAAATCCAGCGTCTGCATCTGTTAGCAAAAGAGAAGGACCCAGTCAGGGAGAGCAGATAGAGCATGCGGTCTTTTTTATTGCTTTTTTACTTTTTTGGTCAGGATAAGAGCGTCTGCCAAATGCCTGTAATGTAATGACAGGTGTTTGTGTGGTTGGTACAGAGTGGGCACGATTGCTGGATCAGGGTTGATCTGTCTGAAAAGTTCCAGTCATCATACAGAGGAATCCAGTACCGTGTAGAGACTTTTAATTGTCATGGAAAATGTGCTAATTCGCACTGAGAGGGTTCGAATAAATCATTTTAATAACAGACTTCATTAATATATCACTTTTCCCAATGGTAAAATCCTTCACGGTGAAGGGGGGAAACTCATGTAAATGATCACTAATGCGTAGCCCCCACCTGGGTGATGCACAGAATAGTCACTACACAATTACTTAGGAGGGGGAAGAGTGCCCCCTGCCACCACCAACACGGCCAGCAGGAACATTTTCCCAGGCGGTCTCCCAGTAGCAAGGTACATTATGCTAAGGCTGCTGAAAGTTGTCATGAAGAAGGTTCCAGTTATCATATGGAGGGCTCCAGTTGTCATGGAGATGGTTTCTGTCCAAACTGATTAAGACACGGCTAAGTGTACAATGTGTCCGCTTCTGTCTTTTCTCCTCTCTCAAGAGGAGCCACTAACCTGCTCATTATCTGAGCCCAACAACCGCTTTCCAGCTAAGGCATGAAAACGTGCTCACAATGCTGCTGCCATGTAATGGCAATGCTGTAACATTTACAAAACATTACAGCAACATTGTAAGAACATTTTGTGTGGGTTTTAGCAGGAGATGTCAGACAGTCCAAAAAGACAGCCTTGCAATTGGCAAAAGTAAGACATTAAACCCCTGGTCAGTTTATAATATATATGGACACACATCCAAGTCTGTTCTTCCTGATTCACTCTAATAGCAGTCTAGTACTCCCCCCTGCACCATTTACTGATTCACATGAACCAATCTGTGGTCTGTGAACCATTTACTGATTCATATGAAGAAATCTGTGGTCTGTGCACCATTTACTGATTCACATGAACCAATATGTGGTCTGTGCACCATTTACTGATTTACATGAACCAATCTGTGGTCTGTGCACCATTTACTGATTCACATGAACCAATATGTGGTCTGTGCACCATTTACTGATTCATATGAAGAAATCTGTGGTCTGTGCACCATTTACTGATTCACATGAACCAATATCTGTGGTCTGTGCACCATTTACTGATTCACATGAACCAATCTGTGGTCTGTGCACCATTTACTGATTCACATGAACCAATATGTGGTCTGTGCACCATTTACTGATTCACATGAACCAATATGTGGTCTGTGCACCATTTACTGATTCACATGAACCAATATGTGGTCTGTGCACCATTTACTGATTCACATGAACCAATATGTGGTCTGTGCACCATTTACTGATTCACATGAACCAATATGTGGTCTGTGCACCATTTACTGATTCACATGAACCAATATGTGGTCTGTGCACCATTTACTGATTCACATGAACCAATATGTGGTCTGTGCACCATTTACTGATTCACATGAACCAATATGTGCTCTGTACACCATTTACTGACTTATATGAATCTATGCCCTGTGCCGTACTGCTAAGAAGAAGGGCCTAATTGGCCCATTGAATACTCTCAGACTCTCTGGAGCACCATGGCCTGCACAGGTGTCATTCCTGATTGGTCGGATGTGCGATTGCCCGTGAGGGGACTGTGTTTTTGATGACAAATGCTGGAATGCTGACTCCATCTCACAACAGTAATATCTGCTGCTGATTTCATCCTGCTAAGCCAATGCTGCAGCTACAGGAAATGAACTTTCAAACATATTTATGTAATGCAGATACTCACAGCAAGATACAGCCAATGTGCACACACAGATGCACGCACACACACATGCACACACGCACACACACACACAAACACACTGCACACATGCCCAAGCACACACACACACACTGCGTGCAAACACACACACACACACACACACACACAGACTGCACATATGCACAAGCACACGCACTCATCAAACCCGCGCACAGGCATGCATGCAGACACACAGACAGTTGGTCCACTGTCTACTGGGTGGATGTCTGCTCAGAAATTAGACACTGAAAACACAGCTATATGTTGTGATTATTGTGGACAGGACAAGGCAGGATGTGGCCTACTGAACACTGAAAATGGAATTTGCGTTATAATAAAAAAATAAAAGAAAAATAAACAGCAAAACCCATCACACTGACTGAGGATAAATGAGTGACCATATGCCCCTGGGATAAAAAAAGAATAAGAAGGAAAAAACAATCCTCCTCTTTCCCCTTTCCACTAATCGCCGCCAGCCCGTACCCCTCCCCCTCATGTGGGCATCCCTCCGCGCGCCCCGACCCCCCTCCCTCGCACTTCATTCATGGAACAGCTGACTGTCGCGCACTGATTCCTGCAGCGGTGGCATGTGTAAGGACACTCATAAGAAAAGGGGCATGGAGACCAAGAGCGAGACGGGACCAGCAGTGTGACGTTTACACCAACGGCCTGAACGGCACCCGCACGCATTCCGTGTCCCCCATTCCCTCGCGTGACATCTTACACACTTGACAGTTTTCAGTCACCCTCCATTTTCATGCAGCTTCCACGATCACTGACCAGTTCACACCGTGCTGTCCAATGACGTAAAAATAACAGATCCACGGTTTCATTTTAGAGAATTTGCTCCTTTATAGGCTATCGCACAGTTTAATCTTAGTAGTCAATTCACCTGGCACTAACGTTGTAATACAACAACGAAACAATATACCTTCAAAATGTAGCAATTCAAGCTGAAATAAAGATGTATTCCTTCCTAAATTTCGACTTATTCAAACTTGAATGGGATTTTTGGGGTGTTTAAAACAAGTGCGTGTAACACGTACCCAATCTGCTCCCAGACTAATTAATAATCACACGGTTGATTCAGCTCTGCATTCTGCGATGCAGACGAATTATTTTAAGTGTGATTGTCACTTCAATAATGAGATAATTCATACTGACATTTTGAATGATGTTATCACAGACTTCCACAGACACGTCTGACACACCGAAGAGACAGGATAAATCCGACATGGAAATCTTAATATTCCCATCTGTCAGGTTTTCCATCAATAATTGTAATTACTTGAATATGCGACAACAGGTGTTAACTTACCGCTTTGAGTTGCTCCAAACGGTCTTTCATTTTGGAAACTTTAAGAACACTGTACGGGTCTGAAAATATGAAATGCTATATCCTAACGTAAAACAGATTGGACACTCTGGCCCAAGACTACGCAGTAGCTATTTTCAAAAGTCGAGTATAATAACTTTTGTAAAACTCTCTTAACGAGACATTTGTAATTATTTGTAATTAAAATAATAATTAAAGATGATATACTGCTTTCCAATGCAGTGCCAATGCAATATGGCTGCTGGGTTTCAAACCCCGTAGTTTTACTAAGCCTATCCTCTCAAGGGGGATTAAAGACTTAAGTTTAAGACTTGGGAGCATGAATTAGTACACTCAGGAACATAATTATAGAAAATGAGTCACATATGAGCAGGTAGAACTCAAACTGTACTAACCGTAGCAACAAATATTGTGAATTAAAATGGAACACTAGCTCAGTATTGGGGGACAGTGTATCTAGCTGGAGATTATACAGGCTCACCATATACTGAACTCCTGTCCTCTCTGCTCTTTACATACAGGGGTTTCTGATGTGGCTTTACACTAGGCTACAGAACACCCACAGCACTGTCCTGATTATGCCCCTTAAAGAATTTTCCAAAGATGCTTTCAAGAGCCTGTAGCAGCGTATCTAGTGAGCAAAGAATCTACCAACATTGCCCTTAATGTCCACTCACAGATACATGCAAGTGTTTTCGTGTCACAAAAGCAGTTTAGCAAGTTAATTTTGGCAATCACTGAATCGCACCGGAGTGTGTCTTTCCACAGAAGGTTGAAAACTTGAATTTAATCATGAGCCAAAGTTAAGGACAGAAGATTGGCTGAATCCAGGTCAGTGTGTCTCTGGTTTTCATACTGTTCAGAAAGACTTAAGACAAACTAAAGTCGCTTACTGTACATCAGTACATATACAGTCTTCTTTAACACTATTTTACATTGCAGTACAGAGCCCAGTTTAATTGAGCAACAGCATTTAACATCCATGTGCATCTATTGCATGGGTGGGCAATTCCATTCTCAGAGGTCTGGGGTGTGTACAGGTTTTTGTTGCTACCAATGAACCTAGTTCAATTAACTAATTAGGTGAATACACCAACATTGTGTTAAATCTTAGATTAGTACAATATTTCATAAAAGGACACAAGAAAAGTCTTCTACTGATATTGACAAGTCAAGCAAGAAATGTAGCTAAAATGTCACTGAATAAATAACTATGGCTGATTAAATAATTAAGAGTCCAGGTTGGTATGAAACCCAGTAACAGATCAAGATTACCTTGCCAACCTCTGATCTAATGTAGGTTTCATTTCCAATTCATAGGCAAAATAAATTTATAAAAATTAAAAAGCTTCAGTGAAATTGATTCTCGAGTTCCCCTGTCAATCTTCTCAGCCCGTCCAGTGCATAGGTCCAGAACACAGGTCCAGAATGGGGATAAAGCCAAAAGCACACAGCTATGGTTTTTGCTCCCCTCCAGTGGCGAGAAATATCAGCTGTTTACGTATCACGTTAAAATGTATGACAATTTATTGTTTGAAGAAAAAGTTTGTCCTTCGCGTTCATGGTTCTTATAATTACATATAATACATTTTGAAAAAAATGTTTAGTCTTACTAATTTAGTTCAAGATCTAAAAGTTGACAATTCCATAGTCAATCAGCAAGCTATGTGAAGTAGTCTACCCTGCAACGTACACCAGTAGCTAGGCCTAGTACTCGTGTTTGTGTGGTAGTCATTTGCAATCGCGTATCTATATAATTTCGAACAGTGTAGCCAACAAAATTAAGTCAGCAAATAATGGTACGTTAGTTAGTTCGTTTTTAAAGTTCATTCTTTAAAGTTCATATTGAATACTTTTGTTTGTCTGAGTAATGTCGAATTACTAGGCTTAGCTGATGTACATTACGACAGCACATTGGATTGCACGTTACAACCTTACCGGACAACAAATCTCCTTAGCAACGCCTGAGGGTTAGCTGTACGCTCAGATAATAAAAATGTGGAACAGACCATGTTTTGTTTTTATTTTATAATGCATTGTTAACATTGTATATGATATCAAAGGAGGACACCAAACCGGAAGAAACGTCGTTGACACGCTTCAGTGCAGATTATAGTGGAGTAAAAGTAACGGTAGGCCGCTATCAAGCTAGTTCACTGACAGGTAGCCTAGCTACCACAGCTAGCAAACGGTAGCTAATTGCCTCGGTTCATTCAGTTAACCTTCTCATGCTGAAAATCTTAACCAATTTAAGATAATGTTGATTTAGCAATTAATAAGTGTTTACATCTTATAAGAAAACGTGTGACATTTGCTCATGGTGTCATTGACCTCCTTGTCGAAGTGAAAGTCATTTCCAGACAGAGCGATCAGAAACGTCTCTGATCGCTCAGAATGATAAACCCATAAGTATCTGACTAAATTTATAATGCATGGATTGAGATTTATTACGTTTCCATTGCCTTTGGTCCATGTTGGATTTGCAGGTTTGGTCCAACTTAACCACTTTGAGATAGAGGAATATATTACACTAGACTTAGTCTAAGAATTTTTCAGCTTTTGTTTTTGAAGCAGACCACATCGTTCCCCGAGATTTGCACTCGGCTTCGTTGCTCTTAAAGTAGCCCAAGTGTGGAATGCTGTTCCCCAAAAGATCAGAGAAATACAATCCATTTAGATAAAAAAATATATATGTAAAAATAAAAGCCACACTGAAACCATGTTTTACTATTGCTTCTACGTTGGCAGGCTATATCATTCAGCTTTGGCTTTATTTATATCTCAGTTGTGGTTTCTTTCTGTCTTTCTGTGTAATATATATATATATATATATATATATATATATATATATATATATATATATATATATATATATATATATATATATACACGCACGTTAACAGCAACACTTTTGTGTTGTAGGAAACGCATTCCAGCATGGAATCTGAGCTTCCTGCAGACATGAACACCTGGACCAGGGACAATGTGAGGGACTGGCTGTTGCGTGACCTGGTGCTTAGTGAGACCACCGCTCAGATTCTCTATCAAGCAGAGTACCGGGGGGACATGCTGCCGCTGCTCGATGAAGCCAGCCTCCGAGACCTGGGTGTCAGTCACGGGCCAGCGAGGCTGATAATGAAGCGGATCGACAGCTTCGGCGCAGAGCTGCAAAAAGATTCCGTGACGCCGAGGGACCGAGCCGAAAAGTGCCTGCCGTACCCATTCAACTGCTTCCACGACGGCTGCAGGTACATCCTGAACCGCCAACTGCTGGTGCCTGAAACGGGGCCCTTGAACCTGATAGAGCCCTGCCACGAGTTCAAAGCTCTTCAGGGCGGGACGCACAGAGAGAGACTGATAAAATTCACGGAGGAGACGGTGCGCTTTGGGGCGGCGTGCCTGAACACCCGCTCCAATGGAACCATTCACTTTGGGGTGCTTGACAACCCCCATGGAAAGATTGTTGGAGTGACAGCAGGAAGCAAGGGTGAATTAAATCCGAATAAGGCCTGTCTTAAGGAAAACCCGGAGGACAACTACATCAGAGCATGGGATGCTTTTGGGAAGTACTTTGATCCTGAGCTCAGGCATGCAGCGATGAAATGCATCAAAGCCCCTCGGTTTGTTGAGGTTTTGAATCCCAGCTGCAATGAGGACAACACGTTCGTTATCGAGGTCGACATTGAGCCCAGATACACCTGGTCCCAAGAGGATCTTTTCTACACTCATGAAACTTACACAAACAAAAAGACCAGGAAATATAACGCTGACAAGCTCCACCTTTACATTCGTCAAGGATCCAGCACATTCGATCTGTTGGCAGAGAAGACAGACAGAAGCATTCCGAGGCCCAGCACTTACTGTGCCAAAACCATTAAAGAAATTGCAGAACTGAGAAAGAAAGCTGAGAAAGAACACAACAGACGTATTCAGAACAGTGTTCAGGGCTTACAGCTGAAAGAGGCCATCACTAATGGGAGCAATTCACTGGACAAATCTAATTTTGAATGGTACATTCTTGTGACCAACAGGTCTCACCCTGTACAACTGGAATCAGTTCAGTTCCTGTCCAAGCTGGACTGTTTGCCGTGCTTGACTTTGATCCTGAGTCCAAATCTGAGGGGCTTCACCACTTCTTCCAGGAACACAGAAAGACTAACTCACACTTCCCTGAGGACTACACAGCCTTTGATGCTGCAGATGAAGCAGTTCGTAAATTGGAACTGTCCAAGGTTGTCAGTTGGGTTTTATGCAATGGCTCCACGGCAGATCATGTGGCGGCTCCTGTCCCTGTGGCTTGGCGCAAGGAGAAGGGTGCCGCAGTTCGTGGTACCATCTCCTTCTTGTGCCGGAGGGACGTCATGCCCAGGGGGAGGTTCCTAGTGGTGTTCTTGCTTCTGTCCAGAGTAGATGACCAAATGGACCCGCTTTTGGAGGCGTTCAGTGCGTTCTACCAGGAGCTGAGAGGGACAGAGTCGATGCTGTTTATCTGCAACAGCGAGTCCACATTCACTTCCTGGAAGGACCTGATTGATGCAAAGTTCAGCGAAGAGATCAGAGAAAGATGCATTTTCAAGTTGAGTCTCGCAGAAGTGAATGGGACAGTTTTAAGCTTGACAAATAGCTCTGAGCGGTTTTTACCGTGCCAGAATGCTGCAACGGTAGTTTTCAGCAGAAAGGATGAGGAAGACATGCATGCTTTGAGTGTCTTGTGTATAAATCAGTGTGAAGGGCAACAAGTGAACAAAGATGATGTGCAGAGGAGCTTCTACAGAGGTGGGAAGGCAACATGGTGGAATTTCCAGCTGTCAACAAGTCTGTTGTGAAGAGAGATAAGCACGAGTACATCAAGAAAGCAATACGCCTGAAAACCTCACAACCAAAGAATGAAGCTTGTGTGACCTTTGACCTCCTTCACCATCCAGGCTGTGGGGGAACAACCCTTGCGATGCATGCCTTGTGGTCCCTTAAAAAGGAATTCCGATGCGCAGTTCTGAAGGACAAAACGGTGGGCTACCAGGAGGTTGCACGGCAGATTATTGCTTTGCTTAAATATGGAATGAAGGAAAACTCTGTTGGGAGTTGTCTTCCTGTCTTACTCATGATTGATGATTTTGACATGGAAAATAAATTGTCCTTGCAGGACTCAGTCAGGGAAAAATTAAAACTTGAAGATCTGGCTAACGGAGACACTTTGGTAGTCCTTCTTAACTGCATGAGGTCCCCCACACAACCAAAACCATCAACAGGCAGCACTGACTCTCTTTTCCTCAGTAACAAGCTGTCTGCCAAAGAAAAGGAGCTGTTTGAACAACGGCTCGAAGAAATTGAGTCAGATCAAAAGGAGGTGGAGACATTCTATGGCTTTATGATAGTGAAGCACAGTTTTGATCCAGAATATGTCATACGTGTTGTCAAGAACAACCTGCAGAAGTTCAACTTCTTTGGGCAGAAGGAAGCAAAGCTGTTTGGAGTGCTAGCCCTTCTTCAGGTTTTTGCCCAGGGTGGCTCTCTCTCTGTGTCCCTCTGTGAGAAATTCCTGGGCCTGGAAGGTCTGCCACGAAGCAGGTACCTGAGAGTGGAGGAAGAGTTTGGCCAGTTTTCAAAACTTGTGATTCGCTGCGTGGTGGAAGAAGGGGAGAAATATCAAGCTGTACGTGTGATTCACCACAGCGTGTCTGAGGCAAGCCTGCCGGAACTGATGCACTCCCATGGTGTCAGTAAGAGGGACATCATCCATCTGCTGTTACATGAAGACACCTTCTATGACCGCATACAAGGGAAAAAGAAACTAGAGGAAGACATAGTGGGCATGCTCTGTTCAAGGAAATTTGACCAAAACGAAAGCAGCAGCAGGTTCTCACCACTCATGGAGATCTTGATGAAGGAAACCCCAGGGTCTGTGGAGGACTTGCTGACTAAGGCCTCAGAGAGATTTGAGAGCAGTGCCTTTGTTTTTCAACTTCGAGCACTGTTCTACATCGAACAGAAGAACAGCTCTGAAGCACTGAAATGGGCCAAAACTGCAAAAAAGAAGGATAAGACAAACTTTGCCATCGCTGACACTTTAGCTCAAGCCTATAAATGTGAATTGCTAGCCAGTCTTGATCTCGCGACCTCACAAAATGCAGCCACAGAGAACTTTGGGGAACGTACAAAACTGGCATGTTGTTCTCTCTCTGAGTTCAGAATAGCTCAGAGCCTGTTAAAAAAGGAGCCAATTGGGTCTAAACATAACCTCGCCAGCAGCATGATGTCCACCACCTCCTGTTTCCTTGGAGAGATAAGCGTCTGTGACATCATACTCAGTTTAGTGCAGAAGATTCCACTGTTTGAGCAAGAAGATGGAAGGAAAAACCTGATTAGGTACCTTTCTGGTGACACCACAGTGGAGGAGCTCCAGGCCAACAGCGAACAGCATTCTGGTTATCTTGCTACACTCAAAGAGCAGGACGAACACCTTCACAATCTGAAAGTGGCTATGAAGGAGAAAATAGATTTTTTGGAGTGTTATATGTTTAACTTTTCACTGCCAAGGCAGTTCAAGATGCAAGCTGAGGTGGAGAGCTGTTTCAGGACGTACTGTGAGGTGTTTTGCAGGCCGTGCTCGGGTATGGAGGTACAGAGTGAACAGGTACAGGTGGAAGAGAAAAGAAAAACCTTGGAGAAGATGAAGGGAGACACATACAGTGGGATTTTGGCATACCTGAATGATAAGCACGGATACACAGATATGGAGACTATCGTGCAGGGCTACCAGTTAATTTTGAAAAACACAGATGGATGTTTGAGGGATGAATTGCACCTAATCTTGGCGAGTATCGTTCTCCACTGCCTAAGTCCACACTCAAGACACAGTGATGCAAGGCAGAAGGAAGAGAAGCTGAAGTCGGATTTGGAGAAAGCGATGAAGAAAAGCACCAGAGCCCCAGCGGAGGATTACGAGGAAAAGGTTTTACTGCACTTCCTGGCCACGCTTCTCTGTTGGGACGACATGGAGATCCTGGACCGAGTGGAAGCCACAGATGAGCAGCTTCCGGACCGCTTCAAAATCCTGGGCCACTCGCCGACTCCCGTGCCTCACTTCTACCTGGGAAGGCAGCCCGGGCTCTGGGGGCTACTGAGCAGAGAGGAGGCAGAGAGACACCTGGGCTACAATATGGAGGAGCGCCCCCTCCTGGTCTTCAGTGGCATAACAATGGAAAACAGGATCCTGTGTGATGACGGCAGATATGTAGCGGTCACTGCTGCTGACAGCAGGGAGCTGGATGCACACTCCAGAGTCACATTTTGCGTGGGCCTCACGATGTCTGGGCCTCTGGCCTCTGGCATCAGACAGTGTGGCCCCTAGGGACCCGCTGACTCATGCAACTGCATAGGCTGGTGGAAAAAGATTTTAAATGAAATTGACAGTTCAGTGGATACGGTTTGCTGTTTTCAAAGCGCAATGTGGTACGTGTCTGATGATCATTGTGAAGAGACTGTTTCCAGTGTCCTTTCTGCAGTACCACACAATGCTGCTTTATTTGACTATCAGGCTAACCTGTTTGACCACTGAATGGGAACATAGGACGGTCCTGATTAATTGCTTTTTAAATTTGACAATTTGTTCTGCATGTTGCGATAAAATTAATTGTATTGTAGAATCCTGAATTTTTGGTGTGATTTTGAATTTCAGCACCATCAACCTCATTTTATTTGATTCAGTTCTTCACACATTTGACTTGTATTGTCATAAACATATATAAAGCCATTTGTATACACAGCATTTGTCTATACCCACTCATCTGAAAGAACGGATTTCTTGTGTCAGCTTGAGGTAATCATCAAATAGTCTCTTATGCAGGTTACATTCGGTACATACAATCCATTTTTACAGCTGGATATTTTCTAGAACAACTCAGGTCAAGTACATTTCTCAAGGGTACAGCAGTAGTACCCCACCTGGGAATCTGACTCAAGCAATAACCAGCACATTTCACATGTCACATCTCTGATCAGGGATTTTGATTTGATTTGGCTGAAATTCTCTGGAATAAATAACATAAACTTTGTTATGGTCTGAGGACGATAGAACTCAGGAGTAGACTGTTGATTTCATGATTGCGCTGCCATCTACTGGTAGCACGAGGATATAACCAGCAGATTGAATATTTTGGACATAGACTGTAAAAAGAAAATATATATACAGACAAAGTGATTGTGCCATCACCCATCGACTTTTCATAGGCTTGTGAAAAGGATTTATTGTGACTATATGTTCTTGTGCAAAGAAATGACTTTGTATTTTGGCTTAATTCGTACCGTTGAGAATGAATTGGGTGGCTGAAAGAACTGTACTGGAGCCAAACACACTGGCACTAGTGTGCAACGTCTCTCACCAAGACCAGGAAGTGAGCTTTGGGAACAAAGCCTGGTCTTAGCCCCTTGGATTCGAAAGATGGGGTAGCCAGACCCACAGGCTTACTGGATGATTCTGCATTGAAATACAGCACATGGACGGAAAGTCACACACGGGTACACATTTTTTGGTGATTTATAATAAAAAAATACATAATGCTCAGAATTAATTCTACACTGCATTGATTTTCTAGAACACTGACCTCAATCAGTACAAACACTTAGAGATAAATCCTTTAACAGAAAGAGATGACAAAAATCTATTAAATTCAGTCACTTTTTATTCAAAGATTTTCCTCAAAGTGCTTCCATGTTCCTGCATCGGTACTATATAAGACTGTATAATATTGTATAATACTGCATCCACATACTGGGAGTGTTTTTGTAATGTGCGTGTGCGCGTTTGTCTCAAAGCATTCAGTCGACTTTTCAGTAGCAGTAATTCACTGTGTGTACACACAAGTGCAACCTACTGGAAATATTTTCAGCTTAAAACCAAAAATTAAACAAAACCAAAAGATAAAAAAATTAAAAAACAAAAACATTAAAAAAATAGATTTGCAACAGCATTTTACAGCTAAAAGTTAAAGGCCGACTACAGACAAAAGCCATGTTTTGAGCACTCTCACTGCTGGGAAAAATGGCGGGATGTCAGAGGTTAGAGGTCGTCGTCTTCATCTGGGAGTGCCGTTTGCGACGCCAACTGTAGGAGACACACAGAACAGCAATTTGGATGACTTCTCACCATGATCAAACTAAACAACAAACACTGCACCACAAAGACAGGCCTCAAATCAGAGGTTCCAAACCCCTGCGAGTGCTGACTTTTACAACCACAATCACAATGCCTGAAATAGAACAAGCGGCTAATCAGGCTTAATCAAACCCTTTCTCGTGTCGACTGAAGGGTGATCTGCCCCTTAAAGCCTCATCAGGTCACAAACGGCCACTCAGGCTGTGAAGAATGAAGGTCCCATATTCACACCCCAGGACACTTACTCAATCAGAGCAACTAATGCCTTCATTTTCTGTAATGTGCTGCAGTATGGCAATTACTTTACCAAATACTTTGTGTTACAGTCATATAGAAAAAGTGCTATATAAATGAATGAATGAATGAATGAATTTATGCCATCAGAAAGGGATTATATTTATTAAGTCACGGGCTGACAGGTGAAATAAGTCCTCACTGCAGAAACTGCACATCCGGTCACTAGAACTAAACAATAGGTCAAATTTGCCCTGCTTTAAGACAGGTTCAAGGAGAAAACTCTGAAAGTTTTTTTTGAAAACTAGTGTCTGTTGATCAACAGAGAGATTAGCCCTCACCAAAACCAGCAGAGCCAGGAGTTTTCTGGGGCCCAGTTTAGGAACTACAGTCTAGCAAATCCCAAATGCCTGCCTGGCACCCTCTGCACTACCGCTGAATTCTGGGACTCACTTTGAGGTCGATTTCGTACTGTGCAGCGAGGGAGGGGTCCATGGCCACCTCTGGGGGGGCGAGGGCGGGCATGGCAACAAACTCCAGGTTGGGGTCTCCTATAAGCTTCCGTGCCAGCCACAGGAACGGCTTCTCAAAATTATAGTTGCTCTTGGCGGAGATGTCATAGTACTGCAGGAACAGAAGAAGCAGAGTGTCAGTACTGCGGGAACAGAAGCAGAGTGTCAGTACTGCGGGAACGGAAGCAGAGTGTCAGTACTGCAGGAACAGAAGGGACAGAGTGTCAGTACCGCAGGAACAGAAGAAGCAGACTGTCAGTACTGCGGGAACAGAAGGGACAGAGTGTCAGTACTGCAGGAACAGAAGAAGTAGACACCGTAGATCAGGGGTGGTGAGGAGCATCAGGTTCATTTCTGGATTGCCCACCAATGCTAGTTTAGTTATTTCACTCACCACTATCACTTCTGTGATTGGACATTTTAGATATATTTAATGATAAGCTCCTGAATCACAGACCCTTTTTGTCTACATGAAACTTCTAAACATGGTCTAATATACGAGAGAACTGGCAATCAGTGCTGTGGAATAAGGGTTGGAGGTCAGGGGTCAGGCTCAGTGCCTGGGTGGGGTGTCAGGCACCTGCAGGTTCTTCTTGCGGTGGAAGACGATGTTCTTGGCCTTGACCTTGCGGTCCTTGATGTCGACCTTGTTGCCGCAGAGCACAATGGGAATGTTCTCACACACGCGCACCAGGTCACGGTGCCAGTTCGGCACGTTCTTGTAGGTCACCCTGGAGGTCACGTCAAACATGATGATGGCACACTGAGCTGCAGAGAGAGAGAGAGGAAGCAGACTGGTCATCACTCGCTTGCTCGCACGCACGCACGCACGGCCAAAGCAGCGCATGCTGGCGGTCTGTCAAACACTGCTCTGTACTCTACATGATGGTGAGCGCGTGGTCAGTTCAGCCTCCGTTCCATCAAATGTTAAGCTTCAAAATATCCCACATTTGGCTGCCGAGATTAAAATTCTTTATTATCAATATTGCCTTCATGTTAAAAGATCTCTGGCTGAGAAACATGGCCAGAATGCCACCTTACTTCTGTTGACCATGTTTCAGCTACTTGAATGCTGTTTACTTCTGGACACAAAATGAGTGGGCCCCAGACTGCTACGTACCCTGTATGTAGTAACCATCTCTCAGGCCCCCGAACTTCTCCTGGCCAGCAGTGTCCCACACGTTGAACTTGATGGCGCCTCTGTTGGTGTGGAATACCAGGGGGTGCACCTCCACACCCAGGGTGGCTGCAGGACAGGACAGAGGGACAGAGGGGGCAGCTCTGTTAATACAGGGCCTGAACGAGGCATCGCATTGCCAAAATTCACCCAGCTTCCAGCGCATGAGCAGGTCCACACACTGCACAGCACCGGAGACACAACGGGTAGAGCTGCTGTTAAGCTGAAACGCAAAGAGCGATGACACCGGCCCTGTTTCACACTGAGCCTGTTTCACACCAGGCCTGTTTCACATTAGGCCTGTTTCACACCGGGCCTGTTTTACACTGAGCCTGTTTCACACCGGGCCTGATTCACACTGAGCCTGTTTCACACCAGGCCTGTTTCACATTAGGCCTGTTTCACACCGGGCCTGATTCACATTAGGCCTGTTTCACACCGGGCCTGTTTCACACCAGGCCTGTTTTACACTGAGCCTGTTTCACACCGGGCCTGATTCACACTGAGCCTGTTTCACACCAGGCCTGTTTCACATTAGGCCTGTTTCACATCGGGCCTGATTCACATTAGGCCTGTTTCACACCGGGCCTGTTTCACACCAGGCCTGTTTTACACTGAGCCTGTTTCACACCGGGCCTGTTTTACACTGAGCCTGTTTCACACCAGGCCTGTTTCACACTGAGCCTGTTTCACACTGGGCCTGTTTCGCACCGGGCCTGTTTCACACCAGGCCTGTTTCACACTGAGCCTGTTTCACACTGGGCCTGTTTCGCACCAGGCCTGTTTCACACCAGGCCTGTTTCACACCAGGCCTGTTTCACACTGAGCCTGTTTCACACTGGGCCTGTTTCACACTGGGCCTGTTTCGCACCGGGCCTGTTTCACACCAGGCCTGTTTCACACTGAGCCTTTCTTCCTTCGGTTTCCTCAACATCGGCCGTCTGGTTTGTAGTGTCTGCTGAATCTCTTCATGCCAGTTTGTGACTCATACTGGAACAGTCCCACCTGAGCCTCTTTCCTGGCTGTGATTTAGTGGCCTTGCCTGAGGCTCTGATTTACTGATCTGAACCACTGACACTGAGGAAGGTGTGAATTACCCATCACCTGTCCCCGGCCACCTGTCTGATCCTGCTTCTGCTGACCTTGATGACCTGATCAAATCTGAGTCTCTGCCGGAATTCTGCGCCTTTTCCTGATTGGCTAACTGTCTTTGACATGCAAGTAAGAACCAAAGAATGTTAGGTCTTCCATTGTTCAAACGCTTACTGGACAGAGTTACCTGGGGAGAAGAGAAGGCAGAGTAGAGAAGAGCAGCAAGGAGTGATGGAGGAGTGGATGGAAGGATGAGGTACTCACCGACATATTTCTTCTCAAACTCTCCCGTTAAGTGTCTCTTTACAAAAGTGGTCTTCCCTGTGCCTCCATCACCCACCAAGACCAGCTGAGAGGAGACAGGGAGCACTATTATGACACATCATGATATAGCTCATTTAAAGTGATGGACCCTCCCAGATATTTATAGTAAAGAGCTATCTCAAGACAACACACACACCACACACACACACACACACACACACACACACACACACACACGCAACCGGACAAACACACAAACATGAACAGGGGTGCCAAACTGCCTATTTTTCCAAATATAATCAAACTCACAGATACAAGCTGCTCACATAAATATTACTATACACACAAACAGAAGCCTTCTCACAGTGAAACTCCCATCATTACACCCCTCTCACAACTAACATGGTACTGTTAAAACTTATATAAAACACTATACAATATAAAGCCTGATGCCTGTCTTATAATTTCACAGGACAACTCGCGAAGAACCTCACCTTAAACTGAACTTGGGGTTCCCCTTCTGCCATAATGACGCGTTTGAAATCGGCTCAGTGTACGCTAATGAGAGGAAAAGGGACAGAGATTAAACGGGTATCTGTAATGAAAAAAAGGCACACATCTCACACATGGCAGAGTCGCACTTCCATGAGTCAGCGCGCTCGCTGCGCATGTTCTAGCAATTTCCACGCTAAATTGTGCTCGCGAGATGCTTCGTGCGTAGCCCGCCGCGAGGAGGGGGCACGCGCCCCAGCTCACCCCTTTGCGTCCAAGTGCAACTTAACTTCGCTAGACAGACAGGGCGAGCTCAGGTTAAGACAACAAACCCACATCACTACAACGAATTAGCATTCCATGAGAGAGTCGCCATCTCTCCCGCTATGTCCAATATACGGTCACTTATTTATTTCTCGGTTAGCGCTAGGTAACGGGGTGGGTAGCCAGAAATAAAACGAGGATACCACACAGAAGTATTATCCATAGCTAGCTATCTAACTACCAAATATTGTTTGATAGTGACCACTATAAATAGCAGGCCAAAAAATATTCATATTTCTGCGTAAAAGCTACAACCATGTCATGACAAAAAATATAACTTTAAATCAAATGATGAAAATAAGAGCACAGGGTAGCCTAATAGTTACCCCGTTGCTACAAGGACTAGCGTTAGACAAGCTCGCAAGCTACTACTAAAACAATGCATAACTTTTTGTCTTTAAAATGAATTAACACATTCTAAATACGATTTCGATATATACTAGTAATTGGTTAAATCGCGCGTATTTTAAAATACAGTTCAGGGAACGGTTCCAATTGTGAAAATGGTTTAAAATACCGCTCTGCACTTACCCGTCGCTAAAACGAATGGGAAAGAGCAAATGGCTACACTCGCTACAGCTTCAACGGTCACTTGCTTGTGTTGCATTTCGCCAATGTCATGTGACTGGGGAGTTGGGTTTGGATGCGCAAATGTGGTTACGGTGAAACGCAGCACAACAGGATAACCTAAGTTACATTCAACGAACTACATAAGAACTTATTATGCATGGTTTCATTCACCAATTTCAATATGAGCCATAGCTAGATAATAAAATTTCCAGACCAGCGAGTATATATGTAACATCGCTAAATCAATAATGTTAATCACTTATGCTAAGTCAGAAGAACCAAAATATGAATCCTGAAAGCATACTACTGATTGACCCCAAGACAAGCTATAACAGAACCTAAACCAATGTAAAATACTATAACCTGAACTAGACTACCCCCAGTTTCAGAAAACTTTTTAGAAGCTATTCGTTTGCAACTGGTCCAAAATAAAACAAAGGATACAAATCTATGAAAAGGTGCATTATTTTACTATGATGCTGACAAATTGAATCAAAATGTAATTTTAAAATTAACAATTCATTTATGGTAAATATTATATTCATAAATATAAATGGACAGAAAAAAGGTCCTCTATTTAAATCGGACTTTAAATATTATTTAAATCGTCTGAACTAAAAAATTCAAACGCAATTAGAACATTCGGAATATGGAAAGAATTGAATGAAATTTAACATAAATATGGAATATATACATGAGATCCACCCCGTCTTTTTATATTCACTACAATTTTCCTTATATTATCCGTTATTACATGCATAGAAATATGTTAAACTATTATTATTATTATACAAGCGTATTAAAGTTATATTATTTTTATATTATTTAAAGAGCTGTTCACTCAGACCGCATCTCCTTCTTCCGAACTTAACAAAATAAGTCAGAACGGTCATCAAAAACTAAGAACACAAGATATAATCCTGATTCTTAGTCCGCTTCGCGCTCAGAAGGAAATACCGGACCTCGTCATCGTGAATAGCGAGACCAAACACTTTAGAAACGCATTTCTCAAGTAACAAACTATAGAAATGATCCCTGAAAGTATAGTCTTAACGAATTGTCCGTGCAGACAAGGTACCTGATAAAATGACTGTACGACTGCTCCATGGTGGCTTTTCACCAGTGCGTGGAGGTACTCAGCTAACTGTGTATAAATGCACCGGTGAAGGCTACAGCTCAAAGGACAGCTAACCGGTGAGACACACTCGTGAGAAATAGACTAGCGAATGCACCCAGATCCATCCTGTTTTTAACAAAAAAGCATACACAGTCAAAAAGTATTTGACACGTTATATACTATAAGATATTATTTATTACGATAGGTGTCATTATAAGATATTATGTCGACTGTTTTTTTCGGGAGTCTGCTGTTGACGCCACGGGTCGCCATGTTTAGAAGGGCAGAAACCCTTGTGATGTAATGATGATTAACTTTAATCAACGTAACAAACATAGTCTGTCGCTACATCACAATTATATTTTGGGCGATTATTTGATAAAGATCTCACCAGTTTATCATTGTTATAGTGGTTTCAATTTTAAACTAAATAAAGTTTTTTAAAAATTGGAAAAATATATTTCGCAATTTTTCATGGAAAGAACGACGGTATTGCGCATGCGCAGTGCACCACCTAGTTGCTTCAACTCTGCTTGAAATTAAAGCAGCCACAGCGTTTCACGATGCTTGCGCATAAAGAAGATCGTCGTTTTTTTTTGTACTATATATCACATAATACCAATTTCTGTCGCATACTCTCATCCTTTATCTACAAATATCCATACCGCATTGTGTGGTATATATTTTTACTGTTGACAGGCGATTTGAATTTTATACATTCAAGTTGTGCTGTACCCAAAATGCAATGCTTATAATTTGAATAATCTGTTTTTATTGGCTAGCTAGCGTTGTAGTTGGAATACGTCAACTGATACTGGCGTGATCGGTGTTTTGTGGGGTTTTTCTCTTTTTTTTTTTAAATATAAATTTTGCTAGGAATGTAAGACACTGTAATGGAAACATAACCATTCAGAAACTTTGTGTGCAACAATTTGAGACTATCCACACACACACATGAACTGGCACAGCTAATCTTTACATCACACATTTGGATAGTTTTAATAGTTTTGTAGTCAAGGGCACTGGACCCCAATCTCGTCCAGAGGCACCCAAGAGTTTTCTGGTTTTCGTTCCAACCACAACTGCAATCCCAGAATTTTAACAAGCTGTTAATATTTCTTTATTAGGTACTTTTCATTTCTGGAGGGATTATTTACCCCCTTGAACCACATTGCCAGAAATAACTATGCATGCCACAAAGAAATCCCCATGTTCATATCGTGCTTATTGTACTATATTTCAAACAATTTTCATTTTATAAATTAAAGACTGAAGTCACTCAGTATGCTGATTGTTGAACATGCGTTTAGTTTAATAATTTTCTTAAACATATTAACACAATACAGGTTTGGCTTGCTATCATTTGCTGTGTCTTGGAATTCTTCATTGTCATCCAGATGGTTAGTTTTAGCAGCCAGGTGTCCACACTTTCATCAGTTAGGAACCTATTGGTTCACCTAAGTCTTTAATTTCATCAGTTAAAAATAATGAACCTATCTTATGCAATTGTTTGCTATATAGCACAATATGAACATGGGGATTTTAAAATTTTGGTTGGTTGGAAGGAAAACCTGCATAGACAGGGGGGCCCCAGGACAGAGACTGGGAACCACAGCTCCAGGGTCTGAGATAGGGGGGTGGGGTCTCACCCAGGGCAGAAAGTGTATGACAGGTCTGTGCCCTGCTCAAGATCTACAGCACACAACTCTAACCTCTGCGCTCAAGATCTACAGCACACAACTCTAACCTCTGTGCTCAATATCCACAGCACACAACTCTAACCTCTGTGCTCAAGATCTACAGCACACAACTCTAACCTCTGTGCTCAAGATCTACAGCACACAACTCTAACCTCTGTGCTCAATATCCACAGCACACAACTCTAACCTCTGTGCTCAATATCCACAGCACACAACTGTAACCTCTGCTCAAGATCTAGAGCACACAACTGTAACCTCTGTGCTCAAGATCCACAGCACACAACTCTAACCTCTGTGCTCAAGACCTACAGCACACAACTCTAACCTCTGTGCTCAAGATCTACAGCACACAACTCTAACCTCTGTGCTCAAGATCTACAGCACACAACTCTAACCTCTGTGCTCAAGATCTACAGCACACAACTCTAACCACTGTGCTCAAGATCTACAGCACACAACTCTAACCCCTGTGCTCAATATCCACAGCACACAACTCTAACCTCTGTGCTCAAGATCTACAGCACACAACTCTAACCTCTGTGCTCAAGATCTACAGCACACAACTCTAACCTCTGTGCTCAAGATCTACAGCACACAACTGTAACCTCTGCTCAAGATCTAGAGCACACAACTGTAACCTCTGTGCTCAAGATCTACAGCACACAACTCTAACCTCTGTGCTCAATATCCACAGCACACAACTCTAACCTCTGTGCTCAAGATCTACAGCACACAACTCTAACCTCTGTGCTCAAGATCTACAGCACACAACTCTAACCTCTGTGCTCAATATCCACAGCACACAACTCTAACCTCTGTGCTCAATATCCACAGCACACAACTCTAACCTCTGTGCTCAATATCTACAGCACATAACTCTAACCTCTGTGCTCAAGATCTACAGCACACAACTCTAACCTCTGCTCAAAATCTACAGCACACAACTCTAACTTCTGTGCTCAAGATCTGTGTGCTGTAGATCTTGAGCACAGAGGTTAGAGTTGTGTGCTGTAGATCTTGAGCAGAGGTTAGAGTTGTGTGCTGTAGATTTTGAGCACAGAGGTTAGAGTGATCTACAGCACATAACTCTAACCTCTGCTCCTTCTCTATCATTCACACTCCTAGTTTCTCTAATACATACTGTAGCTGTCTCACTCACTCCAGTCAAACCCTGACTTGGTCAAATAATTATAATAAATACATATTTATTTAGAACCAGGACATTCATCCAGAGTACACCACAATATTAAAAGAAATCTCTATTCACCAATAATCAGAAAAAAAAATCATTTAAACAATCTCTGAAGAATGTTTTGGTTCATAAACATGTTTTGCAACTTTACCAGCATTGAGAGAGTTTAAGTAGTTCACATACTAATCTGACCCATACCTGGCCCCAAATTTAATATGGATATGATATTACTACACTCAGTTGTATCATTTACATTATCCAGAGTTGTGAACAGTCTGGTATTAGCCAGGACGTCCCATATTTGAATCCAAAAATGTTTTATCCTGTACACCTTTTGTCTGCACGTGTGATGGTGTAGTGCGACCCTCCAGACAGCTAGAATTCCGAATAGGGAAACACCAGTGGGCCCCAGCGCGCAATTCCTGCTGGTCACCATAGATCTGCACACCAGTGGGCCCCAGCGCGCAGTTCCTGCTGGTCACCATAGATCTGTGCACCAGTGGGCCCCAGCGCGCAGTTCCTGCTGGTCACCATAGATCTGTGCACCAGTGGGCCCCAGCGCGCAGGTCCTGCTGGTCACCATAGATCTGTGCACCAGTGGGCCCCATCGCGCAGTTCCTGCTGGTCACCATAGATCTGTGCACCAGTGGGCCCCAGTGCGCAGGTCCTGCTGGTCACCATAGATCTGTGTACCAGTGGGCCCCAACGCGCAGGTCCTGCTGGTCACCATAGATCTCTGCACCAGTGGGCCCCAGCGCGCAGGTCCTGCTGGTCACCATAGATCTGTGCACCAGTGGGCCCCAGCGCGCAGGTCCTGCTGGTCACCATAGATCTGTGCACCAGTGGGCCCCAGCACGCAGGTCTTGCTGGTCACCATAGATCTACGCACCAGGGACCAAGACTGCTTTGGACCTTTGACCTAAAGTCAGGTGCTACTACCACACTCATTCAAAAACACTTGGTAAAAACAAAAACTGTATTACATGAATTTTAATTTAATTTTCACAAAGACATATTTAATGTTTATACAGCCCTGGGAATAGTGGGTTTGTGTGTGTGTGTATGTTTTTGAACAACTGAACAGAAGTGCCTGAGGCCCTGTGGGAGATGGGTTTCTGTACAGAGTCCTTTAACCAGCTGGACTACAGTCAGACACTGCAGTCTGTTATGAGTCTGGACTGTGTGTGTGTGTGTGTGTGTGTGTGTGTGGGTGTGTGCGTGTGCGTGCATGTGTGTGCATGTGTATGTGGGTGTGTGCGTGTGTGCATGTGTGTGTGTGTGTGTGTGCGCGCACATGTGTGTGTGTGCGCATGTGCGAGCGTGTGTATGTGGGTGTGTATGTGTATGTGTGTGTGTGTATGTGTGTGTGTGTGTGTGTGTATGTGGGTGTGTGTGTGCGTGCGTGTGTGTATGTGTGTGTGCGCGCGTGTGCGAGTGTGTGTGCGTTTGTGCGTGCTGTTTCGGAGGGAGCACACAGGCACTGAGCCAGTCGGTCGGTGTGTCTATCTGTACAGGTAGTCGGCTTGTATATTGGCAGCGATCTCTGCCTCCCACTTGTCTCCATTGTTGAGAAGCTTCTCCTTGTTGTACAGCAACTCTTCATGGGTCTCTGTGGAGAACTCAAAATTGGGACCCTGTGTGTGTGTGAATGAGAGAGAGAGAGAGAGAGAGGACAGAGAGAGTTACATTCATTGTTGCACCCAATTCACAATTTGTGATGCAAAACATACAAAACCATACACAGACATGAATACATGCACAAGCTAACATACACAAACAGCACACAGACACACACACACAGACTAATGATGACATCAGCCAAGGTGGGGCGGGGCAGGGCAGATGAAGCAGGCGGGGCGGGGCGGGGCATGTGGGCGGGGCAGGGAAGATGAAGCAGGCGGGGCGGGGCAGGTGAAGCAGGCAGAGCGGGTGAAGCGGGCGGGGCGTAGCAGGTGAAGTGGGCGGGGCAGGGCAGATGAAGCGGGCGGGGTGGGGCAGGTGAAGCGGGCGGCGCGGGGCAGGTGAAGCGGGCGGGGCGGGGCAGGTGAAGCAGGCGGGGCAGGGAAGTGGGCGGGGCAGATGAAGCAGGTGGGGGCGGGGCGGGGCAGGTGAAGCAGGCGGGGCGTAGCAGGTGAAGTGGGCGGGGCAGGGCAGGTGAAGCGGGAGGGGCGGGGCAGGTACCTCTACAATGGCGTCCACAGGACAGGCCTCCTGGCAGAAGCCGCAGTAGATGCATTTGGTCATGTCGATGTCATAGCGCGTCGTCCGCCGACTCCCGTCAGTGCGAGTCTCCGCCTCTATCGTGATCGCCTGGGGGAGGGGCAGAGAACAGGACACGCCCACATAAGGACAGGTCTGCACCATAATGCAGAATCACCTGGGCACAGCAGTGCACTTGGAACCTGTCAGTCAATATAATACAGGTGTATAAATACCTGAGTGGGGCAGATTGATATAGTACGGGTATATAAATACCTGGGCGGGGCAGATTGATATAATACAGGTGTATACATACCTGGGCGGGGCAGATGGCTTCGCACAGCTTGCAGGCAATGCAGCGCTCCTCTCCAGAGGGGTACCTGCGCAGGGCGTGTTCCCCCCGGAAACGGGGCGAGAGCGGGCCCTTCTCAAAGGGGTAGTTAATGGTGGCAGGTTCCCTGAACAGGTAACTCATGGTCATCCCCAAACCTGCAGGGAAGGGAGGAGAACTGGTCACACGGGGAGAGGACGTGCAGACCTCCGGACACGGCGTTAGCATCGCTGTTCACACACCGGCTCTCTAAAGCCAGCAGACACAGGCTCTGCAGATAGTCTGCTATTAACACTGAAAACCAGCAGATCAAGCTTCTGAATATTCATTAAGCGAAACTCCTGTGACCAATGAGGACAGCTATGGAGACTGCGGCTCCACCGCTCACCTCTGAAGAGCTCGGTCCACAGCAGCGTCTGCGCTGCTCGGTCTGTGATGGACTTCATGTCTGTAGGCAGCTCCTGGGCATTCACATACTCTACACGGAGGAGGGAGGGAGAGAAAGGGAGGGAGGGAGGGAAGGAGGGAGGAGAGACAAAGAGAGAGGGAGGGAGGAAGACAGAGAGAGAGAGAGAGAGAGGGAGGGAGAGACAAAGAGAGAGGGAGGGAGGGAGGGAGAGAGAGAGGGAAGGAGACAGAGGAAGAGAGGGAGATGATACATGTAAAATAATATAAGCTGTGTAAATGTGAACGGTAACACGGGGGTCTGATCTGTGTGATACTCACTGTACCCCTCCCTCTGGACGGACAGACTGAACGGACGCGCCAGGCAGCTGGCTGAGAGCGCGCCTGAAAAACAGCGCGCCGCTGAAAAAAGCAGCCAGGACAGCGCTCATAATACACAGCGCTGAGATAATACACAGCGCTCATAATGCACAGCACTCATAATGCACAGCACTCAATCCACAACACACATAATACACAGCGCTCATAATAATACACAGCGCTCATAATACACAGCGCTCATAATGCACAGCACTCATAATGCACAGCACTCAATCCACAACACACATAATACACAGCACTCATAATCCACAGCACTCAAAATACACAGCACTCATAATGCACAGCTTTGATAATGCACATCACTCATAATCCACAGCTTTGATAATGCACAGCACTCATAATACACAGCTTTGATAACACACAGCACTCATAATACACAGCTTTGATAACACACAACGCTAATAATGCACAGCACTCATAATACACAGCTTTGATAATGCACAGCACTCATAATACACAGCACTGATAATCCACAGCTATGATAATACACAGCACTAATAATACACAGCACTGATAATACACAGCACTCATAATGCACAGCTTTGATAATGCACAGCACTCATAACTACAGGAGATATTTATACGACTGTCCCACTCTCCCTCAATCTCCCCTTCCACACTCTCCCCCTCCCTCCCTCTCCCTTCCAACCTCTCTCTCCCTCCCTCCCTCCCTCTCCCTTCCACCCTCTCTCTCTCCCCCTCCCTCACTCTCCCTCCACCCTCTCTCTCTCTCTCCCTCCCACCTTCCCTCTTCCTTCCATCTCCCTCCCACTCCCTCTCTCCCTCCATCCTTCAGTTCATGCTTGGGACTTACCAGGCCTCGACAAGGAGTACAGCACACGTAATGTTGCAGACATCACGTCTTGGACACACTAAAAACATGGGAAGGGGGGAAAGAGTGGAGTTGTGCATTGTTCAGCAGAATTTATATATTGCAAGTATACCCAAAAACCATAAGCATCAGGACATTTTCCAACCAGCCAATTTTCTGAATAGGTCTCTGCTATACTGAACTCTGCAACACCAACACAAGTGAGATGTGCCTGGCTACTCGCTGTGTCTGTGCATCGTGCCTGTCTGATGACCTGTGCTGTGGACAGCGCAGACAGGCTCGAGCACACAGCGAACACCGGACCAGGATAAAACACCATGACACACACCACACAGCTCCCACAGAAATGGGCCTTTGGGCAACCTTTCCAGTCCACACACTCATGCAGCCAAAGCCAACCAGTGCCTGCCATCAGCGATCAGCAGGCCGCTCAGTTGTCTCCTAATTCCAAAACCAGCCAATGAATCCCGTTTAATATCCCGCAATCAACACTACAGAGCCCAGACGCTTATTTTAATTCTGTCCACTTTCTTCCTTTGTATGGAGTTCTTTTTGTTGTTGACCAAATTGTTAAAACATTTTTTTTAATATAAAGCTGTGTTTGCCACCAGCCCTCCTCCTGCTTGGTTTAACCTCCTGAATTCCGGAAGAATGAACAGGGTCTTCAACTGTCACTTCAGTCACCCTGCCCATTGGCATACGCAGATGAGACAGAGTAATTTAACTGCGGTCATTGTGTGAGGATAATTTGACAGTTCTACTTCTCACACGCACACAATGCTTCCAAATATTTGCCAAGGGTTCCAGACCACATGGCGGACAGATAAACAACATAAGAATGTTCAATAGTAGCAACAACAGGAAATGAAGACCGTAAATAAGGAAGTCGTGGATAGGTCATGTCTAATCCATGCAAACGGGGGCGTCCTGTCCTGAATAAGTGACACAACAATTGACTGCAGTTTAGACCGTCACTTTCTTCTGCCGTTATTCCAACGGGTGTAGCAGCAATGATATAAACCAATTACATACCTACAGCGGTATGCAGACGCACCAGCAGTACACGCATTGTGCACAACGCATTATAAGCTGTGCAAGCAGCGGTGGCCTGAGCTCCACAGTAATAAAGCCCTGAAGTTATGGGTGAATTCTACCAGTGCACTGGCTCGGAGTTTTTAAAAAGCACATGTAAAATCCAATGAAGGTTCCAGCTGTTTTTCACATGCTAATCATAGATAGTGCCCCGCGAATGTGTTGGACATTTCATTCACATCTAGCTAACACTTTAGGATCATGAAGGTTTTACTGCTAAGGTTTAAACTTTACCCTGAATCTGGCTGACGGTGACCGACCTGGTAATTATGTCAGGCCAATTTTAACGCCGTCGCCACACGTTCAGTGGTGGAAAAGGGTCATATCGGGTAAAAGGTTCGGGGACGCTGTGGCTAGCTAGCATCCACTGTCATACAATGTAAAATAGCTACTCAACAAGCTAATCTCAGTTCATACTTGAACTGAAAACTTACTTACAATTAAAATAATTAACCTTATTACCGGGCACAGAAAGAGCTCAAATCAAAAGGTACGTTTACTGAGCTAAAAACCGGCCGACTGTTAGCTTCCTGGCTAGCTAATTCTTCAAGGACTTTCTCAATGACTGTTGTAATAAAGAAACAAAACAATTTTGGGAAAAATAAAAACAATAACAACCAATTATTATGCTAATAGTGACAAGGAATTCACAAACGAAAGCAATAAATAGCTTCTGAACACATTCTAAACATTTTAAATCTTTAAAACTCACCAGTGGTCGCTATTTGGCCTTCTAAACCAGAACAGCGGACTATACCGGAAGTAGCACACGGAGCGCGTGAAGAAGAGGTGCACCGGGGCTATATAAAAGTCTGGTTTGACACGGTCGCCATTTTGAGTGTGTCGCAGTGGCAACGGACATCTCATGACATTGAAATGGTACAACACTTCTTACACATATCGTGCAAGCAGTTATCATTTTTAATATATAGTTTATTTTAGCTTCCTCCTCTTTCTGTTTTACACATATTACTCTGCTGCAAATGTAGAACTACGTGAAAAATTAAGCATCACATGGCCCATAGCACTTGTGCTGCTGAGAAGCCAAGTCCCTGTGAGAAACTGCAGTAAACTAATATGAAATCAATCACGAACTAGCTTCTGCTTCTTGCTGGATATCATCAGGAATTTGATCATGGTCTGTTGTCTGTACCAAGGTGACCCACCAACTGGACATGGTCTTGCCAACATGGGTGCATCTGATCTGAACCATCCAAACCAGCTTCACACTCACTCGGCCAGCTTAAAACCAGGCTGGAACCAAGCTAGAATTTCCATCAGGGTTTTACAGCAAATTCTGTCCCCAAGCTGACCTCTGTCATTAATATCATCCGCCTCAAACTCGCTCCTGACAGTGCTGACGTCACTGAGCTTACCTGCCGTTTCAGTGGCACCAATTAGCTGAATTATTCATTTGAGCATTATGAACTTTAATTACGTGCAATTACGTCAAGACAATCTCACCACAACATCCTTTCAGCAAGGTCTGTCTATTCCCCGCCCTTCTCTATATGCGTCAAACAACTTTAATTTCAGAATGCAAACGTTTGTTTATCATAGCATACACTTTACAAGGAAAAAAAATACTTGCAGGCACACTGAACAATTAAACCAACACACACACGCACGCACACACACATACACACACACACTCTCACAGGCGCACACACACGCACACACCTTGATCTATCTTCAATAAGTGCATCCTCAGTGTTAAATTAAATTAGTCACAGCCTGTTGGTTAAACCAATGAAAAATGGAGCCACATAAGGGCTTTATTAACAAGTGCAAACAAACCGGAGAGCCGTAATGAAGTAGGATGCTTCTAACATCGACAATGTAGCCTACATCTGTGCTGCTCTGTGAGTCAGTGTTATGTTAGAACCTACGTTTATCTATGCATTCCATGTAGTGGATTTTAATCACAGCTGATACCAGAGTAAGTGTTCATTCATTCTAAATTGTTATGGCAATGAATATTAGCAATTTGTCAAGCAGTAATATGCCACAGATTACGTTCTCGGCAGTTCTAGCAAGAGAGTCAGCGTGTGCATCATTAGGAGTTATCAGTCTGTTACTGGATCTATTGTGTACTTTACAACCCTCATTTGTCAGAATCATTTAATCAGCATGTTTATTCTGTGTGTTACCCCAGTTTCTAAAAGATTTATTGTTAGCCTAATAAAAACGATTCCACATTGAGTTTGTAAAACCACAAGGCTGATAAGTGGCTAACAGTACAAGTTTTGCTGTATATGAACATGTGATCATTGTGCTTTTCTCTCAATCTCTTTCAGTGAATGTCTCAAGCAACATCTCAGAGGTGGGGGGAGAGTGGAGGGGGGGGATTGAGAGGTCTGTGTTCATGGCGGTCCTGAGTGTAGAGATGATAATGGGGGTTGTGGGAAACATAGTAATTCTACTGGCAAAATTCAAGGTAAGAGCCACTTTCCCGACACTTATTGTTAAAAAACACTAAGTTTATTGAACGGAAAGCAAGAAATGATAAAGAGGATTGATCTGTTCTGATGGGGGAGCCTAAACCTCATAATGGGTAGAGTCACAGACCCTATAGGCATCCCAGATACTCAGCTCTCTGTTCTGCTCATCAAAAAAATTATCTCTATGACTGAAACTGAAACAATCCTATTTTTTTCTCATCTTATGAAAATTCATTAAACAGCGTGGCCAAGAACAATGATGTCAGTAACACAACTGTCGGAAAACTCTTATTCACCACCCAGAAACTCTTGTAGTTAAGAAGCAGAGAAGACACAGTAAATACAGCAACTCAGTGTTTGCTAAGTCTAAGGGATCTGTGATAGAACTTTACTGCTGTTCAGTGTGGACAAATTTTGTATCCTCTCCTCATGTACAGGGTACTATATCAGCGCTCGCTCTTTCTCTCTCTCTCTCTCTCTCTCTCTCTCTCTCATTCTTCAGTGCAGGGGTCAGTTCCTGTGCGCCTGTTGGCTCCCATTGGTCAGTTTGTCACTCTCTGACCTTGGCTCCTCCCTGCTCATCATATCTGGATCCCTGTTTGCTGTTGTAACGGGAATCAGAGTTCACCGTGGTGTGAGATCGTCAGCCTGCTCAAATTTGCTTTCATCACTTCCTCCATTGGCAGCCTGGGTACAACTGTTTCCATGACAATGAAGCTATTAAACTAGACCAGGGTACCCAACCGTGTTCCTGGAGATCTACCGTTCTGTCTGTTGAATGAGATGCGCTTTCTTAGGGTTGGATTGAAAACCTATACGATGGTAGATCTCCAGGAACAGGGTTGGGCAGCCCTGAACTAGACTATGACATGTCTATAAACAAGAACAGAGGGCAAGCTGAGGGAATAAAGCAATAGTTTGCTGTAAAACAGACTGATGTCAGCATCAACATTTTATACCACCTCCGATCCTGAACAGTGTTCGATACTGGTAAAAATGGATTTTATGTAAGCATGATATTTTCTATAGTTATATCTGTAGATCTTTCATATTGAAATGGTCATTAAATGCTGACAAATATAAGTCAAATATCAGAGTCAGTCATCAGAGATGGTAATAAGACCAAAGAGGCAGTTGTTATAAAGAATTCCTGCCGTTAAAACCATTGATAAGATCAATGATAGGGGGTGGAGTCTCATTTAAATAGAACTGAATGACCAGCAGTTACTCATTCAGAAATAAGAAATAAAAACAGGAGTTTAAGACGAAGGTTGGAACTGCTGACAGTAACAACAGCCTTTCTCCCCCCCTTCCCCCTCCGCAGCTATCCTGTGTGTCCAAAGAACCATGCGTGTGGCCTCCACAGGAAGCTGTCTATCTGTTGTCATGGCAGCGGCTTGCCTGGCTTCCTGGGTGACAGGGGTGGTGATTGGCACTGTGCCCGTGGTGTATGACTGGATCAGGTGAGAGCGGGAGAGAGGGAGAGGGGGGAGAGTTTTGGGAAATGTAGGCTTGGGTCATTTTCTGGGCCTCTTGCACTGTACATACTAGCTTCCATAGCTGTAGGATATTTCTTAGTCCTATTTATTGGTGTTTTGTGAGGGACTGATTACCATGCATTAAATATCACATTAAATGCATTAAATATCACATTAAATATCACATTTACATCTATTCATTTGGCAGAAACATTTTGTAAGAGGGATAGAAATTACATTATGACAATCAACACCTATTGTATATAACAAGGGTGCCTACAAGCACCCAAACAGAGGAGACAGTAGCACCATAGATGTTCAGTGCAAAAGCTGATTAGACTAAGCCATCACGCAACTGAATGAAATTGTACTGTGAGTGAAATATGTTGTATTATTTATACAGAACTAGTTCATTATAGCCATTGTGTGACTGTTATTGTCTGTGAATGAAGAGTTCTGCAGAGGGCATCCTGTGCGTTTCAGGTACGACCCAGCGGAAATGCTCTGTGCTGTCTTCTGGGAGAGCAGCTACTCCGACATGCTGTTGTACATTCTCTGCTCCTTTTCCATCTGCATCTTCCTCCCTTTCCTGCTGATCGTCTTCTGCTCCACCCTGACATCTGCTGGCTGGGGGTGGAACTGCAGCAGGTGTGTGTCCCTCAGCCACTCACACAGTATGGATCAAAGTTCCAATCCTGCTGTCTGCTGGTTTTGACTTCCTTTATTTATTCTGAGTCCCACTGAGATGAAGCCATATTTTCCAGCAGCCCTGACAAAGAGGTTACAGCACACAATAGAATAAAAAAATAAAAACAGCCGCATTGAAGCAGAAAGAGTCTGAAGGATCTAGCAGGCCAAGAGAACCTCAGCGGTCATAGCAAATCCTCACTGGTATTTTGTGATATCTGGGTGAAGGGGAGTTCCACCCTTCTCAGTAAAATCAGACATAGTTTTACAGAAGTTGTCATATTGCTCTTTATCTGTTCCTGGACCCTCACTTAGATCAATCACCCAGTGTACCTGAACTCAATGCATTTGCTTACATAAACGCATAAAGGCCAAGTCATAACCCATATGAACACTGCAGAGGTGCATACTGGTAAAGGAGATGCTTATAAATAAATAGAACTTCTGCAGAAATGCTTCATTACAGCTTAAATCAGTCATTGCAGGCCATGTGATCAAACCTCTTTCCTTTATAACAGTGTTTGCATGCAGCTTAAATCTAATGCTCTGGCAGAGGTTTAGTGATGGAGCGATGGAAAATCAGCTGAATAAATGAGGATTGTTTATGCCGCATGTGAAAGGGAGATATCTGTGTGAATATTGAGAATGCTGCAGCACTGGTGGGCTCATCGAAGCATCCTTTATCCCCCCTCCTCTCTCTCTCTCAGTGACCTGTCCTCTGTCACCCCTCTGTTGGTGGTGTTCTACATGTTCTGCTACACCCCGTTTTTCATCTCTGAGGTAAGAGGTTTATGGTGACCCCACTAACACGACTACTTTTTACATCAGGACCTGGGGGGAGAAGCGTGTGGTCTGTTGCATTTCAATGCAGTCAGTTCAGGAAATTAACTGAAGCTGAATTCTTCAACTGGAAAAAATTCAATTGATGAATTCAGTTTAAATGTGTTTCCTGAATTTACTGATTTGGAATGGAATTGACCTTTCCATTCCTACTCAAGACGATTAGGTAATGCATTTTCAAATTCAACGATAAATTACTGCCACATTATTAGTAAGATTTCATTTAAGAATTGCAAGAATATTTATTGTGCACAAAACAATTGTTTTTACTGACCCCACCTGTTATTCAATCAGCTGGTGCTGCTGGGGAGGCGGGACCTATCGCCGGCTCCTGATTGGCTACGCACAATGTCATCGATGATGGGCTACCTGGACTGTGGGCTGAACCCACTCATCTTCTGCACCAATCAGGAATTCCGTCAGGCAGTGCTGGGCCTGCTGTGGACCAATGGGAGGTCACCAACCGAACCGGTTCTGACAGCAGTGGTGAAGCTGGAGCTGTGAGACAGGCGTAGTGATGTGCGCTTCAGTTTCTATGCCAACAGGTCCTTCAGTGATGGCAGTGTGGTACGGTGATTAGGGAAGTGAACTCAAGAAACGGCAGATTCAAATCCAAAGTTGGACAGTTCTGTTTGTTGTACCCTTCAGCAAAATAATTAACTGGAAATGTTTAAGTTAATATCTAGCTGTTTAAGTGGACTGTGTTTAAAAATTTTGAGTCGTTATTGATAAGAGTGTCTGTTGTGAAACAGAGTGTGTCTGTAACTAAAGGTTTTTCATTTGATCTCCCATTACTGTGGTGCTCATTCTGAACTATGGGGAGAAATAATGTAAAAAGCTGCTTTCTTGGACCTGAGATTCTGCAAATACATTAAAGCAGAGACCAAAGGATGTGAATTTAACTTTTATTATGCATTACTGGTCTTGTTTTGAATGTTTTATGTACCAAATTATATTTTCAAAGTCCAATTAATTTTCATTCATAAACAAAATGTTTACTAAAAATTACGTACAATTTGTTCAGTACAAAAACACAATTGATAGGTTTTTGTAAAACATCGTTTTAACCAGCTGTAAGATATTACAGTCAGTGGCAGGGACCAGACCAGGTTTACTGGAGCTGGTAGAATAAACAGCCATCTGATTTTATGTTCCATTGTGTTATTATGTTAAAAATATATACATTTTGCATCATACAGCAATTGCTTTGTTGGATTGATATTATTCAAAATAAGCGATTTTTTTTTTCTGAAACCGGAGATGTGGCTACTCTTCGCGCCTCTGTGCCAGTCTCGTGAGGCGCGTGAGGAAGCAGAAACTGAAGTGAAACTGGTAAATGTCGCACACTTTGGACCAGAAATGTCCCGTGAGCCGCTGAAAAACCCGGTATTGTGCCAGGGGGTGGTCTAGCAGCTTCAGGGCTACGAATCCACAGCAGGTTAGCATCGCCAGGGCCAAGTACCGCCAGGAGAGAGAGTCCCCAAAGCGCCGCTGAACCCGGACGCCTTCGGTCACCGCAAGGGCCACGTGACAGCCGAGGGCCACCTCGAACCCGCGGTCGTGCACCAGAGCCAAAGCGTAGCTGAACAGAGAGCAGAGCTCCATAGCCAGCGCGTGGCGCGGCTGCCATCCGTGCGTAATGAACCGACACCAAACTGGCACCCACGCGAAAATGGGTAGCGTGAACCACTGGTCCAAAACAGCAGGCAGCCGACTCAGGGTTGCAAGCCGGACCCACTGTACCGGCGCGTATGTTATTGCCATGACAGTGAACACGTCTTTCACATAAGCAGTGTTCTTGTCCTCTTGATCTCCTGCACGCTGAAGTAGCCAATAAATTCCCATTGCGATGTATCCCAAATTGACCAGGGAGTTAAATGGCATTGCCAAGAAGGCAGGAAGATAATCCACCGTTCTCTCGGCATAGTGGTCATAGGTCAAGTCTACTTGAACAGAGCTGAATATCCCGCTGGTAGCTATTAAAACGCAAAGTACGAGGGGGATTGTTACGTGTAACAGCGCTATTTTCATTGTCGCCTTCTATACAGTGCAGAAACAACGCAAATTCCTCCGTGTAATAAAATGTAAATGGCGTAATTCACTGGACGATCAGAAGATTTAAGCAGAGAAGTTCAAACAGCTGCACCAGCAGTTTCCCGGAAGTTTTCTTTTGCTTGGAGGTGACGTCACTAAAAGTACCGATCAGTTTTTTTTTCGGCTGTAAGAGATTTGATTGGTTGATGCATCTGAGCTTTGTAATCGCAGCCGTGCAACTGCTACTCCGTTTTACCACTGGCAGATATTGCAGGTATTGCTTCTGCAGACTGGAGATTTTTTTGTAATTATTGCTTCAAACTAATAACAATGGGGAACAGGTATTAACCTTCATCAAGAAAGAACACGAAAATATCTGCTCAAATAGCGTACATACGGCAGCGCTTCGTACGAGGGTAAATTCATCCATCCATTATCTATACCCGCTTATCCCGGGCAGGGGCCTGGGGGGTGCTGGAGCCTATGCCAGCGTACATTGGGCAAGAGGCAGGAATACACCCTGGACAGGCCGCCAATCTATCGCAGGGCTAAGAGGGAAAATAATCCCTCTAAGCATGAAAAGGCACCTGATTAAGAAAAATGAACAGCTTTTTAAAACTCTGCAGTTGGATTGGAAGTTGTGGCTGGAATGTAAACCAGCATGCACATGGGAGGCCAAAGGGTGGAACCAGCGACATAAAATACAGTGAAAACACATCTGCTGCATCATAGCTGATGCTAAGTGCTGTTGTACGTTATAACCGGTTAGAACCAGAGTAAATCAGACCTGCAAACTCATCAGGGGTGAAAAAGGTGACAAAGATGCGAACCCCCTAGTGGGGTCCGGGGGCATGCCCCCCGGGAAGAAAATATTTTAAATATCAGCTTTAATGTGTGGATTTACAGTAGATTTTAGCACGAGGATATAGGGAAAAACTCACCATAGAATTAATGTAATCTTACTGCTAATGTCCCCCTTATATTACAAAAGTAATGTAAGGGGGACATCAGTTCAGGGCACAAAAAAAAAAAGTCAAGAGAATGCAGAGCCGGGTCCAAAATTGTATTAAAATGCATTGCATCCACTATACAATAAAGTTGATCAAACAAAACAAAAACACAATATGCACAACTGACAAATCAAATGGAAAACACAGCTGATGTTATATTTTGGTAGAGAGAGAGAGAAAGAGAGAGTTTTTATAGTGGCAATATGGTACGGCAAAGAATGTTCTATCTAGTTTAACTTAAGGCACAGTGGTGGCTGCTGAGCTGAAAATCGAGGCGGCAGAAAACTTCCCCTGATTATTAGTCTTGACTTTCAATCATTTCCCTTGATTAACAAGTCTGCCCACGATCTGAATAATTCAATTGTAGATAAACACAGTTTCCTTCATCACGCCATGCTATGAAGATCAAATAAATTCAAAATAAATTATAAACTCAAAAATGCCATCTAACCTGTGCTCGTTCAAATGACAAAATCTGCATATTCCAGATCTTTGCCATGAACATTTTCGGGGTGTGTACGTTTATCCAGTTTTTAATATGCTAATATCGATTGAAATGTGCACAACTTTGCGATGCAAATAGAATGTTTTTCTCGTCTAAACTAATTGAGGAGAACTGTCTCTATCATATTTAGTAATATGTCATTTCTAATCAAGTACAACAATTAAAAACAAGTTGACACCAATAATAACGTTAATCAGTTTAAGGGATTTTCTGCCTGCTCTTTTTCAGCTCAGCACCCGTCACTAGAGGCACCCAGTGGTTTTCTTTCTGACCAGGTCAAAACCTAGTAGGCCTATGTGGTTTTGAGGACTGCCCCGCTCTTGCGGGGCAGTCCTCAAATAACTAGCCAAAAATAACTAGCACTTTGCTGTAAGCGATGGGTACAGACAATGTTGACAATTAGGACGTTGGCTCTTCTCCATTGCTCTTAATGGTCTACAAGAAAATACAAATAATTTGAAATCCACGCCTGCAAATCCATTATTAAAATACTTGGTAGATTTGTTAATCACCGCTGATGGCGTTAATTTCTACTTGTTTAACGTGACTTTCGAAAGGTTAGCTAGCGTTGTCGTAAAATTTAGTGTTTAGTGTTAAAATTTAACACATTACTACGGTTGCGCGTCAGGCACTCTTCACGGTAAGAAGAAATTTTAAGATAGCGCTTCCAACATTGCTTGTGTCGAAAGTGCTGCGACGGAAACAGCGATAGATTTACCCCGAGCCACATCTGTCCAAAATGTAAACAAGTAGGCTAAGGCAGTCTTCACGGTCGGGGGAAATTTTACGACAGCGTCACCCAGCGAGTGAACACCACAAACAGCGGTGGTGTAACAGTTATTGGCTCATTACTGATTGTGGCGAAAACCTGCGGTGAAAACTTGCTAGGTTAACCACTACCGCCCACCCCCCCCCCCCCCCCCCCCCCCGCCCCCCAATTTCAAGAACTCATCGGATGTACACGAATCACACAAATGACCTATTTTGGATTCAAAACGGCGAATTTCGCCGAAAAGCGACTATGCAGGTATGATAAATAAATAGTTTTTAAAGCACTGAGGCTGGAGTGGACTGACAGGGATGACAGTGCAGTATTCAGCAGTAAAAGTGGATTTAATGTATAAATGTAACCTGTGTAAGTTGCTGTGTATAAGAACATCTGCTGACCTGAGAGAACAGTCTTGAGAAACAAGCTGAAAGCCCATCTGGTGTGAAAAAAACTAAAGAAACAAAACACAACAAGTACTTTGAAAACAGACACCTGAAATGCACCTCTCCTGGATAAAGTTCAAACAAAAAAAGAACCACAAGGATTTTTGGAGAGACCCTATTCAGCAGTCAAAGCCAAAGCCTCTCCCCCAAGACAGGGCCAGCTGTGCAGATCTTAAACTTGGTCTCCCCCTAGTAATAAAAGGGCAATATTGTCATTCAATAAACAGCTCTTAATTTCAATGATGGCCTGTCACGGCTTAATCAGGTATGTCATTATGTTACACCTCAAACTGTCACTTCAAACTGAAAGCATTATAGTGTAAGTCAGATTGTAATTATACAGTCTTTTTGCTGGTATACATCAACAGCACAGCAACGGAGGATGTGAAACATGTTAATGTGCCATCTTTCATGTCAAGTTTATGCTGATACTCCAATCAGCGCTCTGGTGCTGCCGTCCACCATTTTGTTTTCACGACCTCAACTTCAGCTTCAGGGTCCTCCAACAGATGTCCAGGATCTGTATGTAGCAGCGAGCTACATCTTGGGTGCTGGACTGTGAGATGGTGAAAGGCATTGTTAAATTATATTTCACTGTTTAACATGAGCTAAAATATACACATGCTGTGCATGTGAAGTTTTAATAATTTAATTACTGTAATGAAATGACATTAAATTATGTAAAACAAGTTAGATTGTGTGGCTAGCGAACTAGCCAGCTTTTAAAAGAGAATGATGAGCTCCTCCTTCATCTGAGCTGTCAATCACAGAAACCACACCTCTTCAGCTGTCAATCACAGAAACCATACATCTCCTACCTCAACTTCCAGGTGTGTTGCTCCTTATCAGAAGGCAGACGTATGTGCCCATTAGAATAATGAATAAAATCCCAATAAAGGCTTCAATCCCAGCTACCAGAAGGCTGCGAATATCTCGATCTGTTAAAGACAGAACGCACCGCACATATTGGTGAGCAGCAGTATGGTGTCCAAAGCAGATGTGGCAGTGTCATGTGACTTTGCAGGTAGTGAATTAACACACGTCTGATACATACGCTGACGACTGGTTTGCTTTAATCCAGCCAAATCTGCATTTTCTTTGTTTGAATTGCATTTGTTTTTCACAGTGGCTTGGTTTTTGCCACAAAATTAATTTCCACATTGTTACTTTCTGTCTGACTGAGTGTACTGAAGAAGAGTTTATCTGTTTGCTGTTAAATAAGGGGACTTCACAGTTTCTCACCGAAGCAGTGCTCTTCAGGTCTGACTATGACAGTCTTATTACTGACAGGGTTTGTTGCCACGCAGCTGTAGGGGACGCTGTTCGTTTCTATCTCCAGAGGGAGGGACAGGGGGGAGCTGAAATTAGGGCTGCTGGTGTGGGACAGTGTCTGCCCCTCTCTGTGCCAGGACAGGGTGACCTCTCTCCCATTCTCCACAGAGCACAGCACACTGCAGCTGGGTTTCATCTTGTTTCTGCTGGACACCTTCGGTCTGGGTACTGGATCTGTGCAGGCGCAGTTACAGCATATCGGTATATTACTGAAGGGGACAACAAAAATGTCCTCCACATATTTATTTTCTCACTGTAACTTACTAACATCGTCCAGTAGGTGACAATGAAAGTTTAGTTTTTTTGTCAAATTAAGTAGCTAACAAAGGAGCACGTGACGAAAACATGACAGCCAATAGGCATGTCAGACATACAGTACATTTCATTACAATCACGTTAAAATCATTTAGCCGACGTTCTTGTCAACGGCGACGAACATTAGTGGAGAATACCATCTTACTCAGCGAATTTAAATTCTATTCCGAGTTAAATCTTTCAGAATGTACTGCTGCCAACGTTGAGTGGTCATTTGAAATGGACTAGGCTACCTTAGGATAGGGCTACCTAGCCCAGCGAACGATGACAGTAGGCTATTTAAAAACCTTAAGAACACGTGATCTATGTTCTGTCCTTATTCTGACCAAATAAAATTATTATCATAACATAAGCCTTTCATGTGTTTAAGCGATTAAATGCGGAAGCAGCTCTTATAGTATAGCTAAAAATCCCCCTGTTCTCGTGAAACCACAGAACTGCATATACTTAGTGCCAGCTGGTTACCATGGCGATCATATCAGCACAGAGGAGAAATCAATACCACGTGATCCCAAGTTATCCGTTACTTTCTTGTTGGATGGACCTTTTAAAACTTTTAAGCGTTTCGACCACAGAACCGTATTAGACATATAGTTATTCAGTTCTGTGATTTCGACATTGATGTTAGACGTAATAATGGTACAGAGATCACGTGAGTTTACTGCTTCGTGTTCTGCTTCATGTTCCTGTATTTACTAAAAAAGCGTCTGCCGTTTTGCATCGGGAATTTATGGATACTAACTAGCTGGCTACAGGCAGTTAGAGCACATAGTTCTAAACAGCAGAACATAAATGCAGTTTCACTAAACCAATGGTGTTTTCTCAACTTCAAAAATGGAATGTCATTATGAATAAATTCAAAAGAGTGAAAAGAGACCAGTGGGCCCTTGAACAGACTAAGTTGCCCTACTCCCATGGTTCAAGGCAGTAGGTTTCCACAAACTGTTTGAGTAAACTGAACTCTTCAGTTTTACAGTGTATAGGACCCAGACAGGAAAAATATAAAAGCCCAACAAATTGGCAGTTTATGCAATGTCCGTTCGCTTACCTAGATATACAACGCCAGTGCTTGCTGTTAGTGTAAGGAATGTAACCTAATACTAAAAAAAGATAATCTTGGATTTTAAGGTGAAATCGATTAGGCACAGTAGAAGGCTGCAGATTTGTCTATTTATGATGTCATGTGCTACTTCAAAGACAGAGCCCCTAATAGTGTGTCCGGAGTTCCCATCCAGCGCTGCCCAGTGCTGCTGTGTTTTCTCCTCACTCTGAATAACACGCCTCACAGCTCTCTCTGTATCTTAAAAACAGAAACTTCAGTTTCTCACCGAAGCAGTGCTCTTCAGGTCTTACTGTGACAGTCTCATTGCTGGCTGGGTTTGCTGCCATGCAGGCATAGTGGGCGCTGTTCTCTTCTATCTCCAAAGGGAGGGACAGGGGGGAGCTGAAATTAGGGCTGCTGGTGTGGGACAGTGTCTGCCCCTCTCTGTGCCAGGACAGGGTGACCTCTCTCCCATTCTCCACAGAGCACAGCACACTGCAGTTGGGTTTCATCTTGTTCCTGCTGGACACCTGTGGTCTGGGTACTGGATCTGTGCAGAGATACAACAGCAGGGAGGGACTTCAACACTGACCAGCAACACTGACCCTGAACTCCACTCTGTGTGTGAGCCTTCAACACTGACCCCTAACTCCACTCTGTGTGAGCCTTCAACACTGACCAGTAACACTGACCCCTAACTCCACTCTGTGTGAGCCTTCAACACTGACCCCTAACTCCACTCTGTGTGTGAGCCTTCAACACTGACCCCTAACTCCACTCTGTGTGTGAGCCTTCAACACTGACCCCTAACTCCACTCTGTGTGAGCCTTCAAAACTGACCAGTAACACTGACCCCTAACTTCACTCTGTGTGAGCCTTCAACACTGACCCCTAACTCCACTCTGTGTATAAGCCTTCAACACTGACCCCTAACTCCACCCTGTGGGTGACACAGCAGGTGACATGAGCTCACACGTGCAATTAAAACCACATCTTCTACACCTAATTTCTCACTTCATATTAACACTGAAACTGAGAGAACATGTCTGTCCAAAACAACAAATACCGAGTCGATACAGGAACAGTGAATGTCAAAAATTTCAAATTCAAACATGCGTTATTGCCATGACCAAGAAAAGACATAGTGTTGCCTAAGTATCATTTACATTAAATATAACTCAACAGAAACTATAATATCTGTTACAAGATAATCATTTTTGCTTGTTATTTTAAGAACATTTTAGAAGTTATTATTTAATTTAAAAAAATGCTAAAACGATGAAGAATAATTAATAAAAAATAGTACCTATTTAAGAGCTGCTCACTCTCTCTTAAGGCAAGGGCACAGCACACACAGGGTGGGGTGGGGTGTCCCTGTCATACAGGGCTGATATTTTCTGCCTTTCCTCTCATTTTATATAAGTAAATACTTAATGTATCTCATTAATACTACACAAAGAGCAGTGAGTACAGTGTTGATGCTTACCGTACACGC